>CM038002.1:11214678-11814678 GCA_021234005.1 Nephelium lappaceum
AAAAGTCAACTTAAAAGTTTGGGTTTCTACCCGATTGGAAACCCAAAATCTAAGTTTTCCATTTGACTCAAATTTGGATTTCCTACCACTAGAAACCCATTTTTAAGTTTCCAACCTATTGAAAAATAAGGATTCGACAATAGAAAAGGCTAGTGACTTGACAAATACAACAAAGGAGAAGACGAGTGAGGCGGTGAGATGACAAATGTAGCTAAAGAGAAGACTACCAACATTAAGGATTTAATGATCGAGAAGGCAAATGGAGCCAAGGAAAGACAGCAAAATAGTTGAGAAGACTAAAGGGAAGACATATAATGTGATAGATTCAGTGATAGAAAAGGCAAATGAAGCAAAGGAAACAATAACAAGTGAGGTAGAGGACTCTATGACAGAGAAGGTAAAAGAAGCCAAGGAGAGAGCATCACGAACAATGGAGATATAATTCAATGACAAAGAGAGAGCATTAGAGGACTAAACGACAGAGAAGACAAAAGACAAAGGACTCAGCAATAGAGAAGGTATATACTCTTTTTTTTTTTTTCCTAGTTTTTGATGTGTTTGATCTCCATCGCCCATTATGGATGCTGGAGATCCATTTTTTTTTAATTAATTTACTTTTAATTTAATTTAAATTTATTTGTTTTCAAGGGTATTATTGTCCTTACATCACTTAAGTATGACAATTATTAAAGTTAACGATTTCTGACTAACGATGGGCAGCTAAATTGTAATTAAAGTATAAAGCTTACTCTGTCTCTCAATAACTTTTAACCATTTAGCTAATTTGTAATTTGCTCAATCTAGTATTTTGAAAATGAGAGAGAGAGAGAGAGAGACAGAGAGAGAGAGAGAGAGAGAGAGAGAGAGAGAGAGAGAACATGATCGATAATAAAATTGATTAGCGAGAAAGATGACTTTAATGGTGACAAATCAATCCATTTTTGAGAACCAAAAACCATTAATAGAAAGAAATGTTAAAAACCCAAGGAAAATGTAAAAATGGATGCTAAGATGAGAGAGAGAGAGAGAGAGAGGAGCATGATCGGTAACAAGATTGATTAGAGAAAAAGACGAATTTATTGGTGATGAATCAATCCATTTTTTAGAACCAAAAACCATTAATTGAAAAAAAATGTTGGAACCCAAAGAAAATGCGAAAATGGATGATAAGATGTTTGAATTTGTAAATATGATAAGAAATAATTTTGTTCTTCTTGTTGAAACGGTTCCAATGACAATATGGGCCCAAATCTAACATCATTTGACCCTTCGACAAAATTCTGAAAGTGTTGAATATCAATTATAATAAATAAATCTTGAACAAAGAAAAGTAGATCACAAATAAAAGAAAGTATTTATCAAATAAAAATAATTAACCAAACAACTATAAATATTTAATGAATAACAACAATTTCAAACACAAGATAGAGAACGTCATCTGCAATGGTTTCCTCACCCTCTATTTTTATTCAATTGAGACACTCAAAATTCTTTAACACAGATCCATGAAATCTATTTATTTATTTTTATGGTGGGACCTCGGGAGGGGGGGGGAGGGGGAGTAACTATCAACACCTTGTGTTTTAAGATAAATATAAGATTTGAATTCTTAACCTTTTAGGATCAAATGGAGTGATCAATCACTCATATGAAAGAACAACGTGCAAATCCTTGTAATTTTATATCTACTTTCAAAATCAACCAAAATTTTAAAACCCTTTATAACTCTTTTCAAATTGCGACACCAATAAAGCATAAAAGAATATCGTGTATCTCACTACAATGTACATACTAGAACCTATTTATAGGCTAAAGAGTAAAACAAAAGAGGTAAGTGAATAATCTATACAAGTTAACTAGAATCATATATTATATAGATGGAAACTAAATATGTCACAATAATGAGCAATGATGGTATGACATATATGGTGAAGACTAATATAATAACATCCTCCATAAACTCAAGATGACAAGATGGATACAAGCTTGAATTTGAAAACCAATTCACGAAAACCTCCAACATGATCAACTTCTATGAAAATATTAGCGGGTTGATTAGCAAAAGTGATCAATCAAAGTTTAATGGTACCCGGATGAACATGTTGCCGAACGAAATGACAATCAATTTCAATGTGTCTAGTATGTTCATGAAAGAAATTATCATGACCACTTTGAATAACACTATTATTGTCACAACAAAGAAGAGTAGCTGGTGAGATTGGGCAAGAAGACTTTGGCACAGGATCAAAAGGTAGGTGAGACTGTTCAGGAATCGACCGACTAGCATCAGAAGCATTTGTTTGGGTCTCAGAAATACTTGAATTATATATTTTATACATGAAAACTAAATATATTACAATAATGAACAATAATGGTGTGACATGTATGGTAAGGAGTAATATGGTAAAATTGCGATAGGTTAGTGGTAGGACATTAATAGGTTGATGCAGTGTAACCAGGTTGAGACACGATTAGCCGAGCAGAAACAAGTGGTACGACTTTGTGTAGCGAAACGAGTGGCGTAAGTCAGTGGAGACAGAGGCAGCGCAGGGAGATAGGACCACAAACTAGTGGCGTGAGGCTTGCACAACATAGGCATGACAACAGACAGAGAATAAGAATAAACTTTATGGAACCATAAGCTCTGATACCATAATAAAGTATAGAAAAATATTGTGTATTTCACTATAAATTATATACTAGAACCTATTTATAAACCAAAGAGGAAAACAAAAGAGGCAAGTGGATAATCTATACAAGTATTTGGAATTATATATTATATACTTGGAAACTATATATGTCACAATAATGAACAATAATGGTGTGACATATATGGTGAAAACTAATATGGTAACGATAGTTATGGAAATTATTGTGGGTTATATAAATCTTGTACAAGAAGAAATTTGTGACCGAAGATAACAATTGGTTTGTTGAAATATAGAGAAATGTGATTTCTAATGAGAGAAAGAGCGTTTTTTTTTTAATTTTATTTTTGGGTTGAGAGAAAGAGGTTTTGATTTGTCATTTGAAAGAAGTATAGAATCTACACTTCCCCGCAAGTGATTGTAAATAACATGATACTTGACCTCCATTGTAGACTTTTCATAATAGTAGATAGTGTTTATATCTTAAACCACAACAATAATAGAGAGACTAGATGCTTCATTTAAGTTTTCGTAATTACGGAAAGTTGAAGTTGACCCTGAAAAATCATAAAGATTAGGTGTAAAACAACATATGTTTTTCAATTATCATTTTTCCATTTTTGTATGAGTTGCCGTTATATAACAAATATTTAATCAAATATTTCAACTTTGTAAGAAGTAAGATCACAAACAAAAATCAATTAAAATCGTGGGTTCACTTTACGAGGATGGTCCCTTGGCGGAAAGTCGAAAACGACCTGACCAATGGCACTGGTGTTACGGCAGTTGGAAAGGGTAATTTCGTCTTGTTGTTGGCATAAATTATCTATAAAGTCTCGGTAATAAGATCACATGATTGCGCTTTCGGCACATAAAAAAGACAACTAATCACCACGATATTTGGTTGGCAATTTAAATATATAAAATCTTTAACTGTTCTGATTAGTGACAACTTTAGGCTTCAATTGAGCATGACATAAAGGAAATAGTTTTTATTTTTGAAGTCTATAAGTTTAAAAATCTATTAAAATCAAACAAAATCAGTTGTTACCAGCATAGTTCCAAAAGTAATTTATGTTATTAGAGATAGGTTTTTTATACTTTGTAATTTTATAAACAAATATAAGATGTAAACTCCTATTACATATGTGTAAAGGAAGTACATTAACTACTTTATGGAGGAGTTGTTGTGCAAGAAGGCCGTTATTTGAAAAGGAGAAATAAAAAATACAAAATAATAATTTGAAATATTTGCTATTTAATACAAAAATTTAAGAGAGTTAGGGTCGTTTGTTTTTTTTATATCTAAAAATTGAATATTATGAAGACTGAATAATGATTAAAATATGAAATTTGAACATGTTTGTTTGTTTATTTGTTTGTTTTTTTTTTCCCCTTTTACTTTTAAATATATTATAAACTTGTTTGTTTTTTAAAGTTAAAATTGTCTGAAAACTAGTAATTTGACATCTATACCATTTTTATTGTTTGTTGTTATGTAATTTTAATTAATTTAATATAAACAACTTAAAATAAATAATTTAATAAACTCTAAAACATTTTTATGTACATATTAATAATTTTTATTCATAGTTAATATATGCTTAAAAAATATAGTAGTATTAATCATATTTATATATTTAAGTATATTAATATATTTAAGAAAGTAACTTGAAAAATGAATATTTAAATTGTAAATTAAAATACAATAGTTTAATTCCAAAACAATTTGGGATGAAATGTATTTAGTTTTTTTTTTTCTTTTTCAAATATATTTTTTGTAAGCATCAAGGGAAAAGAAGAAAAGAAATTTTGAATGGTATAAAAATAGGATAATTTGAAAATTTGTTATTTTGGAAAGGATAAATTTAAAATAGAATCTTTTAACTATATTTAAGTTATTTGCAATTACGTAAAAAGTTAAGATTTTTAATTTTGGTAAGTTGTTTTTGGGTTTTTTAAGCGATTTAACTATTTAAAAAAAAAAAACAAAAATAGCTTAATGAGTGCAATTAAGTTCATTTAAATTTTAAGTGAAAAAAGCAAACAACTTCTTAAAATTTATTTTAATGGGCTCATAAACAACTACAAGTCTAAAGAGACAAGAAGGCCCGAGACCAAGAGTAAGCCATATCATCCAAGAGCCCAACCCACATGTCATCTACAAAAGAGTCTTTCTGTTTCTTCTTCTTCACAAAAGAGTCTTTCTGACAAAGAGTAAGTCATATCATCCAAGAGCCCAACCCACATGTCATCTACAAAAGAGTCTTTCCGTTTCTTCTTCTTCGTCTTCTTCTTTTGTCAAGCATTAGTCTTTTTCTTCTTCTTTTTCTTCCCCTTAAACGATGATAAATCGTCATTTTCTACCCTATTGATAACAATTCACATGTCAAGCATTAGTCTTCTTCTTCTTCTTCTTCTTCTTCCCCTTAAATGATGATATGATAAATTGTCATTTTCTACCCTATTGATAACAACTCACATGTCAAGCATTAGTCTTTACTTGCAATACCATTAATATAGAGAGAGTGCACCTTACGAACTTCCAATCACTATTTTACAAATTTTATTTATGTGATTTTGGTTTAAATGTCTTCCCAACTTTGTCTATTCTAAGTTTTGAGTAATGCTACACCCAAAATTTTACCAAAATTTATAAATTAAATGACATGACAAACTCATTTGTAATTACCACATCATCAAAAATTACTACATCATCAAATACATTATCCCATTATTAAAGTGATTGTTACAAATCATTTTACCATATCATTTGGATAAATTTTTTAGAAGTTTAATATTATTCTTAAGTTTTTAACATGCCTCCCAATTCTTTTTATCTTCTCTCACCTTTGTTATCTCCACTGATGAACAACATTACAAATACAACTTCTCCTCGATTCATGTCCATGTCCCTTTCTCGCAACCAACCCAAATGCATAACCCATGTTTACTCCTTAAAATACAACAGCCAACGTTGACTCTCATTTTTGAGTTTAGCTAACTTATTGGTTTAAGTAACATTACCCAATAAGATTATAACTCTTGGATGACTTATAATTAATCCAATGGTCCAAATTGAAGAATCTTAAAAACACTAAAATAAATTTTGTTAACCTATCACCTACTAAGCCTATTACTTGCATTGGGATTGATGTACTGCTGATTAAATTTAGGATAAATATCATTTTTACCTCTATGTTTGGGAAAATATCAAATTTTTAATTATATTTTTAAAATGCATCAACTCTTCCCTATTATTTCTAAAAAGTGTCAAATTAGTCTCTTATATCAGTTGACTGACAGTCAAATCTAATAAAAAATTTGAAAAGACTCTTTTGCCCCTCACTTTAGTTATAGCACATACAATGATTGTTTTGCCTTTAATAAAACTAAATATTAACAAAATAAAAATTTAAACCAAACCCTAAAATAAAATGAATTTAAAAATTGAAAAAAAAAATAACTCTCACATCTTTATCTTCAATCCAATCACCACATCAATCTTTATCTTTAATCAAACAATGCCACAACATCTAATTTAATCTCTTATCCACAGATACCACTGCCTAATATGACTGTGGTACCACCACCCATTCAATCTTACACTTCACTTGATTAAGCTACTACTAGAATCAAACCTTGTTTACAAAATACCTATTATATAATTGGACAAACTTTTAGCAGAAGTAGTGGTTCTGCACATAAAATGTGCATTAATATTTACAGTGGCTGGCTATCTTAGATTTTCCTCTATACTTTTGTAAGTTGAAGTTTGTCCTTTTTACCACCTACTAATGAGAAAACAATGGCTGCAATATGCTTGGAACTGAGTCCTGCCTCTTCAATCTGGTCTGTCTGAGATCCATGGTCGATGTATCTGTCCGGTAGGATCATAGGCCTCCACTGCACATTGCAAAACAACATTTCAGAGCTGAACACGAGCTTCTAGTTTTCACTTTGTCTAAAATCGTCTCAATATTATTAACTTACTATCAACAATCTTTCTTGAAATTTCGTTAAAATGCAGACACATTTGATTGTATATAAAGTTTGTGATAAACTTTTAGAAGATTTCACATAATGTTTTTGGATGATTATGATGAAATTCGAGACCATCCAAATTCATCTTTAATTTGGTTAATTAAGAGAAAATTTAGTACCTTAACATTTCCATCCAGCAATTCGTGCATAGCCAAGAAATGGGAAACGTGAGAGTTGAATCCTCCAATGGATCCTTCTTCGATAGTGATGAGGACCTCGTGCTCTTGTGCTAATCGTCTGATCAACTCTCCATCAAGTGGCTTGCAAAATCGAGCATCAGCCACTGTGGTGGAGATGCCGAACATTTGAAGATGCTCTGCGGCCACCAAGCAGCTTCTTACAATTGTTCCATAACCCAAAATTGCCACCTTACTCCCTCTCCGTAGTATCCTTCCCTTACCAATCTACATTCCAAATTTGAATTACTAAATAATGCAAACATTATATTTAGGGGTTGCTTTGAAAATCTCCCAATCCGATATAAATCGGGTTATTAATTTTTCAACCCAATTTAATCTAATATAATTTTTCAAGTTAACTCAACCTAACTCAACCCAATATAATTTTTTAACCTAACCCAACCCAACCCAACAATAGTCGGGATGGGTTGGATTACATTGATCGGGTTGGACATTAGTTGAAATATCGAAAAAACTCATAATGATTACAAATATATAATATTCCTAATATTACATTATCATATATAAATTCAAACATTATGAATAACGATTATAAATAAAAGTTGAATTTATAAAACAAGTAAAAAGAAGGATAACCATAAAGTGATTATAAATAAAAGTTTAACCAATTAAAAATTACATATAAAAGGTCATTCCATGGACCACAATAAAAAAAAAAAAATGCATGTTGTTGTCCTTGATCTTCATCCTTAGCAAGTGGTTTTATAAAGAGAGGGAAAAATCTTGAATTTAGAATTAGGAGAGGGCATTTGTTAGGTTAGGTTGTGTTGAAAAATTGGTTGAATTAACTCAATCCAACCTAATAAAAATTGGTTGAGTTAGTGCCCACCCCTAATTATATTTAGGGGAAATCGCACAGACCTCCCTCAAAGTTAGGTGAAATTTGACCAATATGACAACTTTAGTCATAATTAGATCAACTTCCCTTGCCATTTCATAATTGAAACACAAACCACCCTTGTCGCTAGTCAGCTGTCAATGAGGTGCCATTAAGTGTAAATGATTAAGGGAAATTTGGTAAAAGCATGCATGTGAATATATAAAAAAAATTATTATTATTATTTTTTTTAAAATTGAAGATCTAATCTCATATTAGAAGATGGATGATAGAGATTCAATCTGGAATTAGATCTTCATCCAATCGAAACTCTATTGAATGTTCCATCTCTTATGGAGTTCTGACAAGATGGAGATAAGAAATCTGGTCTCCTCTAGCAATGGAGACTAATCTGGTCTCCATTGTTGGAGGAGACTAGATCACTCTGGTCTCCAATGATGGAGACTTGAAATTTTTGGTCTCCATAGCCATGGAGACTAGTCTCCATCAGTTGGGGGGAGGAGTCTTTACCCTACTGGTGGAGATCGGTCGGAGATGATAATGCCATCTCCATTTTTTTTTTAAATTTTAAATTAAAAATATATAATTTTAAATTAAAAATAATAAAATTAAAGGATATTTCAATCATTTCATATATTTAACAAAAAGTTTTGATAGCTGACTAATGGCAAAGGTGGTTTGTGTTTCAATTATAAAAAGTCGTGGGAAGTTGATCAAATTATAGCCAAAGTTGTTATATTGGTTAAATTTCACCTAACTTGGGGGCTGTCTGTGCAATTTCCCTTACATTTAATAGTAACTGTCACTTAAATTAGGGTGAAATTCACTGAAGTCCTTCATATATAACATAATTACAGAATGACGGAGTTGTTAAATTTTTGTAACAATCTTTTATGATATTCTTCAAAACTTTGTTTTAATATTGAAATTTATTAAAATGATCCCTTGCAGGGACAGGGAGGGTTGATGAATGATGAAAGATAAAATAAACGCCAAAACTGAAGTCTCTAAATATATATATATATATATATAATATATGTAAATACGCACCTCTAATGGAATTCCTTTGTTGTTTGGTGGAAGAATTGAACCGATGCCATTTCCTCTTGGATATCTAAAGCAACTAGGCCGGTCATCGATGGCAGCAGCTGTGGCTACCATGTGCATGAGCTCAGTCTCATCCGAAGGAGCCATGACCACCATGTTGGGTAAGCAAGCCATGAATGTTGTGTCAAAGGCACCACAATGGGTTGGGCCGTCTGCTCCAACGAGACCAGCCCGGTCCATTGCAAATCTCACTGGAAGCTTTTGGAGGTCTACATCATGAACTACCTGCACCACCATTAAATAACACATTGCAAAGTTGAATAAGAGATTCCATGAAATATGTACCTTAGAATACTTTTGGATTTTGAAGTTAAGGTTTACCTGGTCAAAGCCTCTTTGCAAAAAGGAAGAGTAAATGGCACAGAAAGGCTTGAGACCTTCAGTTGCAAGACCGGCAGCAAAAGTAACAGCATGCTGCTCTGCTATGCCAACATCAAAGCATCTATCCGGGAATCGACTCTGGAATAAATTGAGGCCTGTACCTCCTCCCATTGCCGCATGTATTCCAACAATCTTATCGTCTTTTTCGGCTTCTGCTATCAGGGACTCTGCGAAATACTGTGTGTAGGAAAGTGTTTTCTGTTTGACCTTCATCTGTTTCCCGGACTCTGGATCAAATTTCCCAACACCTAAGACCATAAAATTCACATGGTACTTTAAAAGATGCATTAACATATATAAATTTGAAACATCAAGAAAGCTGTATCAGTTTAATAAGTGTTATTATTAATTAGTACCATGCATCTTATCAGCAGCAACCTCAGCTGGAGCATAGCCTTTTCCTTTCTCAGTGATGACATGAATGAGTACAGGTCCAAGGTCTGGCATGTCTTTAACTTCCTTTAAGATAGATACAAGGTCTTCCAGGATTATGACCGTCTACTGGACCAATATAGTTCATTCCCAGTTGTTCAAATAGGCAACAAGCCCCTGAACCACCCCCCACTGCTCTCAAGTCATCATTGGAGACAGTTTCGATATCAGTTTCATTATCCTGTTGATGTATCCGTTGAAGTTTGTTTGCAGCAGACAATGGAAATGGTGCCTGAAAGATGTACTAATATCAATAATGGACATAGACACTTTGATAGAAGTAGTCATGTTCAATAATTACAAGAAGTTATTGGCCTCATTACCCAAAAAATTTTTAACAAAACATATTAGATGGTTATTATGATGTGAGCTTTGTCAATAGCACATAGGTTTTATACTCTCTAAGCTCAAATTTTGAACATTCTATGTGACATGTAATCATATTATTGAAACTCTGCCCAAGATCCTGTTATTTAATTATTATGATTATGTTGGAGCCAACCACTTGTGTTTTTGTTAATTTTTTGAGATGGAACTAAAATTAAGGTTCCTACCTGGGCAGCATGACGCAGTTTAGTTAAGGCTCCAGTGAGAGCCCCAACAGGCGGAGCAGGGCCGTCCACGGTGGCTGTGGGCAAGGAGACTTGCTGGTTATCGTTCAAGATGATAATAAGATTTGTGCCAAGAAAACCAGCATTGTTCATTGCCTCGTATGCCTGTCCTGCTGTCATTGCACCATCCCCTATAACTGATACCACGTGGTTTTTCTTACCTAATAAGTCTCTCCCAACTGCCATCCCTGAACGCCAAGAAAACAGGTATTACAACTTACAACATATTTCGGCTCTTTATAATTAATCATTATTATTATTATTATCTCTTTTCAATTATTTAACGTCTTTTATGTTTCAATAAAGTATTGAAAAATCGGTTTTCCGTGTTGCTTTGTTTCAATATTTATGTTCTTTGTATGCATATATATATATAATAACACGTAAGTGTTTTATTGACATGGAGCTTAATGTTACCCGAATTGATTATTCCACAAAAACATCGATCTGATCTGGACAAAAGTGCTTAAACCTGGAAAGTTGCAATTATCTTTAATAAGAAGTAGTTTCATTGTATCATGACAAATACATCATTACCACAGACAGCTTGTTGTTCAGTGCCTTCTTCTATTCTTATTGTTGTGGCCATTTTCCCCTACTGATCTATTTGGGTTTCTTCATTTTTTTCCTTGTCCTTCTTTAGATCCTCTCTCCCTCTCCCTCTCAAGACCATCTCTGTCACTCCTCCCTCTATCTCTCATTTTTTTTTTTTTTAATCATCTAGGTCCCTATATCTCATTCTCACTCTTCTTTTTTTTTTTTTTTTTTTATTCATCTAGGTTTGCGTCATCCTAGATTGAAGGTAACCCAGATGAAGAACCTTCATTTGTGTTCCAATACCAGGATGAAGGAGATAATTTTTAATAAAATTTAAAAATTAATTTTCTTAAATAAAATAAATATTAATTTTATTTTTAAATTAATCTTCACCATCCATCATATGATGGATGGTGAAGATTTTCCTTTATTATTTTGTTTTTTAATTTTATTTTAATTAAATTTAAATCAAGAGCAAAAGGTCATTTATTACTATGCATGTATCAGTGTCAACTTTTTAATGGAAAAACTAATGGCAGGGGAAAATGGCTGATTACAAAACCAGAAGGAGGCATTTTAGATTATGATCAAACATTGGGCGGTAATTTATAAATATCCCTAACTATTTTATCTTATGTTAAAATTTTCATCCTACATGATATAGTTTAGTTGGATTTAACATATATATCCGGTTTATTAAAGCTTCTCTCTGTTCTTTTTCAATCGGGTCTTATTATAAAGAGAACACGAGAGAGACATAACAAAGGCAGGGAAGAAATGAGTTTGTACCTAAGCCAGCTGAAATGCTAGTAGAACTATGGCCAACACCAAAGGCATCATGCACGCTCTCCTCTCTCTTTGGAAAACCAGACAGCCCACATGTCTGTCGAATTGTGTGCATTCGCGACCTCCTTCCTGTCAAAATCTTATGTGGGTATGCCTGCAGCGAGAACACACAATTTCCCAGTCAACTTCATGAACAGCATATTTTCAGATATGAATTGTTAATCAAATACATCAAAAGCAGATCGATGATAAGATCACCTGGTGCCCAACATCCCATATGATTTTATCTTCAGGAGTGTTGAATACATGGTGAAGAGCCACTGTGAGCTCTGTCACACCTAGACTTGAACTTAGGTGCCCACCAGTCTTTGACACTGTATATACTATCTCTTCTCGTAGCTCACTCGCCAAATCCTCCAGTTCCTTTTTGCAATTAAACGTGCATTAGCATAGTGAACATTTTCTTGGGAATCAAAAAGACAATTGAAACATTAAGTAATCGTCTTGTAATGCTAGTTTTTGTTTACCTGAATCGAAAGATTCTTGGTGTGACCTGGATAGTTGATGGTATCGAGAATAGGAGTGGACGGCTTCTCTCCAGAGAAATTGATGATATTTTTTAATTGTCCTGTCTGCTGGGTCCCCTTCCTTTGTTTCACTTGTTTTGTTACTGCCTAGAATTGCTCTAATTCCATTGCACTGAAAATGAAATGTGGTAGAAGGAAAAAGTGAGACTGCCGTACGTACACAAAAATCTCAACCACATAAACAATCAACTTATTGATTCTATCTAGTAACGTTCAAACTCACATTTCTTGCATAGGAACAAAATATTTTACAAATTAAACTAACTAGTTACTGCAAGATAATTTGTTATTTGTCTTTGTGATATACTGATATTCGTAATTTTATAATAATAAAAGTTTAACAATGATTCACATGTCATTGATTAGATATAAAGGTTGCACTAATGACCTTGCTAGTTTGAATCACACATGATTTAAGCTAATATTGAGAGAGAGAGAGAGAGAGACCTTGCTGGGGAGAGAAGTGCTTAAACCAAGCAGGTTGGAAGAAGAAAGAGCAGTTTGACAATGGAGTGATGGGATAAACGTAGTAGTGAGCAGAGAGGAAGCCATTAGCAGCTAGCTATTGAGCTTTCTTTCAAGTTAAGACGAAGATAGTGGGACAGAAAGAGAGAGATATATCGAAAGTAGTCTGAAGGATCCTGAGAATTGTGCATGCAAGTAACGGGGTATTTGTAGGAAAGTCGAATGGGACAGTAGGGTCTCATGTTGGAGAATTGAAAAGTCACCTGAAAAGCATGCATGTACCAAACTTTAAAATTATATTAGAATCTTTCAAAATCTGGAGTCTTAAAGCATGGTGTCCAAATCAAAATCCAATTAAATAATTTAGATGACGTACATAGAGTGCATATGTGCCTATGGTTAATAAAAACTGTGAGAACAAAATGTGAAAGGATTATCACAGTGAAGGAAATTTTATTAGATCGATTACAACTCATTTTAGAAAAAGTCCTTTTAAGTTTTCCTCATATTGTGCGTATATCTTTTATCTTCACTACCAAAATCACTGTTACAACAATTTAACTACGATGTGTCTTGTTTGAAATACTGTACAGTATTTGAATTATATATTCAAAATTATGTTCAAATGATATGAAATATTAATTGTAACTAATAACAAATTCCATCACCTCATATTATAATTTAGACAACAAGTATAATCATATAATATATCATTTCAATATAATTTTTGGCATATAATATGTGCAAATAAGTGTTATTCATCTCGTTATAATGTACTTGAAAAAAAAAAAAATTAAATCCAGCTTCCTAAAGGCTTTGTTATTCGATAGGGTACCAATTGATAAGTTCTTTACATTCACATTAATAAGATTGTGAGTGAATCACATCGATCTTCTTACTGTTAATTATAATAAGTTTGATTATGGTCTTTCTTAAAAAGAAATTTTAATTATTATTTTTAATTCATAAAGTATTGAACCAATTTATTAATTGTACAAATTATATTAGGATAAATTGAAGTTTCAGTTTCTTTACCAACAATGTTTTGGCCAACACATTAATTCAAAAGTTTGACTTAAATTTTGTAACTTCAACAAATTCATTCATTTATTTAGTAGAAATTACAAATGAATTAATATTATAACTATTATATAGAGAACAAGTGAATAGATGTTGAAATCACAAGCTCAAGCTAAACTTTAAAATTAACACAGTCTATCACATAATATTTAAAACTAGTTATGAAGATTGTTAGACTCAAATACTGCTGCAGCTGTTGATTACAAACCTATAAATAACGTTAGAAAGAAATACTAATGAAGTTGCTTTTACACTGTTATGTGAACAACCAAACACAAGGGAAACAAGATGGGAAATTTCATTCCTAGCAACCTAGCAATAGAAATAAAACAAATAGAAAAAGGAAAAAAAAAAAAAAAAAAAAGACGGCAAGTGGAAAGACTGTACACCTAAATTATTGTACCCAATTAAAAAAAGCACGTTTTTCAGTTGTCAGTGTTATAAATAAAAATTGCCAACCACGTGTTTCACTCCATGTGGGTTTGTCACCGTCCGTAGGAAACGTCCCCCATTATTATTCTATGCACCCAGGTATTAATGTATTATGTCTGCAAAGAAATGGCCAAAGGATAACGAATGAAAAATTGATCCATATGTACATATCTATATACATACAAGGTCATTTTAACTCGCCGTATCTCGACTTTTCTAAAAACATTTAATCTTTTGATCCTTAATTTTTAAAAAGAAAATTGGTAAGATTGCCTGGAGGAGTTTCTGAGATAATTGGTACAAGAAAAAAGTCGCAAGACTGTCTAAAAAATTTTGTGAGAAAATTTTATTTTAATCCTTAATTTTATGAAATATTGTGTTTCGACTAATTTTTCTATTTTACGGTTGTACAGATCCCAAATTTTAATAAATAGGTTTTCTTTTTTTTTTTTTTTTTCGGCTAACGAATAGTTAAATAATCTACCTTGTATTTTCATCTATTGGCAGAGGCATCTGCTAGCTTCAGATTGCGAATTCAGGTTGTAGTTGCCTCTATCTCCAGTCCGCTGGGAGCAACAAGGTCGCGGATGAGTTTGCAGATTGCTCTATCTTCAATTTGTGAGGAAGAATCGCTAGCTCGAGGTTGTGGATTGAGCTAGCAATTTAGTTTGTTGTAGCTTCGAATTCAGCCAGTTTGAGGGGCAGTTTGGTCCATTTGCATCTAAGGTGTTTCCGACTATATAAGCCTAATTTGTGGAGAGTCTCAGCACCCACTTCTAGAGGAGAAAAAGCACATTTGATCCATTTATCCATTTTTTATCCATAAACTCATCAAAATTTGGAAACTTCTCAAGAGAAGCAGGAAGGAAATCAAGACAGAGTCCTTGATGAAGAAGAGCTCAATTGCATAATTGAAAGACTATTCCACGGAGACTATCGATTTACTCTTACCTTCATTGTCTTGTGTTTGTATTCAATGTTGATGTGTAACTAAAATTCCAGTTAGGGATCTAATGTTCTATGGACGTTGATGAATATTTGAGCAATTCAATTAATGATCTTATTCATTGTTCTTCATTGTTAAATTCATTTTCTTGGGTTTGACTATTGAATGACCATTTCTATTCTTAATCTAGATGTTGAATAAATTGGATGTTAGGGAGTAATTAAGAGACCTCTTCGTAAAACCTAATAGACCTAGATGAAAGACTTGATTGAGCATGACCATTGTTTAATTAAGTTAATGACTGAAATTCTGAATGGGTTTTCAATTGCATTGCACACTAGGACCAATAGGTTTAGTAATTGAGAATTTAAGGTTTATATTGTGACCTAATCAATAGAACTCTCCATTAAGAGTTAAATTTATTAATTGAATTGTTGGGGCATAACAAAATCAAAGTACATAAAGCATTGGTGACCTAACATTTCATCTAATTGGTTTTCTTACTTGGAAGTTGGCATTATATGTTCGTTTAATTGTTCCATTTTTAATTTCATCGACAATCTTCACATCATGCATGGTTTTTATTTTCTTGTTGCAATTCACTCATATTGAAAATTAATAGAGTTAATCAATTGAAAAAAAAAAAAAAAATCTCTGTGAAATGATCCTACATGCAACTATTGTGCTACAACTTTGTGAGGTTATATGTGCATGACATAAAATTATTCCAGCAATGGCAGTATAAATAAGTCCTAGAATGATATTTAATTTGATGATGCAAATAATTATATGAAGGATAATAGAATAAGACCAATTTTCTTGTCATTAAAGGGAGATAAGGATAAAATTAAAAAACTTAATGATGTGAAATTACAATTGACATGCATCATCTTTACCTTATATCTCAATCCTTATATTAATTATGTGAACTTAAGGTTTAAAGGATCACTCTTAAAATGCATATTTAAATGAATTTATGCCAATTGTCAATACATTAACTCAAGTGATTATTGTTGAAGAAAAATTTATGTAAATGAAAACAAATAAATCATTCATAGTACATAGAAGTGAGAAAGATAACTTTTATTGTCCATTTATTATTTCTTGAATAATGAAATATCATAATCATTTTAAAAATTGTGCTTGAACTATATATAATCCTTATCATTTAAATAATCACTCCTAAAGAGTTAAATGTCCCTAAAGAGACAGAATGCTTTAAATAAGGAAATGTAATCTCCCTTTATGAAATTCAAAAATTGAAGGGACCTCAATTGCATATTGAAAAGTGCATATGCCAAGACTATAAATATCATAGTTTCCCTTAAAAATATGTGAAACTTTATAGTAGCCCTTGAAGAGACATGTATTAGCGTTTGTGCCCTCAAAACTTGTAATTTATAAAAGTTAAATAAACAATATATAAAATATGTTTGTTTTATTTAATTTATTTTCATTATGCAATGTTTGCTTCATACGATATTAAGTTAAATCCATGATTATTTATGAAATCTCAAACTAAGTACACAAGTGTTATATACAAGAGGATTTAATTAGTTTGAGATCAATAATCTAACTAGTCCATAAAAATCAAACAAAGTTAGATACTTTATTTATGTTAAATCTATAAGTACGGTCCATTTCGTATCTGATACGATGATCTTATTTGAGATTGTTCATGTGACGATATGAAAATGGAGACACCTTAGATAATAAAGATTATATAGAACTGAACCACGATAAATATAAATTTTTTATTAATATTCGTTAAACAAATAAATTTATATTTATCGATTAAATGATTATATATTAGTTAATCTTAATTCTAAGTATACTATGGACTCCTGCTTATTGAGTCATATATTTTGATTTGCATGATTGAGACTATAATTATAAATTTACAGTCATAACTACGTACTATGAAGATTTGATTTAATAGGTAGTTGGGATTGTTTTATACAATAGTAGAATTCAATCCATCTTGCGAGAAGTAGATGAACACTTCTCTGAAGGGTTGATTTGGTCTTGAAAAATATGAGCACTCAACTTTTTGTTCATGAGTAAACAAAAAGATAGATTTATAAGTTGTTATAAATATATTGTTCATTAGAAAATTGAATCAATGGTACTTACAAGAGCATGATATAATTAAAGGGTATAAACAGACTTTATGATATAGTCCTAATTATGAACTACTTGTAGAAGATCGAACCATGTGTAATGAATAGATCAATTGACTCTGAAAAATTTAGATTGTGTAAAACATTTGTAATTTTGAGAGTATAACCTTAGGTTTTTAGTGGAATAACGTTAAAATTAATAATAGTGAATTATTTAATTAAAGAGTTTAATTAATAATTATGATATTGTTGGAGCTCAAAATTATAAATTCATTTGGTCCCCTCACTAACTCACATTCACCACAAGAAATGAGAAAATAAAAGGATATAACTGGAATGTCCAATTATATGTGCTACACGTGTAACATTGTTACGTTCATGATTATTTTGATAATACTGATTATTTAAATTAATGATTTTGAACTACTAATTGTTGGATTAATTATTGCAAAGGAATGAGTTCGATTCTTAATAACGTTACTACTTAAAAATGATTTTTGAATCATTTAATTTAGTAAATAGTCAAGAATTTGAAATATAAAATATTAACTAATAAAATATTATGAATCCTTCTTAATTGGAAAAATGAATTTTCCAATGAAAAAGAAATTAAGATTAATGATTGAGCCTAAAAGTGCTAATATAAAAAGGGTTTTTATTTTGAAAATCAAAGACACCTAATTTCCTCTTCCTTGGCCTTCTAAGCAAAGAAAGAAACACAAAAACCCAATTTTAGGGTTGGTCGCAGATCACAAAAATACAAAGAGAGTTAGCCCACACAGTTTTATTGATAAGGTTTTTATAATTGAGTCAGTATTTCAACACGTTTAAGAATTGTAAAACATATTATAAGATGGTGTATGTCTAAGAGGGAGTGATTTGATAATATGGACTTATCACCACCTAGATAATTATTAACTATTAATTCTTGTATACTACTTAGTTATTATCTAGGGATAATCCCAATTTCCCCCCTGTAGTTTGATGAAAATAACCAAAATCTCCCATTAGCTTTAAAAAATCGCTAATATCCCACTGTTGATTTACAAAATGGATAAAAAAATCCCCTGTAGTTTATTAAAATATCCAAAAAACCCCTTACCGTCAATTTGGACGTTAAAAGTCAACAGTTGACCATTAATATGGAAGGACAAAACTGTCCAAGTGAAATAAAATATAAAAAATAAAAAATCTCCACTCTCTCTCTTCATTTCTCACTCTCTCTCTTCCTCTCTTTCTTCTTTTTCTTCTTCTTCCTCTCTCTCTCTCTCTCTTCTTTTTCTTCTTCTTCTTCTTCTTCTTCTTCTTCTTCTCTCTCTCTCGGCAGTACCCAGACTAGGTGTCGTCGGAAACCCACTCTGGGTTTCCGCGATTGGGTCTGGGTTTCCGACGCGGAAACCCAGAGCTATGGGTTTCGTTGAAACCCATAGGATCGGATTTGGGTTTCCGCGACTGGAAACCCAGATCCGATCTATGGGTTTCCGACGTGAAAACCCAGAGATCGACGAGTTTCCGCGTCGGAAACCCATAGATCTACGGGTTTCCGGCATTGGAAACCCAGAAATCTCTGGGTGTCCGCGCCGAAAACTCGTAGATGGGTTTCCGGTGCGGAAACCCAGAAATCTCTGGGTTCTCAGTGCTGGAAACCCAAGGATTTCTGGGGTTTCCGGCGTCGGAAACCTAACCCAGAATATTTGTTGGTTTTGGTTTTTTTTTGTTCTTTTACTTGTGTTTTTTTGATGATGTTGTTTGTGTTTTGATGATGATTTGGTTGAATGTGTCTGGATGATGAGTGAATGTGTTTCTGGTTGGATGATGAATTGATGATAACGATGGTGTTCTGTACGGTGACAGTGTTGAGGGGCAGTTTGGTCTTTTCGCTATATAATCAACTCTCACTAACAGAGTTAACAGAATGGGTAAAATAGGATTTTCAGAAACTACAGGGGGGTAATTAGCGATTACATTAAACTATAGGGAGAAAACTGAGATTATCCCTATTATCTATTGTTATTTATTAAATTATTATGTTTATTGTACAGATAATTCTTTCAATGATTATATATAGGTCTACTTTGTAACCATTCAGAGATGCTTCAGTTAAACAAATGAATTGATTTATCCCTATTTTCTTTCCTTCACCCTCTTATTTACTTTACGTCATAGCTTTTAGGCTTTATCTATATATATATATATATATATATTGGGAAAGTGACAATGTTTTAACTATGTATATTTCATTTTCGTCCCTATATTTTATGAAAGTGACAATGTTTTAACTATGTCCCTATATCGCAACCCAATATGGTGACACATGTACATACCTGATAATTTTTTTTAAAAAAAAGATAATTAAAAAAGAAAGTAAAATAAAACAATGAATAGACAAACATATATCCCTTAGGCACACAAATAGATATATATATATATATATAATTAAAAACTTTTTTACTTGATAAAAAAAATGATTAACAATTAAAAAAAAAAAAAATTGTTTCCATGATCCATCTAGTTATAGTGCATTGACTTCAACCATTCAATCAAGTTATACTATTTTCTAGGGTGTTTCAGTGTTGAAGACGATGATGGTTTAACATGGGCTGTGTTATCTACAAAATCAGATTGTTGAACGATCTAGTTGAATCAAATTAGTCGTCAGTTCCAGATTGATGATTGATCTAGTTCAACCAAATCTTTTAGTTTTTTTTTTTTTCAATTTTTTTGTGCTTTTTAGTTGGTTGATTTGGAAACAACTAGATCGTTTAAATGATCTGAAGACACCAGACAATGAAGCACGCAACCCCCTAATAAGGAGAAGAAGTAGCTATCATGCAAAACCTTAGAAATCTTAGCACCCCTTTTCTTTTCCTTATGCCATTACTCTACCACCACTCCCTCCCAACAAAAATTTGAGAAAGTTGCTTCCTATCATTGATGAGATCTTACAACTCGCTCTCTTTGAAGCAACAGACCTCTGTTAAGTCCTTCGATAGAAGCTAGGGATCAAGGAAATGCCTGATAAGTAGATAATTATTCATATTTTATACTCATTTGACCTATGATTTATGTTATATTTTCATGTGAAATTAGTTCTTTTATGGTATTTTGTATTTTTGTGTTATGGTTTAGGTCTTGAGAAAGAGAGGTTTATATCGCAGATTTTCAAGCAAGATAGATAAGCTTCTTATGAGAGCTCATATGGAGTTCTTAATTCAAGTTATGTGAGCTATAATTTATCAAATATGTCATAGATGTATAGTTTTTATAGGTGTTGATGGTTCATGAATTCTTATTGTTTTTAATTTATTTTGGTTTACTGTAATTTATTTTATTTATCATCTATTTGTTTTTTTCATGAAAGCATTTTGGACTTTCAAGGTCAAATCTCTGTCAATCAAATGAAATAGTTATTTGCTGTTTGATTGCAAGGATGTTGATGCACATTGATTGAACATTTTCATTCAAGTGTCTTGATCCCAAACCTTAAAGGGGTGTGTGTAATTATGTGGTCAATAAACCTAAATCCTCATAGAAAAATTGATGCAATCACTAAAATTAAAAACACGAGGTTGCGATGTTGCATATAAAGATCAAAACAATATTATTAAAAAAAAAAAAAAAGTTTAGAGTCAACATCAAATGTGATATCTAGATGAGGCTTTTGTGGTTGTGGATATTATTTGTCAATAATCCTATTTTTCGCCTTATGATTTGATATAACGTCAAAATCTCCCAATATTTATAGAAATCGCTAATAGTCTCTTTATTGATTTATGAAATAGATTAAATATCCTATGTAGTGTATGAAAATGTCTAAAAAACCTCTTGCGGTTAAAGTTAATGTTAAAAATCAAATTTGACTTTTAATGTAGAAGAACAAAACTACATGGACACTTTGGTTATTTCAATCATTTTAGTAATGACAATGACTACAAGATGTAAAATGAGATTTTTTAAAACTGTAGGAGATAATTAGCGATAACGTCAAGGTGTAAGGGAAAATGAGATTGTCCTTATTATAAAAGCAATTGACATCTAATGAAAGCAGCGTAACCAACATAGTCAAACCGTCCAACCAATTTGATTAGTATTTTGTAAGCTCACTTGGAACACATGAGTACAGACAACTGTCACCAATTGATAGTTTACAATTTTGAGTTTACTTCTCAAACGCAAGAACAGTCTTAACTTAATTTTGAATTATTAATAACTTGATCACATTAACTGTTAATCACACAAATATAACCTACCTATTAGATTATTTATTATTGCATCCTCTAACATACATGAAAAATTTCAGTCAAATAATCATATAAACGCGTCATTGTAATTACAATATAATATGGTTCTTCAATGAATATTTATCATATATTTATAGAAATATAAATTATATCTGTTATAAAAATGATTCAAAATACGAGATAATGTGGATTCAAGCATAGTACAAATGACATTGACTCATGATTTGTCTTGTTGAATAATTGTCCTTCTTTCTCTGTCTTTTTGAATAATTGACCTCCTTTCTTTGTCTAGACCAGTAAGGTTGCAATCAAAAGAAACGTGTAAACGAGTGAGCCGAATTTTCATAGAGCCAATGTTTAGAGTGTAGACAAAAAAGTAATAATAATAATAATGAAAAAAGTATATATGTATCAGGAACAAAACGAGAGTCACGTTGCTTTTGTATTTTTATTTTTTTTTTTTTTAATGTTGTATGTACATGTATGGTCCAATTAAGACTATAAATCACAATAATTAAACTTTCAAATTATTTCATTACGTAAATGTCTGGTCCAATTATGTCACTATGATTGAACTTCCATATTCAATGTTTTATTATGTGATTAACTGTGCGCCAGTGGAGGGAGCTTTGTTTTCCTAATTTTCTTGAGTCTCTCTATTCCTATACATGAAACTGACTAAAAATTTGGCCAGACGAATAGGCATTATTTTTGGCATTAGATGTTTTAGAACCCTTATGTAGCAGGGGTAGCAAAATTCTCCATGGGAGCAAATGGCAGTGCAGTGTAGAATTTTCAGAATAAAGGGAAGAAAGAAATAGAGAAAGACAGAGGACAAAGACTGTAGTCTGCAAGTAAAATTCTTCTCCTTTATTTCAATAGTTCAAGACTTTATATACTTCTTGAACACAACTTATAAAGCTAAAAAATAGGACCACAACTTTTCTAAGGACAGACCATTAATAAGAGAACAAATAATAGTGACTGCACTAATAAGTAATAACAGATATCTCCTAAATCTCCTAAACTCATGCTACTCAACAGATAACATCACTACAACTTCTTTCTAGGACTGCACCTGCCACGTCTAAGACTCCAACATTTGCATTACCTGCATGAACAGGTTTATCCATCTCCCCCTTAAACCCCACCCCACCGTCACGCACCCACAACCCCCCCGCCCCCTCCTCCTCTCCCTCCCCAACACCACACACCACCCCACCCCCCCCCCCCCCCCCCCCACCCCCCCCTCCCTCCTCCTCCTCTCCCTCCCCAACACCACACACCACCCCACCCCACCCCACCCACCCCCCCCCCCCCCCCCTCCTCCTCCTCCTCCTCCTCCCCAACACCACACACCACCCCACCCCACACACGCGGCGCCCCCCCCCCCCCCCGGGTCAAAATTATCCTTGTCTGCTGATAACTTTAAAATATATCATTATTTTGTATCCACATGAGTAGTGTTTGTGATGAATATTTGAGTCAATTTCATTAATTATTTAATGTTTTTATTTGTTTTTATAGTCAGGGACTTAATTGCAAAGTCTGAAGATTATTGAAGCTCAAAGAGAATTAGAAGAAGTTTAGTGTTGAATATGTAATTTACCAGTCAAATCAGAATCAAAATAGGCATAGTTAACGTGTTTATGTCACAAGTTCGAAGTAGTGACATTGTTTTTGGCAAATTTCTGATTTCACTCGTGCATTAATTGCTTTGCTTTTTCTCCAAGTTTTCTTCTTTTCGTCGACCCTAGCACACTATAAATAAGTGTTCTCACCATTCATTCAACACAAAATTGAAGAGAGAGAGAAGAGCAGTAGAGGAAAAAGAGAGAGAGCTTTGCGTGGAGTGAGAGCTTTGCCTTCTACCATGATTTTTCAACAACAGTCTTTGGAACTTTCGAGTCATCATCAACAATTAGAGACATGAGGTTCTCAACATATTTGGAGTCTAGTTGGAGGCTCGAATTCAACCTTAGAGATGATGAGATCGCGCCTATTCAATAAGTTTTTTTTTGTGCTTTATTTTTAATTATTTAAATATATTGTTGATTCTTGTTTTAATTATTTTAATTATGATAAACTAAATTCTCATATCTAGGCTACAATATAACTTGACCATGATCTTAATTTAATTAATGATTCAGTAATGTTTTATAATTGATTTTTATTTTTGTATTTTATTTTATTGGTGCTTAATGCTAGTTAATTAATTTGGATCCGTTAATTGATTAGATCTTAGGAATTTGATACTATTGAAAGAAATGCTATGAGACCGGAACCCAATAAAAGAGCATAATATATATGGGATAACGATATACTCATATGGTTATGTAGTCATGTGAGGATAATATGAATTTAATAATTCAAGTTAGTTAATCTATATAGAGATATAGTCAGATTAATTAATTTAGATAAGTGTTTGACCATCGAGAGAAATTAGTTACTACTTTATGATTATCCGATGAAATACAAGATAAAAATTATTTTTAGGAGAGGAGAACAAATTAAATGATTGGTTAAGTAAAATTGTATGCTTAGATATTTTGCAACCTGCTGATTCACCTTAAATTAATTGTTAGTTTACATTCTTAGTTTATAATTTTATCACTCAAATCCAGTTTCAATAGTTTGGATAAGATGTGGTCTTGATTGGTTTTGTACTTAATATAAATAATTTGGATAATCCTCATGAAAACGATACTCCACTCACTACTATATTACTTGTGGATCATATATACTTACATGGGTTTCTAGTGTGAATATTTATTGTGTTTTAGTTAGAAAAATCTCATCATTGAATTTAATTTATAAAATACACTAGAAATGTGTCATCATTCATAAGTATCAAATTTAGATGAGTTTTTGAACGTTAGTCCTCCCAAGCCTTCTATTATAAACATTTGGGGATTATGACAGCAATGACTTGGTATATATTTTTCATTGCAGTAATAACACAACCCTTTTGCTCAATGGTCTTAAGCCTCTTGATTGGTAATTTTTTTTGAATTGGATGGAGGATTTGGATTGGATTTCTGGTAGGATACGATGGTGTAATGATTTCCCTAGAGAAAAAGGATGGGCTTAAGCTTCAGTTGTGTTAGAAGTGCAAGCGACATGCATAACTTGGAGTTCGGTGAGAATAGTTTGTAGGGTGGCATGAATTTGATCTGTGTTGGACTCATGATGGCTTAGAATTTGTTGAACCTCACTACGGAACTCAGCACTCGACTTTCCGCAGATATCAATTGCCTAATCTGGCTCTGATACTAAATTGTTGTATAGAATTTTCAGAAATAATAAGAGAAGAAAAAAATGGGGAAAGACAGAGGACAAAGATTGCAGTCTGCAAGTAAAATCCTCCTCCTTTATTTCAGTAGTTCAAGACTTTATATGGTTCTTTTTTTTTTTTTGAAAGATGACTTTATATGGTTCTTGAACACAACTTGTAAAACTAAAAAATAGGACCACAACTTTTCTAATAACAGATCATTAATAACATAACAAATAATAGTGACTCCACTAGTAACAGATGTCTCCTAAACTCATGCTACTCAACAGACTACATCACAACAACTTATTTCTAGGACTGCACCTACCACATCTAAGACTCCAACATTTGCATTACCTGCATGAACAGGTTTACACATATCAGGCAGCTTGCAGCAACCTGCCTTGTTCAGGGTTGGGATGCTTTCCTATCCCACTCCATATTACTCTCTATAACGACGATCCTCATTTCCCGCTCATCCTGTCTCTCTAAAACCATGAATAGGATGCAATCTCTCAAAGATAAAAATAAAAATGGATAAAACTAGAACACGTTTATAAGAAGTGCTTAATAGATAATTTTTAAAAGAGCTTTTTTTTTTTTTTTTTTTTTAAATAATATGGGAACATGTTAGAAGTTTTTTCTAGAAAAATTGAAGGTTTAATGACATAAACTTTATCAGAAAATTATACAGCAAAAGATTGAAGATCATACAGTCAGATTCAAAACTGAAAGATGAAATAAAAAAGACATATTAACTGAATAGTTTACAGTTTTTATAATTTCCTTAATTCTTTTTTAAAGTATAAACTGACACTAAATAACCTAGAGGGGGAAGAGGGTGAATGTACAGGCTATGACAATTTCTCTCTTATCAAAATTAATGCACAGCGACGTGTCACCAATTGATGATTTACGATTTTGAGTTTGCTTCTCAAAGGCAAGAATATTCGTCTTAACTTAATTTTGAATTATTAATAACTTGATCATATCGACTGTTTAATTATCATACATATATACCCTACCTATTAGATTACTTATTATTGTATCGTCTAACATACATGAAAAATTTCAGTGAAATACTCATTGTGATCATGTCATTGTACTTACAATGTAATATGGTTCTTCAATAAATACTTATCATATATTTATGGAAGTATAAATTATAATTATTATAAAATGATTAAAAATACAAGCATAGTACGATGACGTTGACTCAGGAATCATGAATCATGATTGGTCTTGTGCAATAATTGTCCGTCTTTGTTTTACGAGACCAGCGAGGTTGCAATCCAAACAATCGTGTTTAACGGGTGAGCTGAATTTTCACAGAGCCGGTGTTTTAGAGTGTAGGCCTAAAGAAAAAGGTTTAAGGTACATGAGTGTAGGCTTAAAGTAAAAGGTTCTAGGTACATTAAAAAAAGAAGGAAAAAAAAAAAGTCATGTTGCTTTTATTTATATATATATAGGCATATTCTAGTTAGTTTATATTTAGATATACAAACACTTCATAAAAAAAATAAATGATTATAACTTATATATGTGATTACAAATAAACATGTAAGATTAATTTTAATATATGTGATTACATTTACTCATTTACCAGATTATAATCGTATTTATTAATTGTAATCAAACTATGTTTAATTATAATTAAATATAATAAATTATATTAACACATTTTAGAATGCAATAACACATTTTTTTGTTAAGTGTATGCATTCTCAAATATACCCAAAGGGACCCTATATATATATATATAGTATATATATAGCAAATTACAATTTAACTACACAGTTCAAGTTCTAATTCAGGCGGAACAACATTTTCAATGTTATTGCAAGTTGCCCCCCTGCCGTTAGCAAGATTCCGTTATATTTAGGGGTCGTTTGTTTTTTTGTCTGAAGACTGAACAGTGCTACTGAAGACTGAAAACTGAATAGTGACTGAAACCTGAAATCTGAAAGACATGTTTGTTTTTTTTTTTTTTTACATCTGAATGTACAGTAATCTTGTTTGTTTTTTAAAGTTAAAATTGTCTGAAAACTAGTAATTTGACATTTATGTTCTTTTACTATTAATTGTTATGTAACTTTATTTGATATGATAAAAAAATACAATAAATTATTTAACAAATACTAAAACGCATATATATATATTCATAATTAAAATAAGATGAATTATTATAATAGAGTCAATTAAATTTATATATTCAAATAAAAAAAAAAAAAACAAAATGGTCTTAAATTAAATTATTATCGTAACAAAAGTTGAAATTGTAAAATAATATATATTTTCTACTATAATTAAACAAAAATAATCAATTACTTAAACAAATTGATTTGTAATTTAGTCTCTGAATTGTTGCATAAACACTTAATCTGATTTTCTAAATTCATTGTTTAGGGGTTTTATTTTTCAATGTTATTTGTTAAAGCATTAAAAGAAATTTATATAATATATAACTAGGATAAACTTGGAAATATGTTATTTTAGGAAGGATAAACTTGGAAGAATATATTTACAAAATCATCCAGTGATTTTGTATTCAGTGAAAAGTCAGAAAATGTTATTTTTTATTTTCAGTGGTTTTTGGGTGGTTTTAAGTGGTTTGACCACTTAAAAAAACAAACAAAAATATCTTAATTGGCCTAATTCAGCACCATTAAGTGTTAAGTGCGAAAAACAAACGACCCCTTAGTACTGAACATTGTCAAAACGTCGAAAAGACAAAATTGCTCCCGATGATTAAAGTTGACTCAGTTGATTAAATAAAAAATAAAAAATTAAATAATTAAATTAAAAATTTTTCACTTACAAAATTAAATAATTAAATAAAAATTTTTATTTAATTATCATCATCATCATCACCTATCTTTAACCTGTCATATCCATCTCTATCCAACAATCATTAGTTCAAAAAATCAACCCAAATAATCACAATAAAAAAATCGCCAGCTCAACCCCAAATAATCACCATAAAAAAATCACCAATAGTCATCAGTTAAAAAAAATCATCAACCTAAATAATCACCAATTCAACTCCATTAACAAAAAATGAAAATCACCAGTTCAATCCAAATAATTGGACGAAAAAGTGAAAAAAAACAAAACTGTAGAAATCTGGGAATGGACTAGAATTTCTATCATCCTAGCAAAACCAAAAATAAATAAATAAATAAATAAAATAAAAAACCTCAGCTTCTTCAACAAATTTATCACCATTATCAACAAAATCCACCATTATCACTATTCCCGATCTCCTTTTCCTTTTCCTTTTCCATTCTCAAACAAAACATAACCTAGATTTGCAATGAGATTCACTTCGAATCGAACCTAGATTTTTAGGTTCGATTACTAGGTTCGTTCGAACCTAGGAATCGAACAAACCCAATTTGGGTTCAATTCGAAGGTTCCTTTGAACCTAGGAATCGAACCCAGAAGTGTTCATTCGATTCAAAGGTTTGTTCGAACCCAAGAATCGAATCTAGAAATTTGGGTTCGATTTCTGGATTCGAACGAACCTTTGAATCGAACCCAGATTTTTGGGCTCGATTCAAACAATCGAATCGAACCAAGAAAAAAGAATAAGAGGAAGAAGAAGAAGACGAAGAAAAAGAAGAAAAAGAAAAGATGGATGGCAAAGAGAGGACTGTGGCAATGAAGAGAGGAGAGGTTTAAGAGATGAAAAAGAAAGAGAGAGAAAGAGAGGATGAAAGAGAAGACGAATCATTTTTAATTTTTTTTTTCAAATTAATCTTCATCGTCCATTTTAAGATGGACAGTGGAGATCTAATTATTTTTTTAATTTAATTTATTTTAAAGTTTGGAAAATTTATTTTTAAAAAATAAAAAATAAACTCAAAAGATAATTTTATCCTTCTATCAGTTAATGGAGATCCACTAGGGGGGTCAATTGCAAGAAAAGCAAAACAGTTGTTCCACTCGTATTAAAGTTTAAACTAGGTAACTAAATTGTGATTTGATATATTTATAGTACTTCTACCATCAATGTCTTCTAATTTTAAAAAGTTATGACGAATCAATTAAATTCATTCATTGCATTCTTTTTATTAAATTCTCTGACCTATGTAATTTAAATGTAATGGATGAATTTGATTAGTTCGTTCTAACTTTTTAAAGTTATGAAATACTGATACACACACACACACACACACTCTCTCTCTCTCTATATATATATATATGTATTTATATAAGGACCGTCTATAATGCACTTGTGGATCAATATACTTAAACTTAGGGGCGACCTTGACATTTTAGAAATCCGATACGAAAAACTAAAATAGGCATTTTTATTCATATAAATAAAATTTCAAAACTATATATATATATATATATATATATATATGTGTGTGTGTGTATGTATATATAAACTTATTTTATCATATTTTTTGTGTATGCAAAATAATTTCATTCAAAAAAATGAAAAAAAATATATCATAAGATAAATATATTCATATAAGATAAATACATTCATATAATGACAAAAAGGTATTCCCTTATATTTCAATTTTTTTTTCATAACCTTTACTACACCTCTTTGCTACTCAAACTATCAAATCACCCACATGGTACACAACAAGGTATTCCCTTATTTTTCAAAAATTTTTCAATCCAATATCCAACAACAAATTAAAAAACAAATATAATAATAATAAATAAAAGAAAAACATAAAAAAATAATAATAATCATAAGATACCATATCTCAATACTGAAAATAAAAATATCACTTCACTTCAAAAGTGAACAAATTTTTAGATTTTCACTTTCTTTATTTTAAATTATTGATGAAATTTAAAATTCTTAACTAATAAAAATAAAAATAAAAACAATAATTTAGAGTTATACTTTTGTTTTAGTTGCCGTAGTAATAAAAAAAGGTATCAACCCATTTAAGAGGAATAGGAGCCCAAGTGACAAGCGGCCCAAGACAGCAACTAGTGGGCCTGAGCTATCGGTCACCCCAAACAAAGCCCAAAAGCCTAAATGACCTTTGTATATTATAAAATTTAACCTGAAAGGGTAATTAGAAATCATAGGAAAGCATGGCATCCAATCTCTTTCACGTACATCGTGACTCCACCATGATCTCCACGAATCAAGGAGATAGCCCACTCACATGAACACAACAAACCAAAAACTGCTTTCTAGAGAAAGCACCAGACTTCTCTTTCTGGAGGGGGAGACAAAAAGGAAGCAGGACCACCAAGGGGAAGGGCCATAATGCTTGACTGATCATCTTCTACTCCTCTTTTTCTCTCTTTCATATCGTTCAGTTTCAAGGACAACAAGTCTGGAAGAACCAGTGAGCATTGAAGGGAACCGTCGCTATGTTTAGCAACCGCCGCAGTCCCAGCTCTGCCTGTCCAAGCATCACCATCTCTATTCGGCTCATCCATCAAGAAAATCTTGAACGTCATCCAACGGGCCTCCGTTTCTCCCCTTCTTCATCCAGATCGGTGTTGCCATGATTCTGCCTAAACTACGTCGTGCCGGTTGCCTATGTCACCCCTTTTGTCGTCGCGCTGATGTCTGCTCTCCTATCCGCCATTGCTGCTACAACTGTCATTGAGCGTCGGACCCGCTCTGTTCTTCATCAATTGCCGCCGAACCTTCTACTGATATTACAAGGAACGGGGATGAGCGTGAGAGGGCCCGTGGATGTCGAGCGACACAGTTCTGCCGTTCTACCAGTTGAACGCATGGGAGCTAACGTAACTGACCCTGTGGACTACTAAGTTTCCCATATGGACCGCCTAGCCGTCGTTCGACCGCTGTCGTCCTGTAAACTTGGCACCCCTTGATATCACAGACGATTAATATGGGTCACATTCTAATGAGAATGTTGTTTTTTTCCTTGAGAACTTCGATGTGTTGTCTGTGCTATGATGCATGCCCTATCATTTCCTCATCAGATATTATGCTCATTAAACATTTAGTAGTGAATATTCGTATGTTTGGTCATATCGAAATTCATCGTCTCATACTGACCTACAGAATTGCTTCCATGATTTAGACTCAGTAGAACTATATAATCTTCATTAATAAATCATATTTATATAGAAAATTAGTTACTTAACAATACTGGTTTTGATCATGTTAATATTATAGTATCTTTGATATGTATATTATCAACTAAGCTTCCTTAGTTTCATGCGAAGCCAAGTAAAATCCCATAGTCTAAATGGTAATTGAAGGAAAACATCTACATACCATATTGTATCCTATATTATTAGAATAGTTCACTTTACTCATTATCTCTGGCATAATTTTATAAATCGGCTATCTCCACTCTCAAATAAAATCATGATATCTCTCGATTATTTATAATTGATGTAATATTGTAGTTTGGTTGAACAACATAAAGTTATGGTTTGCCATATGCTTTCATTTGTTTGTCTTTATATTATTTCTAATACTTACTTGAGTGTCGGAGTGTCTTTGTCTGATATTCCACCGATGTTAAGATCATTCGTGCTTTCTTTGTTGGATTTGTGCGTAATACAAGTTACTAAATTTCAAGAAAGTTGACTAGTGAGAGCAACTTAAAGTCAATATACTGTAGATTTTAGATCATGACAGATGTTAAAATTGTGAGAGAGAAAAGTAATGTAGAGTTGAAAATGAAAGAGTGAGTTTATATATAAGTGAAATATATTAGTTTTGGGGCATTTTGTATGTTTATAAATATTTTTTTGAAATAAATTAGAATAATAAAAATGAGTATTACAATTAGTAACGTCAATGACCGGCTACATCTTAGATACTCTACAATCCAAGTTTGGACCTCGTAGTTGACACCAATACCATTAAAAAAAAAAACAGAAAAATGCTGGAAGCAGACACCACTCACACCACTACCCTTTTCTTCACAAAAAAAAAAACACAAGAAATGCCACCAGTTCAGAAAAAAAAAAAAAAAAAAAAAAAACAAAACAAAAAAAAAAAAAACAGAAATAAAAAAAGGGAAATGCTACGTTTGTTGGAATCGAACTTTGGGTGAGAGAAGAGCAAAAAGGCGCTACTTACCACGCATATTGTTCAAGCACCTTTGTGTGTTGGTTGAAACATAAATTATATATTTATTTTACAAATTAATTATAAAAAAATTGGAGGCCAAGGTATCACATCTCCCCAATCCTACTTAAACGGATTATATTATTAAATTACTGGTTATATTTTATTATATCTTATTATAATTAAATATGTCTGATTACAACTAAACATGGTCAATTATTGTAAATATGATCCTACTCATTTAGTTGTAATCAGATATATTAATATATAATTAGACATAATAAAATATAATCAATAATTTTAAAATGCAATAACTAATTTATAGTTGTTAAATGTATAGATATACAAGTATACCCTTGGAATATGCCATGTATATATATATATATATATTGACATTGTATATATATATACTGACATTGTATGTACATGTCTGGTCCAATTAAAACCGGAAATCACAATAATTGAACTTCCATATTCACTATTTCAGTATGTGATTGACTGTGCACCGGTGATCTTCATTTCCCCCTCATTCTGCCTCTCTAAAAACATGGATAGATTGCAATCTCTTGAACGTAAAAGTGAAACTATAACACTTTTATAAGTACTTAATAGATATTTTTTAAAAGATTTTTTTTTTTTTTAAATGTAGGAACATGGTAAAGTTTTTTCTCAAAAAATTGAAAGTTTGATCACATAAACTTTATCCAATATCGCTATGGTCGCAAGATGCCTGCATACTATTGGCACCTAATCTTGAACTCTAAAATGATTATAATATTAATAATGACCAGTAATGCTGATGATAGGAGCTCCGAGTGCTCTAGCGTTGGACTGATGATTCATGAAGTACTAGCTTTTGTGACGATTCTTTCGTCTTTCAATCTTTATTGTATACTGTAGTTTGAATCTCGCTAGCATGCTACGTAATCCTATTTTCTTTTAATTTGTCCCAACAGCGCCATTGTTCCAATATACATTCCATGACATCTAGAAGCAAATATGTTTTAGCTCTTAGTTCATTCATCTACCAATTTCCAACTTAGCTAATGTCTTGGCAGGAGTTAGCATTGTTTGTCAACAAGTGTTTAGGGGTGTTTTGGGCTGTTAAATTATGCTGAAATATCATGGCGCTCGCTTGAATTTTTTACCTAAAAATAAAATTGCGTAATACAGGTACTATACGGATCCATTTGGCACATCCTGGCAGTGCAATGCAAGAGCTATTGGCTCAGGTTCGTAAGGAGCAGACAGTTCTTTGCAGGAGCAACATAACAAGGTATTCCCCCCTACCCGTGCCCACCCTCCCCCCTTGTGTGTAGTTTATGTCTCTGCATTTTGTGGACACTGAATAACTTGGTGGCCTTCAAATATTTGGAGTTTGAAATGTCAGGCTGATCAGGCAGTGTCGTCCTTAACTTGTTTATTATTCAACAATATATGATAGTAAAGTGTATTGTCCATGCCAAGCGGGATTTGGAAAATCCCGTAGCTTTACCGACTGTCTTATTTATCGTAAAATTGGTGGTGACTACTCTGTCCCATTTGGGTCTGCGATAATTGATGCCCAATTCGATTTTGTCAGGAATTAACCCTTCAAGAAGCAGAGACAATTGCTCTATCCGTTCTGTAACAAGTTATGGAAGAAAAGGTATAAAGTTGTCATAATGTAATGCAATTATTTGTATATATTTCCCAATGTTTTATTATCTTAGTTCGCTATATTAAACGATGCTGCCTGCTTTAATCAGGTGACTCCAAATAATGTTGATTATCGCAGAGGTAGCTCCATCATACCATATGTATGCCCCATCCGAAGTGGCGGCTGTCATTTGTCGCCTATGAACATGAAGAGAGATCCTTTTATGAGCTAATCTTCCCAGCCGCAATCATGTTTCTATTACAATCATGGATGCTTTGTTGTCATTTTGTCAGGGGAAACAGTTAATACTTGTTTAAGATTGGGATTGTGTACTTACGTTTTGACAAATTATGATACATTAATTTCCTTACAAATTGAAATTAATATCATAAGCAATATGATCTATTTACTATATATATATTTATTTATTTCATTCCAAAAAATATATATGCATATATATATTTATTTATTTCATTCTAATATATATATATATATATATGCAGCTCATTCATTCATTAAAAAAAAAAAAGTACAATTACGCAACATATTCTGTATGTTGCAATATACATCTACAGCAACATACAATTGAACAAGCATAAAAACTTCAAGTTCATGTTACAATGTGCAGTTCATGTTGTTATAATGTTTATAGCAACATATAACGTGATGTTATTATTAGTATAAAGCAACATGAGGTTGACTGCTAAAGGGGTATACTTTTTAGCAACAAGCTCATCCGCAATATAAGGGTGCGTGTTGCGAAAGGATTTAACAACACATTCTGCATGTTGCTGTATTATTGATTTTTTGCATCATATGGTCAAATTTAAAACTAAAAGATGAAATAAAAAAGATATACTTAAAATTGAATAGTATATAATTTTTAGAATTTCCTTAATTCTTTTTAAAGTCTAAACAAACACTAAGGTGAGGAGGCTGTGACAATTTGTCTCTTATCAAAATTAATGCACAACGACGTATCAAACACAAAGAGAATGATAAAGAAGAAAAAATGTGCACATTGGCTTTTGTATGGAAAACCTTAAAAGGAAAAAGTCATGGGACTAAAACCTTCTCTAACCATTTACGAACAGAAATCCACTAGTTAAAGATAGATCTTAAATAACTTTCACAATAACTTTCTTTGCCTAGTTATCTAATCCCTTCCTAACAACTTGTAGTTCGATCCCGTCCTTCACAAACAAAATCGATAAGTACTCTCTTTATCTTCTTGATTTGCTATAACTTCGGAATTCGTCTCCTTGACTCACATGCAAGCTACATGAACTCTTCTTACACCTTGACATCACAAGAGAGCTTGGTTGCATGATGATCCACCAACAAAGTTTATTGCAACATATACACGGATATGAATGCACAATCAAATAATGTGTTTGACAAAAACACACTATGTATGCTTAGATTTAATGCCAGCTCTTATATGAAGAATCTAGACTTAAGAAGTAAGTAATCATCTCTCCAAGGCTTTCATCATAAGCAAATCAAACAAATAAACTCTAGTACAATAATCATATGGGAAAGATAACTATATATATAAACACAAAAGAATTCAAGTTTAAAACTAATGGCTAAATCCTAAGCGTATGCCATATAAAGCAAACCACACAAGAGACCCCGTGCAAATATACAAAGTCCAAGACCCCGTGCAAATATACAAAGTCCACAAATAGTATAATGATAAATAAAAATAATTTCCACAAAGATTGCTACCCAAATTATGCTAAGTACTAAAATTGATCAAACCAAAGTAACGGAAACTAAGGATTAAGAGAACACTAAAAAGAAAATAAAGAAACCAATATTAAACTAAGGTTATTATTTCATATCAATCATATCAATCATTTCCATATATCTCTTGTCATTATTATGGCATCCTTATTTAATCATACATACAATATATGATTATAGTTGTCATGTATAGAATATTTAGTTGCTTATTTTGTTTACCTCTTTAGGCCTATAAATAAGCTAACTTTGTATATTGTAAATTGATAGTGAAATACACAATATTTGTCTATATTTTATCATAGTATTAGAGCCTAGGTTCTCTAATTTTCACTGTCAATTTCCAAAAGCACTTAAAACCTAACAACTAAGTAAACCCAATTGCATCCACTCACAAACACACCACCACCACCACCACCACCATACCCACCAGCTTCCAAATTACTATTTACAACATTGTTGTCGACCCCATTAGCGATGAGATTCTACTCCTCCTCTGGGGACTTCCCTAGAAAGATGGAAAATATAGAATTAGGTCTTCACCAGTGGAGACCTAATTCTCTAGGTATCTATCAGGGAAGATCCTCTAAGTCTTCTGTAGAGACACAATTCAAGTCTCCATTGTGGAGATCCAGTTTTGGGTCTTCAAGGGTAAAGACTCCAACTATATCTCTATCGCTGGAGACCTAGTTTTAGGTCTCCACCGTGGGCCTTCAAATTGGAAACCTAGATGGCTTCCATGGAGACCATTGTCTCAGAGATGGAGTGTTATTTTTTATTTTTTTATATTTTAATATTTTTACTAAAAGAAAAAGATATCCTAAGTTAAAAGATAAAATTGCCCTTAATTGAAAATAACATGGCACAATTTGATTGGTTGATTTATAAATTTATTTAATCTAGTATAAAAAAGACTAAATTCCCCCTTATTGATTGTTTGAAAGTTTAGTCAACAGTTAGTCAACTAATAATTGGAATGTTTTTATTGAATTTATGAAAGCTCAAGCAACATTAATGCAAAAAGGGGTCATAGTTGTCATATTTATATAATATTAGCAACCTTTGAGGATGGATGTGTAATTTGCCCTTTTTTTAAAGAAAAAAAGATAACTATTGAAATATAAAAATAAAACTTCACTAAATATTTTAAAAAGGAGACAAAATGTTTAGATAAGATGAGGATGACTTAATTATATGTCTCTTTTATTTATTCCCTTTAATGTCGATTGATGTTGCCCTTTTCTAAACCCGAATTATTATAATTATTCAAGAAATACTAATAATAATTAAAATTGAACTAAAGTTCAAATTTAATTGACAAACTAAACAAATATAATCATTTATGAAAAACAAAATAAAAGAAAAACTAATTGAGAAAAGCAAGGCGTGGACTATGGATGACAAGGCGCGCTTCCTCCTTTTCTTTTTCCAATTTTTTATTATTTTTTCATTTTTATTTATTTATATAATTATAAGAGAATAGGAAATTAACTTATATAAATGGTTAGGAGTTTGCAAGGACTTGTGAGATTAACACTATCGGCAATCTAAAAATCTACATTCATAACGTTGGGAGATATCTATCTCTAAAATACTGTAATTAAAGACTTGTGGAGACTTACTGAAATTAAATATAGTTTATGGCTCAAAAACCCACTCCAAAAGATATCTATCCCATAATAAGGGGAGACTATTTCTCATACATTAGGTAAATATGTATAGTGCGACACGATCCCTTATCATAGATATAAAGGAGAAGTACTAACAACTTGAGACTTGAGAGCTATAAATAAATATTTATTTTCATTTTTATTTTATGTTAATAAATTCTTGCTGTTCTTTATTAGAAAAAAAAGGCATATTCGACATTATGTACAAACAAATCAAAGTATACTTTATTGAAAAGTACATATGGATGGCAACAAATATAAATCATCAATCTCTTATTAAAATTGCGATTAACAAGGTCATGCCATGACTTGGAAAAAAAGGCAACAAATATAAGTCATCAATCCTTTATTAGAATTTAACAAAGTCATGCAATGACTTGGAAAAAAAGGCATAAGATTGAGCCTAGCACTCATGCACTAACCCACTAAGGCACTAACCCACTGTCACCTTTCTCTTATAAATCATGGCAAGCATTGAGCAACACCCCACAACGCAAACTACACGGTCTTTGAAACCAACATGAGTTTGCTTACACTTCTTTCATTTTCTTTTGTCTTTCTCTCCTTGTCCTTCATCTCAACCCATGCAGCCACTTTCGAAATCCGAAACCAATGCCCTTTTACGGTCTGGGCTGCTGCAGTCCCTGGTGGTGGTCGTCGACTAGACAGAGGTCAAACATGGAACATCAATGTCAATCCAGGCACCACACAAGCCCGTATCTGGCCACGAACCAAGTGCACATTCAATGCAGCTGGCCAAGGTCGTTGTGAGACCGGTGATTGCAATGGGCTGCTACAATGCAGAGCATACGGCACACCTCCAAACACACTGGCTGAATATGCACTAAACCAATACAACAACCTGGACTTTTTTGACATCTCTCTTGTTGATGGGTTCAATATTCCTATGGACTTCAGCCCAGTATCAGGCAGGTGCCGAGGAGTAAGATGTGCTGCAGATATCAATGGGCAGTGCCCAAATCCTCTCAGGGCTCCAGGTGGGTGTAACAACCCATGTACAGTCTTCAAAACAGATCAATATTGTTGCAATTCTGGGAACTGTGGCCCAACCGATTTCTCCAGGTTTTTCAAGCAAAGGTGCCCTGATGCTTATAGCTACCCTAAAGATGATCAAACAAGCACTTTCACTTGCCCTGGTGGAACTAATTACAGGGTGGTGTTCTGCCCTTGATGCAGATTTGACTATGAGATAAGCTATAATATTATACAAGAATAAATCCTGTATCTTAGTGAAAGTATAGCTGAAAATACAGGGAGGTGATGTTTCTATTAATAAAAGATTACATGTTTGATATAAAGATAGTTTTATTTGATGAGTGCTGATATTGATAAAGGTAGCATTCTTGAAAGAAAATTCAAACTTAGGAATGTTTGAAACAAAATATTCAAAAAATAAAAAAATAAAATAAAATAAATAAAAAGAAAAGAAAGAAAGAAAGTGAATTACATCATTAGCATTTAGCAGTTGTTTTTTGTTGATTAGTACTTACATATCTAGCACCAAGGAGGCTTTTTATCAAACATGGTTGAATCTCGGCTATGGTTTTTCCTCACTGTTACACTTGGCTTTTTATCTGTATCATTGACCACCCTCCCACAGAAGAACAAAAACTGGTACAATCAATGAGTAAGTTTTGAGAAAATGGTTTCTTGGCAATTCCATTCGAATAGTCAATAATGGCTATTGTTCTTATAATGGCCTCACCACCACAACACTACATAATACCAAGCTACAAGCATTGAAAACTACCACTGCCACGACAAGAAAAGATAGCAGAATCCTTTTTACCACTTAATTTATGAAACGACTTTACCTAAGTAAGAGGTTGTTTGTTTTTTTACACCTTAACACTAGCTACCTAGTAAGTTATTTTTATTTATTTTTCAGTGGTCAAAATCAAACCACTTAAAATTACCTAAAAATAATTAAAATAAAAAGTTATAATTTCTGAATTTTTAATGATGAATGATTTTTTAATTATTTTATTTTAAGTCTATGCTCTTTAAAATAACATATTTATAAATTCGTTCTGATTTTATATTTTACAAATTCCTTATAATGCTCTAATAATCATCTTTGCAATACTAATTCAACAACTCAAAAGCCTAGGATTTGCTCACTATAAAAATCTAATCTTTAAGAAGTCTCAACAGCCATCATTCCAAACAAAAAAACACATAAATCCATCATCCAATTCTTCATCCAAACTCATCTCAATTGGATCATTCTTGAGTGAAGAAGGAAGGAAATCAAGGAGTTCTTGATCAAGAAGAGCTAAAGGGAATCATTGAAAGACCATTCAATGAAATTTAAGGGTTTATTCTTTCCTAATTGTTCTTGTGTTTATATTCAATTTGAGATGTGTAACTAAACATCTAGTTAGGGAACCAATGTTCTTTGTACTTTGATTATCATTTGATGCAATTCAATTAATAATTTCATTTTTTATTTTTATTGTTTCATTCATTGTTTGGGCTTTGGATATTGAAGGACCAATTCTATTCTTGATCGTGATTATAAATGATTGGATGTTAAAAAGTATTTAAGAGACCACTTAGTACATTCTAATAGACCTAGATGAATGATAACTTGATTGAGCATGACCATTGTTTAATTTGGTTAAAAAGCTTATACTCTTATTGGGTTTTCAATTACAATGCATTTTAGGATCAATAGGTGTAGTAATTGGGGATTTATGTTCATGAGGTGAGCGAAAACATAGGACTCTCAATTAAGAGTTAGGTTTAATTAATTGAGTTGTCGGGCTTTAATAAAATCAAGGTACAACAAAACATTGGTGACTTAACATCTTATTACATTGGTTTCTCTCTAGGAAGTTGGCTAATTATTTGCTCATTAATTATCCCTTTTAATTTTCAATCAAACAATCTTCAAACTTGATTTTTATTTTCAGTGTTCGATTTTATTCACATTAGAAATTGATATAGTCAGTCATCCCATAAAAACATCTCTATGGTTGTGTGGTTATTATCGCATGTTAGAGAAATTAATCATCACATTCCAAAAAACATTAAAGTGAGTAACAACAATAATTTTATAAACACTTAAATTTAAATTTTTGATTTTTTTTTTAAAGGATAAAGTAATGAATGAAAGTGTAATAAACTACTAAACAATATTAATAAAATAAAGTATTAGTAAGTGAAGAAAATAAAGTAAAAGAAAATATTAAAATCTATATGTAAGTTTGTTAGAGTTTGTCTACTAGTCAAAGGAGTTTTTTAATCTGAAAATCTCTTTTTTGATTTTTTTTATAATTTGATTGTCGTTTCAGTAGAACTTTTGAACAATTAAAAAAAATCTAAATATATTTATCAGAAGAAAATCAAATTTAAGGGTTTTCTAATTAAATCTTTTTGAACTTTTTTAAAAGTATTAAATTACTTAATATAGCCCAATTATAGTTTATTAATTTCATTATATCATTCTAACTTAAAACCCTTAATATTCCCTTTGTTTAATAGGTTACGAACACTTTACTTCTCTCTACGTATTCATTTCAACAAAATTTTAGAAGATTGATCTTTTATGTGTAACTTTTTTAAATATTTCATTCACTTTCAATTTGTCTTTTTTTTTTTTTTTTTGAATTTCTTTTCTGTTATGAATATTATATTCAATGTACATACATAAGCTCTTTGTTATGCTTTTGAATTCTTAATATTTACTTGGAAACTCGCACTTTCATATTCATTTATAATTTTTATAATTTTTAAATATAAGAACTATATTATCACAAATGTTATTATATATAAATATATATTTTTTAGAATGTCTATTCTGGTAATTTTAAAAACTATAGAACTTTTAATTATTTTTTGTTTTAAAAAAAGAGTTTTTAAAATTAATACAATCAAACCATCTAAATTATAAAAAGCTTTTTCAATTGATAATCAAACCATCTAAATTATAAAAAAACTTTTTCAATTGATAATCAAACAACTAACAGTTTTTTTTTTTTTTTTTTTTTTAAAATGTACTTAAAATTAACAAAAACTATTGAGATATAAAAGTCGCTTTTGAGTTATAAAAGCCAAAAGCCACATTTCAAACGCTATGCTAAATTATGCCTACAAGGCTACACCTATGGCTAGTAGGGTGTGCACATCAAGTGTAAGTCTCAATTGAAATATTACATATTAAATAATAATAAAAAAAAATCTTCTCATAATCTAGACATAACATTTATTTTAAGTATTCCAAGTTGTTGTATCTAGTTGGCACAGTACATCTACGCCTCACAAGAGTACATAGGTTCGAGTTCTGTTTGCATAAATACGAACATTTATCACTTGACTTTCATATGTGAGTGGACTAATTACGTTTATATCTCTTTCGGATAGAAAGAGTAATTTTTTCCTTGAACAAGAGTCTGTATTTCGGACTGTACCATAATATCCATCATATTGGTCCCAGGTAATTATAATATGTTCGAAAAATAAAAATAAAAAATAAAACTAATACATAACAATTTTTTGTTATCAACTAATGCATAACATTATATATTGCTAATTAACCTATCTTTCCTGTTTGGGGTTATTCTATTAAACAAATTCAATTAATGCTAGACATTCTATCTCTTTATTCCACTTACATCCCGTCAATTAATTATCTTTGCAATACTAATTCAACAACTCAAAAGCCTAGGTTTTGCTCACTACAAAACTCTAATCTTTAAGAAGTCTCTACAGCCATCATTCCAGAGAAGAAAACACAAAAATCCATCATTCAATTCTTCACCCAAACTCATCTCAAGTGGAGAAGGAAGGGAATCAAGGAGTTCTTGATCAAGAAGAGGTCAAGGGAATCATTGAAAGACCATTCAATGGAATTTATGGGTTTATTCTTTCCTATTTGATCTTCTGTTTATATTCAATTTGAGACGTGTAACTAAACATCTTAGAAATGTTGTTCATTCACATTAGAAATTAATATAATCAATCATCTTAGAAAAACATCTCTATAGACAATCCCACAATTGTTATACTGTAACGTTGTGTGGTTATTATTGCATGTTAGAGAGATTAATCATCACATTCAAAAAAACCGCCAAATCTTGTTTCAAGTCACTATTGCTGTCCTGGTGGTAAGCTTTTTAATACAATGAATATAGAACAAAATTAAAATTCAATTACCGTGAGAAGCTTGAAAGGTTTAAGAAATTTTTTCTCCATTAAAGACTCAATTTGCATTTTTTTTTTCTCTGAAAAAGGAACAGAGAAAATCTATGACAATTGCTATCATCCCCACAAGAAATGGGTTTGACATACTTGATTATTATAGGGCAAGTTACAGATGATGCAGATCATACGGTTCAAATCAACTTTTAATGTTGTAAAAGAACTAGTGAAGTAAAAGCACTTTTAAAAGAAGACGTATCAATAACTAAATATGTACAACACGCCCCTTTTTATAATGGCACAGACCATAATTCAATGCTCTCACATTCCACCAAAGAGTTCATTGAAAAACAGCTTTGATCAGCCCCCCCTCTACCACTCTACCTCTCTCTTATTTGTAAACTCTATATAATTGCTTATCCAGTACTTGATGCTGTCATCTACAATGCAGATTGGAAGATCATCTCCGCAAGTTCCTGCAGCATTCAAACAATTTATGTTTAGATTCAATCTAACTGCTTTCACTATAAACTAAAATTCCAAGGATACAAAATTATATAGAAAACTGAAAGGAAACGGAGGAAATTAGTTTAATTAATATAAGAAAATGATTCGTGTACAGAATACTGTTTACCACAAAAAGTATGCATGGCATCATGTCATGAAATAAAGATGGGAATGTTCTGAACTTTTAGATTATATAACCATTTACGAAAGTCTCTTGTAATAGATCAGTACAAATTATATACAACAACAAGGCTAGTATGCTAATTTAGTGTTCACAGTGAGGATTAGCTCTCTCTCTCCCGCATTTTTTGGCTCGGCAATGTTGAACTCATAAAATTTACCTATTAACATTTATCCATGGCTGGTTGTGTGCCAATGCATTTTCTGCCACTATTTGAAGTAACTGTCTATAACACCACTCTAAATGTTCCAAGAAAAATGAAGGGTGTTTGATGAGTTACCTGCTTGGCAGAAGGAACTTTTGGTTCTCCCCATTCCATGGCTTTCTTCTCAAGCATTTCAAAATCAGCCTTACCAGCCTGTTGAAGTTGCAGCACTGTGGCATTAGCCAGAGAAGATATAATTGAAACAAAGCAACAGTGGTATAATAATAGGATATATTACCTCTATTGCTGTCCCAATTTCCGTGTCAAAGCTCTGATATCGCTTGCGGACAAGTTTCGTCCAAAGAACCATCCTTTGTTTCATACAATTGCACTCATTTATATTGTCAGCAGGCAATTCAATAAAAAGATAAAGAATTTATAGTAGTAAATCTTAATGGGTTTTATAGAAGTGAAAGAGACTATCACCTCAATCAGCTTGGCAACATTTCGAAGTCCACGGGCCAGGGTATCCATTCCAGTAATATGAGCAATGAACAAATCTTCAACATCTGTACTCTCTCTTCGCCTAGAATTATCAAGTAAAGATGATGATATTAGAAGGTGTTAAAATGGCAAATTAATTGGGGGAAAAAAGCATGACATACAAATCCACCGTTCTTGTGGTTGTACTAAAGCTAATAAAAATGGATAATGATAGACATCCAATACTCGTTAAACTTTTTCATCCAACCTTATGTGGTAATTGATACGTCATTAAATATTTAAGTATGATACTGACAAGACAGTTAAAATGAGAATGACATATTAGCTGACACATAAGATGGGATAGAAAAATTGAAGAAGAGTATTGGATGTCTCCCATTATCTTCTTTTTTTAAAAAAAAACAAAGAAAAAAAAAAAAAGAAAAAAGACCAAACTACCATTATCCTATTAAAAATAATGAAAAAGAAAAAGAAATTAGAAAAAAAAATGAAGATCAAAATAGAATGAAGATCCAAAACAGATGCCCATCATGAACATCGCATGAATGGATAAGTGCAAAAGCACATGTTGCCAAGAATCAAAAGGAGATAAAGAAACTAACAATTTTGCATCAAAGTTGAATCCTCCTGGGGCTAACCCTCCCTGCCATAAACAAAGTGAAATTAACTATATAACATCCAATATCAGTTTGTTCAAATTCCAACAGTAAATTTAAAGTTGCCATTCATTACATACATTTCTGACTACACTAAGCATAACCATGGTTGCCTCTGAAATATCTGTGAGGAACTGATCAGTATCCCAACCTGTAGCAATGACAATAGCTCTAAATTACAACATAACATATCCAGACGCTAAATTTTGTAGGGAATCAGTAAAAAATTTGAAAGAGGTGTGAAGTGTAATATCGTGAATACCAACTTGAGGATCGCCAGTGTTTGCATCAATATTTCCTAGCAGACCATTGATTCTTGCAGTCTCAAGCTCATGATGGCAGCTGTGAAGTAAATAAGTATTACAGGGTGCAAGAAGAACTAAACTAAATTTAACATGTTTGAACTGCTTCCATTTTGAAGTTTTAGACTATCATGATAAAACTATTAAAGCAGGAATGACATAAAAAGAGCTTGAGATACAGGATACGAGACGTACCTGTGACCAGATAAGGTGGCATGGTTACACTCGACATTTAGTTTAAATTCATCTGTAAAAGGATTTGAGCAAATTGAATGTTAATTCACCCTCAATAAATTCAAGTATTCAACATATCACTAGACAATTGTTTTCCAAGTTAGCAAGTGCCTGATGACTTCTTCAAAGCAGGAAAATATAAGATGTGCAACATTAAGAAAATTTGTATACAATCAGTCTGGAGAGAATGGATTTACGAAAGAAATAACTATGTTTATTTACAATGGTTTTGATCTGCAAATAAATAAGCCTCCTAATTTTTCTCCTAGTTAAAGAAATGTCAAAAGCTCAACCGTATATAGCTTTATTGGGACTATAGCATGAATAAGGTATCAAATCATGAATTCAACTATTCAAGAATTCAACTATTCAAGTCTGCCTGGATCATATAGGGTCCTCTTTTAGTTGAAGGCAATATAAAGAAATTTCTATAGTATAGGGGTAGCCAGTTAGGACCTAAGCAAAGATGTCCACCATGCAAAAGAATTAGAGACACACACTCACCACACATGCAACAATATTTAAACATACGTAAAATACATGACCACCATCTCATAGTTGAAGGCCTGTTCCTAGGGGAAACCTCAAAAGGTACAGAATCAAGAAATTAGAATAACAAACTGAATATTACCTATGAGGCCATATTTTCGCAGGAAATTGGCTGATGTTGCAGCATCCCAGTCATACCTGATAAATCAAAAGAATGAGTAAAGATAGCGGGGATTATATGCCATCGTAATGTAATTAAGAGTGAACCATACTGATGCTTGGTAGGTTCTTGAGGCTTGGGTTCAATTAAGAGAGTCCCTGGAAAAACAATGAAACAGAAAATAGGTCCCTATGAGAATTGTTTGAACTGAGAAAACCAATTTAGGAAAAAAAATAAAAAAACAAAAACAAAAAGGTTCAAACAAATAACAGAGTAAAAGAAAGAACAAGTTTCTACTAAATTTTGATGTATTGCAGTCGACAAATAAAGAAGAGAAGAAAAAGACTCAAGCGGCAAATGTTACAGGGATTCTATGCAGCAAATTACAAATGGAAAGCAGTATCCTATATCCCATAATAGCAAGAAATTCATAAAACAAATTCAATATGACGAGTAGGATGAAAAGGTACCGTTGAATCCAATCTTCTTCTTATAGGCAACAGCAGCTTCTAGAAATCTTGCCTGTTAGAGAGAAACAGCCGACAGACTTAGTTAAATAAAAAAGGAGGAATCATGAAATATGACCAAAACAAACATTAAGATAATAAAGCCTTACACCAAAACATAATTCAAAAATAAAGGGAATTCCAAATACAATATAGTTTAAAAGAAAAAATGAATATAGTTGGAAGGATATGTTAATGAGCATACCATATGATCAAGCTCTCTTCCCATATCTGTGTTCAGGAGAGTTTGATAACCCTCACGGCCACCCCAAAACACATAATTTTCACCCCCTAAATAATGTGTGACCTGTGGAATTTGAGTATTTCAATACTTAGCAATTAGTAGAAATAACGCTGTTCTATCACAACCTAAAACATCGATAAAAAGAAGATCCAATTCTATTAAAAGTATATATGAACTTAGCCACCCACCTCCATGGCTTTCTTGACCTGAGCTGCATGCATATGCATATACACCAACTTCAGAACTGTAACAAGTTACCAAGATGTGTATTGAATTAATACAAAGGGTGATTACATTCTATCAAGCAAGCTAGTGCAACATAAAAATCAAGGATTTCTAAATACATTACCTAGTGGCAGCACCATGCATATAGCGAGGATGCAAGAATAACTGAGCTGTACCCCACAATGGATGGATCTTTGTTCCCTGCATATTCACAGACAAAAACTTTCAAGGAAATGAAAACATATCAAGTGCATTTATGTCTACTAGCCTGCATCGGTTTCTAATCAGATCAACATTATCAGATGCAATAATCTTTGAGAGAAAGAAATATATGCACAACAGAAGTGAAAAAAAAAAAAAAATCAGAAATCAATAGTGTATCAGAACTCCCTTCTGACATAGCATAGAAAGAATTTCAAGAATTTCCTTAAGGTGAACTTCGTCTTTCTACACAGTAGAAAGATCATTAGCGCATCATTGTATTCTAGTAGACCATTTAGTTGCCACATAAAATAAGATTGTTTTTCTTTTAAGAAAGAGAAGGGACTAACACAATTTCAAGACAGCTACAGGCATGAAGGTGGTCCAGAAGATCAAATATGAGATACATGTAACTTAACTAACATGATCATCTGAGCAGTTGGGCGTCATAGAATTACCTGAAGCTCTTTCGCAAGAGACACCACTTCATCTAAGTTTTTATTAGTTTCCTGTTACATATTAACACCCATTGATCAAGAATGACAACTGAGAGTTGAAAGAATATCAGGAAAACACAAACAACAGAAATTAAATTACTTCTAAGAGAATACTGTTACTTGGTCAGGTATTAAAATGTGTAAACACCTCTACCATAATGATTGTATATCAAGGCAGTTAACATAATAACCTTAAGTTTACAAATCACTAACCTCCAAGGTTTCAGCATCTGGGGCTATATCCCTATCATGGAAACACCACAAATCAACTCCAAGCTTCTTAATAAACTCAAAGTTGGCTCTCACTGTAATAAGTAGCAGAAAATGGGAAAAACAAGGTGTTTTCAATTTCCAACCAATTGCACAACAATCAAATACCAGACATAACAAGCACACTCATATATCTTACTTCTTCTTTTGGCCATGGCCAATGAATTGGTACCATCTTCCCATGGCCAATATTTTGTAGCTGAACCAAAAGGATCAGCTCCTGTTCCACGGAATGTGTGCCAAAAGGCAACACTGAATCTCATCCAATCCTGGCCATTAATGACTTGGTCAGCAATCACAGACTACTTAATAAAGTTCAAAATAGAATAACACAAAGATACCAACCTTCATTTTCTTCCCCAGAATCTCTTCTTCAGCATTATACCATTTGAAGGAAAGTGGATTTTTGCTAGATGGACCCTATAAAATATTGAAAAAAAAGACTATTAATATGGAGAATTCTGGACCATAATCACAACTAAACTTGAGCATGTGAATATTTAGTACACTAATAAACACCAACAAAAAAGCACACACATATACACAAAACTCGTAACTTTACAACCTACTGATATACAGAAAAACTTCCCTAACACAATTGTGCAATAGCAATTTCACAGGAAACCAAAATCCACAAATGAGGAAGAAAAAAAAAGAGGGAAGGTTATGAGCCTTTTTACCTCATACTTAATCGTGGGGATGCCCGGGAAGAATTCCCCTTCCCATTCACCCGAATCAGCACATTTGGTGCTGAGATCAGCAGGGCATGTTGGTGGAGAAGCAATCTACACATTGTAATCGAAATCACGAGTCAAAAATACACAATCCAACTCTAAATTTACATAATACACATGAAACACATACAAACACAAATAAATATTAATAATAGTAGTACACAAAGTTTGCTTCTTTACCACCAAAGAAGACACCACATTCAAACAAAGCAGCAGCAACAAAAGCCTCCTATCCTCCATCGTTTTTCCTATCTCATGCAAATTAACTCTGCACAATTACAACACAAAATCAACAGATGATCATCAACCATAAACATTAAAAAGCATAATATATCAAGAATCCGTAAAATACCCATCTCCAAATTTCGCACATACAATCATGGGTTAGTAACAAAAACATATTCTGAATCATCAAACCACCCAAGACTTCAAAAAAAATAAACAAACAAATAAAGCAAAAACCCACTCTACAAAAAGTAAAAACTAACTAAACTAAAACTCTAAGTCAAAAAAAAAAAAAAACTAAACTAAAACTCGCCCCAAAAACAAAACCATCATTGTGAACAAAATCAAAGCTTATTAATCAAACCGAGAAAACAAGACAGAAACACTTACAGATAGAAGTTTCTTCTTTAAGTCTGATATAGAAACCAGGACACTTAAAAGTGCAGAGTTATATGTGGAAATATATATGTTTTAAAGTTTGTTTGAAATTAAGTTAGCGGATTTTTTAAGATTAGAACGCCGAGTCACTCACACGTGTTTGAGGAATTTAGCAGGATTTAGACATTTACAATATCACCCTTAATCTCCTCCATCGCCATTGAGTCATTGTTTATATTGCTGTTATCTTAATTAGGGAGTTTTTCGTTATTTCGTAAACAGAATCCCGTTCTTTTGGATGAAAATTAGGAGAAATAGAATTTTGGGTATAACAAAATTTATTTTTATCTTATTCGTAACAGAGTCAAACACTCAAACCCAAAATTGAGCTGGTATCGTTTCAAGTAACTGCTTTTGAGCTAGTTGCCTCACAGACGGAAACTAATTGGTGCTTGGCAAAACGGCTGACCTAGATTTGGGGTTGGCATTTTTTTTTTTCAATCTTATTCTTACACTTATCACGAATATATTACATACCGTGTTACTTGCCGGACATTTTTAATCAAAATTTTTGAGATGTGGTTTAGAATTAGAGCATCCAAAAACAAGAGAAATGACCTACATCACAAAGGAAAATTATCTTTGACTCAAGAGTCCTAAATACAAATTGAACCATGAACTTATGACCCAAATTAGCCATAGTCTTCATGGGCTGGGTGCCACTGGCACCACCAGCCATCTACAGTTTGCATTCTTATCTAGTCTATAAAATTGCCAAATTTCATTAGAAGGTAAATGGAGGTGGTTAAAATCTTGGAGCAGCAGAATAGGAAGTCAAGAAATTTCAGGGGAAAAAAAAAGTCAGGATAATTAACTTTTTCTTTTTTGAAATCAAGTCAAGATAATTATTTAATTATCTAAAAAGAGAAACTTCATAAAAAAGTCACCAACATTTAGAAGCAATGTTACATTATCCAAAAATTTTACTCAAATGATGTGATAAATAAATTTATAGTTATTACATTAAATTTGGAATAATGTATTGATGATGAATTTATATTTATTACATCAAATTTGGAATGATGTATTGATGATGTAGTAATTATACAGAATTTGCTACATCATTTGAAAATGAATTTAGGATAAATTTATGGGTAGTGTTACTTTTACATTTATCCAATCAAAAGCTCGTATATCATTTTGGATTTCTATCCTTTTATTATTTGAATTGATGGAGATATTGTCACCCATCAAAATGATTTCCACACTCAAATTATTAGAGAATCTCTAAATGTCATCAAGGATTTGTTAAGTTGTTGTTAGGGATCATTTGTTTTTTGTCTGAAGACTTAACAGTACTGCTGAAGAGTGAAGACTAAATAATGACTAAAACCTAAAATCTGAATGATATATTTGTTTTTTTTTTCCCCTTACATCTGAATGTATAGTAATTCTGTTTATTTTTTAAAGTTAAAATTATCTGAAAACTAATAACTTGATATTTATATCATTTTACTATTAGTTGCTATGTAACTTTATTTAATATAATACAAATAATTATAATAAATTATTTAGCAAATACTAAAACACTTTTATGTATATATTAATAATATTTTTATTCATAATTAAAATATCATTAATTATTATAGTAAAGTATTTTTTAATAAAATTATATATACATAAATAAATTATTATAGTAAAGTAAATTAAATAAAAATAAATAAAATAGTATTAAGTTGAATTACTATTGTTATATATTTAAATAAAAATAATATTGAAAGAAATATCATTAAAATAAATATATATAATGTAAAATTAGGTTAAATTTGGAAATATGTTTGTTAAAGTATTAAAAGAAATTTTTATAATGTAAAACTGGAACAAACTTGAAAATTTATTATTTTAAGGAGGATAAAATTAGAATAATAAATTTATAAAATCATCAATTGATTTGGTATTCAGTGAAAAGTCAGAAAATGTAACTTTTTATTTTCAGTGGTTTTTAGGTGGTTTTAAGTGGTTTAATCACTTAAAAAAATACAAACAAAAACCATATATGGAGCGTTTGTTTGTACCACTTTTCACTTAATGGGATCTGAATTACACATTTTAAATTATTTTTGTTTGTTTTTTTTAAGTGATCAAATTACTTAAAACTACCCAAAAATCATTGAATATAAAAAGCTATAATTTTTAATTTTTCACTTAATGACAAATCACTTAATGATTTTTTATATATTTTTTCCAAATATATCATTCCCAAAATAACATATTTCTAAATTAGTTCTAATTTTATATTATACAGATTTATTTTAAATGTAATCAATAAAATATTATAATGACTAAAATATATATTAATTTACAGTTTCAACTTTTGTTTTAATAGTTCTTTAATTTAAGAGCATTTTGTTTATTTTTATTTAAATATATAAATTTAATTTACTTTACTATAATAATTTATTTTTGTATATATAATTTTAAAAAAAATTACTTTACTATAATAATTAATTATATTTTAATTAGGAGTAAAAAATGTTATTAATATATACATAAAAGTGTTTTAGTATTTTTTTAAATAATTTATTATAATTGTTTGTATTATATTAAATGAAGTTTCAAAACAACTAATAGTAAAAGGATACAAATGTCAAATTACTAGTTTTCAGAACATTTTAACTTTAAAAAACAAACGAGATTACTGTATATTCAGAGGTAAAGGAAAAAAAAAAACAAACATGTCATTCGGATTTCAAATTTCAGTCACTATTCAGTCTTCAACAGCATTATTCAGTCTTCAGACAAAAAAACAAACGACCCCTTAATTGGTCTCATTCAGCACTATTAAGTGTTAAGTACAATAAATAAACGACCTCTTAGTGACACATTAATATATTATTATTTTTTTTGAATATAGATTCACTCTAGCAAAAAATATATAGAAATATATATTCTCTCCAATACAATTATTATGAACAAAATATATATCCAATTTTGACTAATTACTATTAAATATGTGTCTTACTTTCTTTTCATTTATATGTTATAATTAATAGAAGAGAGAGGAAAATCTCCAATCTTTTAATTGGTTGAGAATTCCTAGTCAGCATGTTTAATCTCCATATTGGGTTAGATAATTGTATTAGAGTGGTTCTATTTTTATCTCATTATCTATTCATCTCATATGGTAATAATTTTTTAGTGACTCAATAATTTTTTTTTTTTGAATATAGATTCACTCTAGCAAAAAATATATAGAAATATATATTCTCTCCAATACAATTATTATGAACAAAATGTATATCCAATTTTGACTAATTACTATTAAATATGTGTCTTACTTTCTTTTCATTTATATGTTATAATTAATAGAAGAGAGAGAAAAATCTTCAATCTTTTAATTGGTTGAGAATTCCTAGCAGCATTTTTAATCTCCATACTGGGTTAGATAATTGTATTAGAGTGGTTCTTTTTTTTATCTCATTATCTATTAATCTCATATGGTAATAATTTTTTAGTGATACATTAATAATTTTTTTTTGAATATAGATTCACTCTCGCAAAAAATATATAGAAATATATATTCTCTCCAACACAATTATTATGAACAAAATGTATATCCAATTTTGACTAATTACTATTAAATACGTGTCTTACAAAATGTATATCCAATTTTGACTAATTACTATTAAATACGTGTCTTACTTTCTTTTCATTTATATGTTATAATTAATAGAAGAGAGAGAAAAATCTCTAATCTTTTAATTGGTTGAGAATTCCTAGTCAGCATTTTTAATCTCCATATTGGGTTAGATAATTGTATTAGAGTGGTTCTTTTTTTATCTCATTATCTATTCATCTCATATGGTAAGAAATTCAATCTAAACCCAATGATTCAAGGCAACAATAAAGAAAGGATCTTAGAACAAGGAAATTTCGTTTCCAATTGTCTCAACTATTAGATCAGAATGAGAATGAATAATCAAAATGAGACAAACAAAAAGGGGGGGTTAGAGACCACTCAAAAAATGAAATCCCTAAAGATATTCTTTCGGACTACTACTTGATAGTTATCCAACTTGAGTTATGAGAGTATGCATGCTTTTTTTAATTTTGAAAAAGAAGAAACAAAGGACTCTCTTGGTACATCCATTAATTCAATTTAAAAATTTTCATATTAATATAAACACTCATAATTACACCAATATTAAATTATTAATCCTATTTAAACAAAGTAATTATACATATTTAAAATATATATATATATATTTTCCTTTATTAACCATAAATTCATAACTCTAACTTTAATTTTATGTTCTATCAAGAAGAAGTCATATGTGAAGATTGAAGCCATCAATTTTGTCACAAAGAATCATATGTCCTTTTTTTTATAATTTTATTTAAAGATAATTTCATCATATAAATATTTTTAGGAAAATGAATGTGTAAATCATTTTTATAACTCTACCCTATTTTAATATGACTAATATTTTATGAGTTTAAATTTCTATCCATTTATTAATTGAATATATCCAATATTTGAGTTTCGCTACCTTACTAGTTTAGGTAAGCTCACCCAATAAGAATCTTCAATAATCATCCTTGGATTAATTACAAAAGTATTCACCCTTACAACTAATCTAAATGTTATTATTAAATAAACTAATTTGGATGATTTTATCTAAATCAGGAAGATAACAAAATCTCTAATATTTTTAGAACATTGCATGTCTTTTATTGAATGAATTGATGCTCGACCTAAAAAGATCAATTTCATTAGCTTTTAGATAACACAGACATGTAAACCAGTGATTCAAATTATATGTCAGCCCTTGTCCCACCAGTGAAGTATTCAAAGACATTTATCAATTTTAAAAGAGTTTTTTTTTTTTTTTTTTTGAGTTACTAGGATTAATTCAGGAGATAATTGAGACTATGTTGATAAAACACTGATGATACAGTATGGATAAATGATTTTTATATAATTAGGAGTCACCCATACTTCGATGGAAAATAACTTATATACATGAGAAAAATTCTCACCTTTTTATTTGAAGGTTGTTGTGCTATCACTCGAACCTGTGACTTATCATGGGCGAGAGTGTTATTGTTTACCGGCCAACTTACCTCTTTTGCGCAAATTTAAAAGAGTTAATGTTGGGTACGATAACAATTTTTTGAAGTCCAAATTTGCAGATTAACTATCACATCAATCTAATCAATGATTATATATATATATATATATACGCAAAACGAAAATGGCTTCCATTAAGAAGAGAACATGCACAAGCTGGCTTTGAGTCAAGAATCAAGATCAAGGCAAATGCTCCTTGAATGAGAACTGAAAAGACAAGAATGGTCATTCCATTCCATTCATTATCCACGACCATCCAGATTCCACGAATGCCCAACTCCTATGGACGTGTGCAAATTTAACTAAAATGTATTTATGAAGGGGTGTGAATATAAAATTTTCAACCAATATAAGGCAAACAAATAAAGAACATCTTCAACCTAGAGGACTTTCAATCTCACAACAAATACCTTGATCTTCCCATCTACGATTGGTAGAGCATAGAAAAGGCTATTTCGTTCATTAGAAGAACAGGTATGGAGAAAGCTTAAAGTTGTAATAACAACATATTTTTTGTGGGTGGTAAGGAGATTCTTTGTAAAGTTGTCATACAGGCCATTCTCATGTACTCAATGAGTATTTTTAGGTTGTCGAGTACCATTTGCAAAAAGTTGAGTGCACTCATGGCAAGCTTCTGGTGAGGAACAACAACTGGAAACAAATAGATTAATTAGGCTAGATAGAGTGAGTTATGTCAACCAAAAGAGATGGGAGGGATGGGATTTAGAGATTTAATTGGCTTTAACCATGTCTTACTCACAAAACAAGTGTGGAGACTCATCAAAAACCAAGAGTCACTTATGTACGAAGTACTGCAATATAAATATCTCAAGGCAGCCCCTATGTTGGAAGTTAACATCAAATAGAATTCTTGCCATGTATGGAAGAGTCTTTAATGGGGTAAGGACCTCATAGTTAGAGGTGTTCGATGGCGTGTGGGTGATGGAACAAGAATTAGAGTGGCAGTAGACTCCTGGATTCCACGCCTCTACTTATTCAAGCCGCTTTCAAGTAATATACCCACTAATTTGAAGGTGAGTCAGTTGCTTTCCTCTAATAAGGGAAGTTGGGGTTTAGCCAAACTAAAGAACACGCTGGTAAGGAAGATTGGAGTCTAGTGTAATCTATCACACTCAATTTCATTCCAAAATAAGACTCTCTCACTTGACACTTTGACAAAAGGGGTAATTACTTGGTTAAAAGTGGTTATCGTATTACTTTGAAGAGCAACTATCAGGAAGGAAGCTCTAATCCTGAAGCCACTAGTACATGGTGGAAATTAATGTGGAATTTACAAATTCCTCCCAAAGATAAATTGTTCATTTGGTGAGCATGGCATAATGCCCTTCCCACTTTTTCAAACTTGTTCCATAGAAAGCTACCTATCAACCCTTGCTGCCTTTTATGTGGTGAAGAAACTAAATCAGTTGCACATGCATTATTTTGGTGTGTAAATGTATCTACTATTTGGGAAGCCTCAAAGTTTTGTTCTCAAAACTTTGAGGAGAATTCTAATTTTCTAATCTCTAGATTATTGGACAAGCTTTTGATATCAATGTCAAAGCTGAACTAAAAAAGTTTGCATGGTTATGTAGGGAATTTGTAACTGCAAAAACTTTCTTCACCAAGGAAAAGTTTGAGAAGTAGAGAACCAGCTAAACTAGACTTATCACTTGCAGCATGAATTTAAAACTTATACTTTCTTACAACAGATTCCTTTGCACCAAGCATCTCCTCAGCCTCCCTTTGATCAAAATATCACGCAGTTCATTAGCTTGAAACTTAACACGGATGCTGCAGTGCATCAAACTAGGACTGTGGCTAGCGTAGGAAAGTTCAGCCACGAAAACAACAGCGTAATAGCAGCATTGTCAAAGCCAATTCAAAGTAAATTCTTTCTTGTAATTGAGAAACTGTTGGCATTGAGAGAGGGTCGGGGTTAATATTGGCCAAGAGGTTAGGCTTGCAAGGGTTCATGGTTGAAGTTGATGCGTCCAATGTAGTTGATGCCATATGCTCCATAGATTGTGGGGGAAATGAAATAGGTTGCATTGTGAATGATATTAGAATTCTTTTAGTGGAGGTTGGGGTTCTCAATTGTCCAACCATTCCCTATTAAAGGAATGGTTTAGCTTATAACCTTGCTGCTATGGCTTTCTCTTCTAACAGAGAGAAACTCTAGAATGGAAATGAATTTGAATTGTATTCGTAGTAGGCACTCTATTTTCTAGTTATGCGTTGTACTAGTGTTGTTTTCTTTAATGAATTTCAAGTTTCCAAAACATATACATACATACACCCGAACTCAAACCCACAAACCTACAACCTACAAGATTTAAAAAAAATATATAGCCAAATTTATGATTTATCTACTTATGAAAATTTATTATAGTATTATACGCACTAAATAATATTAGACACCAGAGGCATAACTAGAAATTTTTTTTAGGGTTGACTAAAACAAAGGTAGAAAAAAAAATTTTTAGACAAGCCTCAATAGTACAAAAAATATTCATTGATTGAAAACAAAAAATGCATTAAGATAGGGGGAAAATAATGAGTCTTATCTCTCAAAATGCACACGTGAACTATTATAAAAAAAACAAGACAATATAAAATCTAAGGAAAAAAAAAATCAAATGCAATGCAATTACAAAAAATCATGTACACTGGTTGTTGTGTTTAAAATAACACCTAGGCCTTGAGCCCAATAAGGGACCGAAAGGCTAAAAGCCCAAAAAATGACGTCAACATAAGGCCCGTTACTCCAAGCAACGAGCAAAAAAGAAGCTTGAATCAAGCAACTTGTACTTCTTCCAAAAGCAACTTGAATAACAAAAGTTTGCATTATAGTGGTAAAAATCTACATGGGTTAAACCCATGAGAAATGAGTAGAAGAAAAGCCCAAATTAATGGGTCTAAATATCGATCGAGTTGAATTTGAAGCCTTAAAGCTCACAAAATATAATTGCAACTAGCCCCCGATCAGTAAAAGAAATTTTCTTATAGTGAGTAAACTTCCACATTGAAAATACATATGCATAAGGAAAGTATTTAGTAGGGATAAAATCTTTCAAGAGAATAACCTAGTAGGGAATCTCTAGATTTTCGTTCCCTTGATTGTCTCTAGTAACTCACTGATTTATTTTCATTTTAAGACTTTTATCATCTCTATAAAAAGGGAAAGCTATAAAAAGAGAGGAGATCCATTATTTCATACAGTTATTCTACCCTAACCTTTCCAGACAATACAATTTCCTCTATTTGTATTGTCACCCTATCTTGCCAACCCAAAGACCTCCTTTACACTCAAAGATTTACACGCTAATACTTGATCATTTGTAATTTCTTTTATTATTGCTCAATAGCTGCTTTATTGTATTTTGATCGAACAAAAGAAGGTATAATCCTTTTTATTCTTTTTGCTTATTTGCATTTTCATCGTTTCCTATTATGATTTAAGTGTCTGAGTATCTTCGATTAGCATCCCACCGGTGTCAAAATCACTTACACTCTCTTTATTTGATTTGTGTAGGATATATATTACTAGGTTCTAAGGAAGTTGACTGAAGAGGTTGCTCAAAGTCAATATACCGTGGTTTGACCCCACTATAGTTTGGTGCAATCTGTGGGAACTACAGTATGTTGAATAGGTGAACATCAACTTGAGACAAGTATTATGTTATTCTCTTAAGAGATTTTCTACTAAGGGTAGGTATTATGTTGAACTTGATGCTTAATATGTTGAATGTATTTTAACATCAACCCCCAACAAGTATTATATTGAACATGTTGAACTACAATATATTGACTTTAAGCAACCCCGTTAGTCAACTTCTTTAAAACCTAACAATATGTATCTTACATAAGTCAAACAAAAAGAGCAAATGTGATCTTAACAACGGTAGGGTGTCAACCGAAAATATTTTGACGCTCGAGTTAGAATAGAAAATGATGTAGTTGCAAATAAGCAAAAAGAATATGAAGGACAATACATTTCTATCGTTTGATACATTTTTATAGTTCAATCAAAATACAATAAAGCAAATCTAAACAACAATAACATAAATTAAAAATGATCAAGTGTTAGCATGCAAATCTTTGAGCATGGAAGAGGTCTTTGGATTGGCAAGGTAGGGTGACAATGTAAATAAAGGAAATTATATTGTCTAGAGAGATTAGGGGAAAGTAACCTTATGAAAGATTGGATCTCCTCTTTTTGGTGGCTCTCATTTTTTATCGCTGTGATAAGAGCCTTAGAATAGAAAAAAATTAATGAGTTATTGGAGATAATCAAAGAGAGAAAATCAATGGAACGAGAATTTAGGGATTCCTTACCAAGTTATTCTCTTAAGAGATTTTTCTAGATACTTTCCTGATGTGCACATATTTCCAATGTGAAAGTTTCCTCACCATGGGAAATTTCCTTTACTGATCGTGGGTTGGTACAATTATATTTTGTGGGTTTTTGGGCTTCAAATTCTATTCGATCGATACTTAGTCCCATCAATTTGGGCTTTTCTTCTACTCATTCCAAATGGGTCAAACCCATGCAAAATTTTACCACTACATGCATTTTTCCTTATCATAGTAAGATCCTAAAATCATAAAGAGATCTACACCAAATAGGAAACTACTTAAATAGAAAATTTTAGAAAGTGTATTTTAATCTAAGCACACTGTAGTTAATAGAATTTGATGTAAAATAGAAAAGGAATCTTCAACCTTCCTATATTCTAGCATTATATTTGGATAAGGATAGAGAACTCTAACAATATAAATTAAGACCTTCAGACAGAGAAAATGGATGGCATTTTTAGCCTAAGAGAGCTTTTCGAAACCTCAGTTCCTTGTCTTCTTCCATAAGCAATAACATAACCATAAACGTAGACTTCATTTTATACGGTCGAACCACGTTAAAATTTCATTTGTCTCTGACTTTTTTTTTATTTTACACTATTATTGCGCTATTATCGCTTTTGAACATACATTAAATTCATAAAATTTTGCATTAATTGTGTTTGGAGGAAATATGATACCTCTAAAATCAATTGAAGAGACCTAAAATCAATTGATTCCCTTGGCCCAATTAAGATAGACTACCAAAACCCTTAAAATCGATTTACACAGGTAAGACCAAGGATGATAAATTCAAATAAGAGCCCTAGGCCCAAACCTCCTCTAGGAGTGAAGGAGCGGGAAACGTTGGTGTTATTTCACCAAAATTGAGGGAAATTCCCAAAAGAATTACCAATCTCCTCCGACTAGCAAAGCATTTTAGGTACCAACTGGAGGTAGATTGCAGTGCAAAACACAACACTGACACAGTGTAGAAGTGACAAATCTTGGCAAAAGGAAAGACCTACAGTATGCCACCTGTCCCCAAAGGCAAATTAACTAGTCAAAATTAGTGCACCGTTCGCTTGCAGAACAGCCCCAAATAAGATTTTACAACTTATAGTAAGGCTAGAAAGCAAAAAAGACAAAGGAATGAGTCAGCAACACAATAAGATTATAGCAAGAGATGACTAGCAGGAGTTCAACCTGTATTAGATGAAGGCAAAATGACCATCAAGCCCCCTAAGCACAAGCAACACAATATATAAAGAGGTAACTATTCATCAAAAAGGTAGATTTTTTAGAGAATTGGTAGAAAACGAACTGGTTATGGAGGAACCTCCTTTGGGAAAGATCTTTAAAAATACTAAACCTAGTTTTTAGTTTGTTAAATATTAAACAACTTCTTCTTTGCTTTGAAACTCTTCAAAAACATCCTTCAGTTCTCAATCGAGGGGAGTTTCTCTACGAAAATCTATTGACTTGAGTGTTGAAAAGTTTTCTCCTGTGAAGCAACGACGAATCTTGAACCTTTTACTTGTTTTGTAAGGAAATATAAGCAAAAATCAATGGAAAGAGAAAAAAAGTATTTCAATACCTAAGGTCCAAACCCCTTCCTCTTCTTTTTAGAGCCTACAATCTCAATGGTCAAATCCCCTAAGTTATCAAGAGGGTCATTTGCAAATCAGTTATTATTCGGATATCCTAGTTAAACTGTATCATTACTATTTGTTTAATCCCTTGAGGACAATTTTTGTATTAATAAATTGGATGTTGGTTGATTTTTAAAGTCAACATTTTGGTGCTACTAAGAGACTGGAACCTTTGATCCCATCAATTTCTCACCACTTTTATGCGATTTTTCATTGTCTTTTTTGTCATTTGCTAATCAAGACAACATGGCTAGAGGTTATAGTTCATGTGTAGCTATCATTCGTAGAAGCGTCCGAGAAGGCGGCCTTTTAAATATTAAGGAGAAGGTAGAATCTGTGCAATAGACATTACCCGTTGGAAATCAGCAGGGAACCGGTCATGGCCTTACTCAGGTGATTCCAGATCCCCTAGCTGAAGTTCAAGAAGGAGCTATGCAGAATTTGTCTCTTGCCACAAGTGGTCACTCCAAACCTCGTGGCTATGATGGGAAGGCGGAAGAAGATGTAAAACTTTATACAAGCAAAACAATTGATAAATTCAAGTAAAAAAAATTGAAGCTTAACCAATTATGGCTTTATTGGGACTATAATATGAATATGATATCGTATCATGAATCCTAGTCTGCCTAGATCATATAGGCTCTTCTTTAGTTGAACGAAATATAAAGAAATCTCCATAGAGTAGGGTAGCAAGTTAAGACCTAAGCAAAGATGTCCACCATGCAAAAGAATTAGAGAGATATACACTTACCACCATCTCATAGTTGAAAGCCTGTTCCTTGGTGAAATCTCAAAAGGTACATAATCAAGAAATTAGGACAACAAACTAAATATAACCTATGAACCCATATTTTCATAGGAAATTGGCTAATGTTGCATCATCTCAATCATACCTAATAAATTAGAAGAATGAGTAAAGATAACAGAGATTATATACCACACTGAATGTTATGGTTCTTGAGGCTTGGGTTCAATTAAGAGCATTCCTTGAAAAACAATGAAATAGAAAATAGGTCCCCATCGTTTGAACTAAGAAAATCAATTTAGAAAAAAACAAAAACAAATACAAAGTGATAGCTTTTTTGATATGTTGATTCTTGGAACACTGAAAACTAAATCCATTGATTCATGAGAACACTAGAAGTGAAACAAGAACTAGATGTTGTTGATTCACTAAGAATACCAACAAATAATAAAATCAAGTAAACTCAAACCATGAGCAAATTCATTGACAAATTCAAATCATAACCACTTTATTCTAAGGGTTACAATAACTCCTATTTATAATTGAGGTAATTCTCTCTATTAAGGAAACTAGATTTGACATAATAAAATCAAATTATAAAATAATTAACTACCTAATTTAAGTATATAATAAACTGGAAATATAATAAATACAATTAATTACATGAATATTTTCAAATTTCGAAATCTTCATTGTATTGGCCAGTTTATGTAAAGATGTTCTTTGGTTTATGTTGATGAAAATAAACGTGACATTCTTGATAAAAACATTTATTTGTATTTGTGGCAAATATTGAGATGTCTCAAAATAAAATAATTTCTTTTGTCTTTCCACTTTTGCGAGCAACAAAATCCTATGAGATTGCTGGATCATCCCAAGAGGAATCTACTCGTAAAAGTTGCTCTCATTAAAGTGCTACACCAATCATTGCAAGGTCATGTTTGTTACATAGATTTGGATAAAATCCAATCCAAACCCATGTTTGGTAAGAGCATGGGATTGGAAAAACGAATCCCATATTATTTTTTTATCCCATTGTAATGGGTTAAATTCCCACCTTTTCAGTGAGATAAATCAATCCATCAGTTGTGATGACTAGCGATGCTACTCCCTTCACCATTTTCTTCGTCTAGCGCTGCTCCGCCACCTTCTTTTTCGTTCGGCACTGATTCCTCCTCATTCTTCTTCATCTGGTGATGATTCCTTCTTCTTCTTCTTTATCTGGCTCTGCTTCCTCTTCATTCTTCTTCTTCCGACGTTGCTTCCTCCTCCTCCTTCTTTGTTCGGCGTTGCTTCCTCTCCCTCTTTCTTTGTTCGGTGTTGCTTCCCCCACCTTCTTCTTCGTCCAACACTGTTGTCGAAGGTTTGTTCTTGGTCAATGATGAGGGTTTCTTCTTCCAAATTTATTGTCAAAGGTTGGTTTATTTTTAACAATAATTCAACTATTTAAAATTAATTTTATCCAATCTCATATTACACCAAACACATCATAACACCAATTTATTTAATCTTATACTACATCAAACACATCACAGTACTATTTTATCCAATACAATCCTATCCAATCCATTCTTATTCAATCCTATGAAAATAATCTAATTCAATCCTACATGCCAAACGAGACCCAAAAGCCCTACAAGTAAGAAATCATCTCCAGAGTAGAGAATGCTCTATTCTCACGCTAAGCCTCGAAAATATGAAAGATCAGCAAAAAGAAAAATTTACAATGATGTAATAAAGAAAGAAATTGCAGTGACAAAGAAGACTTTAAAGAAGTCAAGAGAAATTGACAAGCTAAGAAGAAATCCAAGGGACTTTGAAATTTGAACTAAATCCATGACTTGGTGAAAGACAAAAAAAAAAAAAAAAAAAAACATCAACACTTGTCTATTGAAGATCAAGGTGCCAGGAAGATTTGGAGGCCAATCAAGGGTGATTCGCTTCCCAAGAAGATATGGATTACAGTTAATTTCACCGGGCTTGGTTTAAGAGAGGCAATGTTAGGAATTAAACCAGACCTATTTCTTTAGGATAATAATTTATAATATTTATGAAATTAGATTTTCTGGTCCAAATTAAAATAGATAATTGAATCCTGATGAGATTTAAATGATCTAATTAATCCTTAAAAATAGGTCTGTTAAGTTAAGTAATCAACAACACGAAAACAACATTAAGAATCAATAAAAATATGACAAAAGCCTAATTAAAGATGGATTCAGCTGTCCTTGGTGCATGTTTGGTTGGGCTTTCTACTAACTTAAAAGCTTTACTAATTTCTATTTCATATTTTAAGAGATGTTTAGTTGGACTTTTAAGATTGTCTATTTTAATTCTAGTAGAGTTTAGTAAACCTCTACTAGACAAAAGCTCATGAGAAAGGAGCTTTTTCATTCAGACATTTTTTAGAAAAATGTATTAGACATAAATATCCCTAAATTTTTAGGATTGACATGGAAGTACTCTTATTAAAATAAAATCCTTGAATTAATAATATTCCCATGTAAGTAATTTAATATTTTATTAGATCTTTTGACTTGATTTAATCAAATATTCTGTTGCTATAAAACTTATTTTTTAATTATTAACCAAACAGCTATAATATTTTTTTTCTCAAAAACTCTAATTTTAATAAATCTATTACAAATAGAGATTTTACGAATGCCCAACCAAACATGCTCTCACTTTTAATTTTTTTCAAACATATATGATGATCAGTGTAACTTTATCCTTTATTCTGTTACAGGCACAATATGACTTATTTCACACTCAACAATCACATATAATAAGCAATCAGGACTTTGCAAAAAGTAATTATTTCGATGTATTCATGTACAATAATCTCATGTCCCTAGAGTGTGCTGGTGGAAGAATCAAAATGCAAAATAAAAAGGAAAAAAACAAAGGATAATTAGGCCGTCCCCGACATATATTATGAGACATAAGAAAGTATAGTTTTTGGGTTGAAATGAAAATCTGTTTGTCCCCCCACAAAACCAAATGTGGCAATCATAATCGAACATGGATGCCACGCCATAAGTTGACACTTTTATACCCAAGCCAACTACCCTTCAAACATATCATATTTATTTATCATATAAAGCACATTAAGGACTCCTCCAATTACAATGACACAATCAATATGCAACAACAACATCTGAAGATGTGTAGTACAGTATTCCATGGCCACCACGATCTCCGTTCTTGTGCTGCTAGCTGCTTCTGATTATCTCACCAGGCACTACCAAAGCAGCCATCACAAGACCAACCAACAGCTATCTGAGCCTGGCGAACCAGTTTCTAGCTCCACAAAACGCGGTGCGCAGACCTTTGGGGATGGTGCCATTGGTATGGGACGAAAAGGTGGCCAGATATGCCAAATGGTACGCAAACCAGAGGCGGTTTGATTGTTACTTGAGGCATTCCAATGGACCATATGGAGAGAACATATTCTGGGGGAGCGGAGACGGGTGGGCACCGGGGCAGGCTGTGATGGCATGGATTTCGGAGAAGAAATGGTACAATTATTGGTCGAATTCGTGCAGCGGCGGGCAAGAGTGCGGGCATTATACACAGATTGTGTGGAGTACAACAAGGAGAGTTGGATGTGCCAGTGTAACTTGTTACGGTGGTAGAGGTACTTTCATGATTTGCAATTATGATCCACCTGGTAATTTTGTTGGAGAAAGGCCTTATTGAATGATGAGTATTAATTGATGATGTTTTATGAAATTTTCCAAGTGGTCTTTCTTTTTGTTTTTCATGGAACTACATACAATTTATTAATTATTCTTATGAAATGTAACTTGGAATTCTGGAATTTATACTTAAAAACTCCACTTTATGAATAAGTGTGGTAATTTGTAAGGCTTTCTGAGACTTGAATTTCCTTTTATTATGATTGCACCATGTTTATAAACTGAAACGAGGAAAACAATAATTAATTACTGCTACCAAAGTTTATTGTAAGGCTTAACATCAAGGTTATGACTGTAATTTTGGGTTTGACTATGTCTTCTTCCATGTGTACCATTCGAGACAAGTATGATGTGGGAGAAATTCACTTTTATCTAAAACCAAACAAAAAATTTGTTTTTATCTACCTTTTTATAATTTTTTTTTTTTAACTCCGTAAACAAACTATTTTTATTTCATACTCAAGTTGATCAAACTATCCTCAAATCAGATTTAATATGCATCATTTAAACCCAATACCGAATTTTATTGTGAAATAAATCCCGATACTAGGTTTCATTGACTGGGTTTTAATGGGCAATAAAGTTTGATATCGAATTTTAATGGGCAATGAAATTTGACACTGGATTTTATTGCCCATCAAAATCCGATCATCATCTTTGACGCTACATCTTACCATAAACCTTTATTTTTAAGCCAAATCCAACTAAATCTAGCCTTTAAACATCAATACCCAACATTCAAAAAAAAAAAAAAACACCCTAAAAAAATCACAAAAAATCTCAACAAAACTCAAATAATCAACAAAAAAAGCCAAAAAGATCACATATCATGAGCAACGGAAGAGGTGAACAACATAGACTAAGGCAATTTGGTCAAACTGGGTATGATGTAATTAATTTGTTTGAGAGATTGAAAAAGTGTCTTTTTATATAAAAAAAAAAAAAAAAAAAGATTTGGGTAAAACGAATTTTGCCATTTTAGGTTGGATATTTTTTGTAATTCACCAGTTCTGTTAAGTTCGATTTCATTGGTTTTGGGTTTGTTTGGGCCTCTGGACTTTACTATCTCTTTAGGTCAAAATGAGAGAAACAAGCAAGCAATAAACCATCAAACCAAATCCACATAAAAGGCAAACAAGCAACCAAACTAATAATCATTTTCTTGATTGATCTCCCGTCATAAATAGAAACAACCAAACTAATAAAAAATCAATTAAATATACATAAAAAGGTCAAAATTAATAACCATTTACTTGCCTTAATCCCAAATAAATTTTCTTTTCCTCATTTTCCTTTTCTAGACTTTGTTTGCAGTCATTGAAAATCATAAATAATAAAAGAAAAACAAAAACAAAAAACAAAAAAAAAAAAAAAAGCTTTGTTCTAACTTCTGATAGCAAGAGTGTCTCTTCATCATCATTAACTCCTATGATCAAACCCTTTTCGACTTCGAGACACACAGCATCCGATGACCCTCTTTTCATTCTTCTATTTGGTTATCGAGAAAATCTTGTAACACAAAGTTGGTAAGTGATGATAGAGTTAGACAAGGATCGGTTAGTTGGTGATAAGAGACAGGATCGGTTGAGCAAAAAAGAGATGTGAGGGGTTTGGTCAAGAGGAAAAAAGAGAGATGAGAGGGGTGTAATGAGAGACAGAGGTTGGTTGGTCCGGATTTGATTAGCCGACATCACCTAAGAGACAAGGGGAGAGAGTGAAGAAGAAAAGAAACTGAAAAATAAGAGGTCAGTGTTATCTAATACTTACTAATAGTGTTTAGCCTTTTAGGGTTTTTGTATGGTAATTTACACATGTGCCCTTGAGGGTTATTCAAAATTTGAATAATCCTCAAGGGTACATGCTTAATTTTCATTCACAATATATATATATATATATATATATATATATATTCTTTGATTCGGGTTCGCGTCTGAGTCTTCAAACCCCGAGCACGTACTGAATACATATCGATTCTTCACGTTGAGAATTGAACACTCCCTCCTCATATGAACCGATCCGAACACCCGAAATTTGGCTTGGGTCGAAGTCGATTCATGGTCATGTGCTCAGCCCTAGTTGATATATAGTATTTGCATAGTTAATTAGATTTTTTTCCCCAAAGAAGATAAATTATTTAAAGAAAAAAAAAAATCTCTTTGAAAATTTATGAAACAAAATTAATCATATTGTATGTTGCAACTGACTTTTAAAAAATAATTAATTTCTGTTTACCCAAAAGAAAGAAATATAATTGATCTTTATGTGATTTTCAATTAGTGTAAGATAAGAGGGTTCATAAAAAAATATATGAACCCTATTGGTATTAGAATGAGTGTTTATAGTAATGCTTTAATTTTTAAATTTTAAGTATAGGTGTATTTGACAATATTCATATAATTATTTTTTCTAACAACCAAGTAAAATGTACTAGATCTAATTTTATTAAGCAATTATTGCAAAAATAATTTAGATTTACTATAATTACTCCAGACCGATCCAATTTTACATTCTCATTTTAGTATTGTAATGGCCAAAAATATATGCCCAAAAACATAAGCCCAAGGGTTATTGAGATGGATTGGCCCAACGAGCCGGTCGACATAGTTTGACGACCCAATACTAGTAAAACCAATTAGCCCAATGGCTTTGTTGTTCAAACATAGGCACAATGCATATTTGGTAGACTGAACCAATAGTTTAGTTAACCCAATCCAAAATATAGCCCATGATGTTGGCCCAAAACACATCAATGGACCGACCTAATGGTCCAGTTGACTCAATATTGGCTTAATGGACCAATCAACTTGGCAAGGATCTTAGCATCTATAATCCTTGATCGACTAACTCACCACAAGTCTAGTTTCGACAAGATTTAACCACCTACGAAATAGGGACATAGTTTGAATGGAAATCAACCTCATCTCCTAAAAACCAAGGATGACTACAACATTCCTTAATTTCGTCTAAACTCAAACTCTCAGACCTATCCAAACTAGACAATGTTCGACTTTGTAGCATGAGATGTCTATAAAGGGGGACTTAACCCTTAAGCCAATGGATTCCAATTCATATACATATCGTCACTCTATCGAAATCACACTAGGACCACCTGGAAACTCCAACTTCGACTAACCTTCAGGTCTAGACTACGACAGTTTACCGCCCTCAACATTCTCCTGTACTTCCCTTCTTTCGTTAGCTTAAGGCCACCTCGGTGTATCATTGCCACAAGACCATCATTCTAATGCCATTTGGTGCCATCTTCTCAGTGCTCGATTGCCGCCTTAGCCCATCGTCAACCTTCCACGCAACCAATGATAATGATTTTTTTTTGTTCTACTCTCAGTCAGACGATGCTTTACTTTTGTTGTCTCATTTTCCTTAATTTTACGATCAATCTACTGATTTAAGCGTTGGAAGGTTTTTGGCCAACACTACACCGATGTTAAGATCATCCACGTTCCTTTATTTGGTTTGTGCATGACACAAATTGCTGGGTTCTAATAAAGGTTTACTGATCAAGCTCGCTCAAGATTGACATATTGTAGTTTTGACCCCACTACAAGTATCAACCATGATAAATTCAATCTCATAATTCTGCCTTTGCCTTTGGACCTGAAAGCTATTAGATTCCTAAAAATAATAGATCCTTAAAATGAGAAAATTTTCTAATTTTTGTTTTGGCAATAGAGCATAAGGGAACTCAATAATTCTTTGTTTTTGGAAATTGAGGAATAAGGAAAAAGAACACTCAGTTTTGGCAGTAGAGAATTTTGAGGGTGTATATAAAGCAGTTGATGCATGATTAAAAAAGGAAGTGCATTAATGGTAATTAATGAGGAGGAGTCTAGAGGTGTCCTATATAAAGGTCTCTTCTCTCATTGTTTCAATCATCCCAAAATTGAAAGAAAAAGAGTGGTGTAACTCTTTGAGTAAAAAGTGATATTCTCTTGAGTGTTAGAGAATTGTTATTCTTTCGGGTGCCTAGAGATGCCTATATAAATGTCTCTCATCTTATTGTTTCAATCATCTCAGAATTGAGAGACAAAGAGTGATGTAATTCTTTGAGTAAAAAGTGAGAATCTCTCGAGTGTTAGAGAACTATTATTTTCTCGGGTGTAATTGGGATCTAAGTTGTGAGGTTTGAGTGTTTGTAAACACTTGTTATTTTTCTGTTTATAATGAAGATCTACAGCAGCTCGATGGGCGTAACCTACTTTGAATGAATCACGTAAATTTGTGTGTTGTTTTTGTCTACTTTATTTTATTATTATTTCCAACTACTAAGCATCGCTCCTTACTAGTCATTTTATATCATAATTTTTTGAGTTAATGGGTATACATAGTTTTACCTTGTTTTAATGAAAAATAATATCATTATTAGTCATTTTATATCAGGATTTTTTGAGTTAAAACTTTTAATAAAATATGGGTGTATAGATCATATTTATGGGTAGTAATATCGGCACCCAAAGGATAATATTGATTCAATCCATTTATATTTTACCTTACAATTATTTCTACTAGGAATACAATCCAATTCCATGGATTGCAAGCTTCTTATAAACATGCTATGATATATTACATCAGGTGAGTATTAGTACATGTCTCATATTCTAGTCACACCAAAAGTTGTATACTAACATATACGACCATAAACAATATGTAGCAAGCAACCTAGCTATACATAGCAATCCTTATCTATTGTACTTAAAGAGAACTTTTAAAGAGATAATAGTATTACATCAACTATACATTCATCCAATAAATTCTGTCACATATAATTTTTTATTTTTTTTTAATTTAAAGATATTTAAGATTATATATATATATAAGGTGACAGTAAGTGTTTCATTATTGGATGAATGGAGGTATATGATGTGATTCACTTTGTCTCATTTGAAACTTTCTCCACAGTCGGAACTGCTTTAATTGAATATCAATAGGGCTTTTCACCGATGTAGTTACCGGGCGGATCATAGTTGCAAGTCATGAACACATCCCCGTCATCGCAAACAACACGAGCACACCCAATTCGTCTAGTATTTCTCCACACAACCTGCGTGTAATGCCCACAAACTTGGCTCACCGCGCAAGTGTTTGTGGCGTACGTGTAATACTTCTCTTCACCAGCCCATGCACTGACAGCGTCGCTTGGCGTCCACGTGGAGCCACTTCCCCAGTATATGTTCTCTCCAAGCTTGAAATTGCCTTCCGGAAATGAATGCTGCAGTTTGCAGTCTGCTTTTCTTTGACTCGCCCACCATCTCGCGTACTTCTCTAGCTGAAAATCCCACATCAGTGGCAGCTCCCATTTTGTCGCCCTGACCAAATTGTGAGCAAACAGAAACTGCAGTGACTCTGCAATGCAACCCCAGCATAGTTGCTTAGAGATCTTGTATATGGTGGCATTGTCCGGCCTTGTCCGGCGTGTTTCGGGCGGCAAAGTGGATTGGCATGTGACCAAAAGTTTGGTTGTAGTGAGTGTGATGACGATCATGAAGAGAAAAGGCAATTTTGACTTCATTTTTTAGAAGCACAAGAGAGAATATTGTTATGTCTTTGAGTTGGCTTGTGGCAGGAATTTGAAGGCCGCTTGCTCCTTTTATAATAATAATCATCAAGTCACCACAGTACATTTAACTTTCAAAAGTTAAAAAATTTGTTAAAAGACAAAAGTTAATAGCCATATTTTTTATATCATTAATTGAGCTAGAATTTGTTGGATAGAAAGTACGGTTCACACAATAATTTTTATTTCTTTTAGTACCAGTATTAGTCTAAGGGACAGTTGAACCAAACAAGATAAAATTCTGATAGTACGGTCTGGAAGATTGCTCCCAAAAAAACAAAAGGGAGCAACTCACATCAAATGGAAGAGCAGTCCACAGTGGCTGAAAGAAAGACCCACAAATTAAGGGTAGAACTCATGACTTCCTCTCAGCAGTAATTTACCACTATACTACTACATAAACCACAATAATTTTCATTATTAGAGAAATGTTTTTTTTTTTCATCATAATTTGTAATTTTATAGATAGAAATATGACTTCAATTTGTCTTTTTTAAGGTAAATATATTCAATCACTCAAATGAAAATGAATGCATGGTTAGGTGTCGTTTCAAAAGTTTGTAAATGAAAGAATTTAATCACTCGATACAAAAGAGAATGCACTGCTTCACGACGGTGGTGATAAGGTAAGCGCCACCTTTTATAAATTTGAAGATGACATGGGAGGAGTTAGTTTTGGGAAGAAAGAAAACCGGACGCGTTGGTTGAGAGTGTGAATTTCAAGCTCCAATCATAGCAAACGTCGAAACATTTTTTGTGGTTTCAGTTGGAGAGTGATTTACAAATTGTGATGGATTGCAGATTAATTTATTTGATTGGTATAATGTATGATTGAATTAAGGTATCTCGTGAACCTGGGTTTTGTAGTGCCCGTGAACTCTCTTGTTTGTATCGTGAGACAATTGTGGTCACCATGATTTTTCTAGAACATGAACGTGGCCTTATTTTATTCGACATATGTTTCAACAAATGTCAGACGTGGTCCGACTCATTCTGACAGTTTAATTGAATTTGTTGACGCTTTCGAATTGCATAATACTATTATCATTCACGTGTGATGATGTGAACTTATTGATAATGATGTATAAACTGTATCCTTTAATCAATCATTTATTCACTTTATATTTGTCGGATTAGGAAGTTTAATTCATTTTAAGCTAAACCAAATAGTGATTAAGGTTCATTTGAACAACTTATTATTTTATTATTAATATAATTCTAATACAATAAGACTCCCTTGATTGGATTGGAATTATTATCACAAATATAAAAGAAAAATACATTAACCACTTAAGTTATTATTAGAATATAAATATGATAAAATAAAAAGAAAGGAAAAATGAAACTAAAATAAGTTATAAGTTTGGTAGCATCAATTATAGCTAGCAGAAGACTAAGTAGCAAAATCTATATTGGAATTCCCAAGAGTCGTGAAGAAGTTGCTTCTAATACTCAGGACCATGCAACAATTGAAGGCTAGAGAAACCAAGACCTTATTATGTCGCATCTGAGAGGGGGCAAAACAGCGTGGCGATATGTACACCCCTCTAAAACTGTATGCACAACCCCAATCTATATATTTTTAATTCTAATATTATCCTTAAATTAAATTATTAATACTTTGTTTAAAATGTCCTAGTGTTATCCACAAGAATTCTTGATTATAGTCTTCTTTACGGCTTTTTTGAAGGGTGAAGATGGTACGAGGCAGAGCCAAGACTAAAAGAGGATGGAACCAAAGAACTAAAAGCTCATATTTGGGTTAAAAAGTAGCCTTCATTCCACCCCTTTCCATGCCCAGGCTTGTAAAAACACTTCTAGTAGATACCGCCTAACTATTGATTTTCAACCATCCTAATCCTCAAGACCCTATTGGTTTGAAAAGAATTAATAGTTTGGACAAAACTAAGGCTATGTAGGAGAGTTTCTGCTTTTGCAAAGGTTGTATGACACGAATTCGTTTAAATCAAATCTACACTCATTTATTTTGCGTGAATTCGTATCGGTCCGTCGTGTCATGACCCAAGTTGTCATCCCTGGTGTCTTTAATTTCTAGTGGAGATCTACACAATTCCAACCCATTCACTGACAATAGCCCTGCTTTATTGAGATCTGAATTTTTTAAAATTTAAAAGAATGGATATAGTTTGTAAAAAAAGAAAAAAGAAGGAAAAAGCAAAAAAAAAAAAAGAAGACATAATTAGTAATATATGGAGTGCATTTACAAAATATAAACTGTTTAAATACTGCAGTGGGGTGTATATACGAAAAGGGGTTACAAGTGATTTTTAAGGGATGTCAATGTCGAGACTCGGCCGAAAAATGTCGTGTATCAAACAAAGCAGGCCCTTTGGTCTGCATTCTGTGACCTCTTGCGAGCCCCTATGAAGCCCAACCCAAGCTAGAGCCTTTCTTGGCACACATTGACGCGAGTTCGGTCATTTCTGTTTTTTGAACATCACTCATTTCTCTTGAAATTTAGGCCAAGTACCGACCAACTAAACTAAATTATCGATACGGCAATATTATTGAGATAAAATACGGACTCGACTTCATGAAATTAAATACTATTCTTTGGTTTCTAATATCTCTGGTTAGATGTTTTACCATAGTCTATCATAGCTTGACAGCATAGAGAGCTAAGACAACCTAGTAATGTTCTAGGCTCGATTCATTTCCACTTAGGAGGTTTCTGAAAAAAAAAAAAAAAACATAATATAATCAATGAAGCTTCTTTAATGTATATGTATATATATATATGTATAAATTTAAAAGAGATTCATATAAAATTTTTGAGAGAATTATAAGGGGAAATTAAACCAAGATTTACAATCAATATCAAAATCTTTTAAGATTCTTTTTTTATTAATTAAAAATAGCATAAGTGATTGCCTATCTCTCTATCCTCCAAGAGGTTGAGGTTCAATTTTGATAAACGTATATTATAGCTTATGTAGATAATTTTCTCTCTAACATTAATAATAATAAATTGTTTAATTAAAAAGTTTAAATAATAATTATGATATTATTGGAACTTAAAATTATATGTTCATTTGGTCCCTTTACTAACTTACATTCATTATGGGAAACAAGAATATGGAAGTAATATAATTGGATCATCCAATTATATGTTAATGTTACACACGTAACCCAATTTTGTTCACATTTTATTTAAATAATGTTGATTATTTAAATTAATTATTAATTAATTAATGACTATGAATCAGTAATTATTTAATAATTATTATTGCAGTGATCTTGAGTTCTATTTTCAACTACAATACTAATTAATTATGATTTTGAATAATTCTTAATGGTAAACCGGAAGTCTTGAGTTTGATTCTCATTGAAAGTATTAATAAATAAGTGATTATAAGTTCTTATTAATTACAAATAAAAGCCTCTAAAGCATCATAATAACATAGACTTTTATTTCTAGGAAATAGATGATAGAACCTAGTTTGTTTTTCTTCCTTGGTCACATATTGCAGGAACCTCTAAACTGCCAATATAAAATGAGTCTTATTTCTGGAAATATATGATAGAACCTAGTTTGTTTTTCTTCCTTCGTCACATATTACAATAACCTAGAATTTTTTCTAGGGGTTAATTGCAAATCACAAGAAAAAATTATAGGGTTAGTCGAACCCTCCTCCTTGGTGGTTACTACTCAGAACATTTTTTTTTTTTTTTTTTTTTTTGTAGATTCAGGTTTTCTTTTGTGAAAAAAAAAAAAAATGAATAGAAGATTATTCTATAGTCGTGCGTATGCACAATTTCTTAGTGAAAAGTTATAGTAAGAAAAATCAGGTGATAAAGAATCAAAAACCGAAAGAAACAACCAAATCCCACAACAAGTCAAGATTCGATCATGAATGTTTAAATTCTATTGTATTATTGTTACTAGTAAAGGATTTGGAATTCTTTTATGAAAAAATATTTAAAATCCATATTTCCATATAAACCTATTTTAACTACAATGTGAAGATGGTTTCTTCATGAAAATGTAGCCTTAGATGTTAAAAAACCATGAGTTAATTAGAAATCAAACAAAAAAGTTATGGCCAAAATTGTCAAAACGCACGAGGTTAGAGAACGAATAATGAGTAGACCGTTGAGCCACCACTAGAGCAATAGCCTAGAGGCCGTGGCAGTATGGTTACTAATGATGACAAAATACCCAATCGAATCCAAACCTAATGAGACCCAACTTGTATGGGACGGGTTTGGGGCAAGAAAAAATCATTTCCAAGCAGGTTTGGGGCATATTTCATGACTCGATTAGATTACTGAGTCAAGATTGTGGCAAACTTGACCTGACCCGATAACTATATATATATTACATATATATATATATATGCATATATGTATATATATACATATATAAATGTAGTCTCTCTCACTCACTCCTCTTGGCTCGCCAACTCGTTATGTTTCTCAAAACTCTCACCTTGTCGGTCCCTCACTCAGATTCACTCTCTCATTCTCACTCTTCCCTCGTCGATCTTTTACTTGGACTCCTTCTCTCCCTTTTGCTCTCCCCTTGTTGGTCGCCTACTCAGAAGCACTCTTTCCTTCTCACTCTCCCTTCGTTGTGCTTCTTCTCGCTAGTGCCTTGCTTTTCCTTGCTAATGGTTGACTGATTACAGTGTTGTGCTTCTCTTTGGTTGATTTTCGCTATTGTTTCTCAAACAAAGTAAGATAAAATACTTGCATTTGTATGTTTTCAATTAATTTGTAGTTATATTATGTTGTGTTTTTGTTGATGAAGAAAATTATAGTTCTTTGTTCTTATTTTTGTTGATGAGTAAAATTATGTTTTTATTTAAATTGTAGTTATGTTTTGTTGTTTTTTGTTAATGAGAAAAGTTATAGTTATGTTGTTTCTCAAACAAACTATTTTTATTGTTTTTGGTTCAAATAAGGTAGAAGTATATGTTGTTTCTCAAACTACCATAAGTAGAAGGAAAATTATTTTTGTTGTTTTTTATGTTTGGTTCAAATATAGTAGAAGTATATATTGTTTCTCAAACTACCATAAGTAGAAGAAAAAAAATATTTTTGTTGTTTTTTGTGTTTGGTTGCTAAGAAAAAGGACAATGGTTTTTGTTGATTTTGTGTTTGGTTATTGAGAAGAAGGAAAATTATTTTTGTTGTTTTTTGTGTTTGGTTATTGAGAACAAAGAAAATTATTTTTGTTGTTTTTGGTACGATAAGTAGAAAGAAAATTATTTTTGCTATTTTTTGTGTTTGGTTGTTAAGAAAAAAGACAATGATTTTTGTTGTTTTTGTGTTTGGTTAGTGAGAAGAAGGAAAATTATTTATGTATTTGGTTAGTGACAAAGACAATGATTTTTGTTGTTTTTTGTATTTGGTTATTGAGAAGATCAACAATTATTTTTGTTGTTTTTTGTGTTTGGTTGTTAAGAAAGTGAAAGAAATTGTGCTGTTGAAGGTAAGATTGATTGTGTTGACAAAATATTTGGTAATTGTGTTTGTTTGTAAAGTATTTGTGGTTGTATCTATTATTTATGGTAGTAAGTTAGGTTTGTTTTTAGTATTGTTTGTAGAAAACTAAATCTAGTCAATAAGTCGGGTTTGGGCCCAATAGGTTTAGTTTGGCACGAAAGTAGCAACCTATTTGAGGCATGAGTCGGGTTTGGAGTATCCTTCCAAAATTTCAGGTCGGATTTGAGATAGACCGATCATGATTGATCCAACTCGTTGTCATCTCTAACAATTACTGTTGTAATTGTTGGTTGGCCACCGACTGTTTAGTGGTTGCTTAAGCGATCACCCAGGTTTTCTCCTTGCAAGATTTTTTTTCGTTCCTTCCGTTTGTGGTTAGTTTTTCATGTTTTCACACACCTTCGCGGCCCGCGCTTGCGCCCCCCCTCCCTCTCCTTTATTTATTTATTTATTTTTTTTGTTAACATGCTTAGACATTCAAAACTTGGTTTTGGAAGGGTGAAGACTTTTTAATTTTATTAAAGTATCTCCTACTTGGTCTCTTGTCACTTTAGCACTTTTAAATCTTTTCTATATTTGACTAGAATTTCATTTATGGAATAAATTTGGAGTCACAGTATAAATTTATTTAGGATTCTTAAATTGGAAAAGGTTAGTTGGTTTTTAACTCATATATACCATAGAAATGGGGGTCATTAATTCTTAATTTGTAGAACAACTCTTTGTATTTACCTTGAGATTTTTTTAGAGTTTTTTAGGAGTTAGAATCTATTTAAGTCTAGATTTAATTTAAAGTATTTGAACATACATTGTATCTAGGCTTTCGTGGAGTATTCTTTATCGGACATCCTACTTGTGTTGCATATATCAATTCATTGAGTTTAAACATGTGCATTGAACGATTAGTTCCATATCAACTTGTAGCCTTGCCTTTTAGAGAGAAAGAGTGGAAAGGATTTGTTAGATTTGTGTGACTAGATAAAAAGGCAAATTCAAGGAGATTTTAGTGGATTTAAAAGACAGTTAGAGTTGTTGTTTCAAATTTGTGAGAAGCAAGACTTGGGACTGCTATTAGATAAAGAGAGATTAGATTTTTAGGCAAGGGATGTTGAGAAAGAAATTTGTAATCCATCTAATAATAATGAGGGTTTGTTTAAAAGTGGTTAGAGAGCGTTCTAGTATTGTGATTTTTCCCAATTGGGTTTCCACATAAAAATCATGTGCAGAATTTCTGTTTTTCTCTACCTTTCTTTTATTTTATTTGTTTTATTTTTTCTCCGCATATATTTAACAAGATAAAATAAATTTAATTACCCTATTCGCTTCCTCTCTTGGTTAGTTATTATATTCGCTAGAGATTTTCACATACTTTAGATTTATTGGTTTTAGATGATGTTCAGTAGAATGCAAGCTTTAATGTGAATTTAAATAGATGTTAAACTTTAAATATATATTTGAAAATTTATGTAAAAAAAAAAAGTATATATTTGAAATTTATTATATATTTAAATTTAAGAACATTTTTTAATCTAGATGTATATTCATACTTAAGTGAAAGTTAAAATTTAAATTTAAGTGCACATTAAAATACATTATTTTAATGAATCTGGTAGAACATAGTCGAGATTAGGGCACCTAGCCTCAAACGGGTTCAAGTTTCGGGCAAAAGTTGAAAATCCATTCAAGTCACAAGTCGGAGATGGGACAATCAACTTAAAACGGGTTTTGAGTTTGGAGCAAACTAATTCGACTTGTTACCATTCCTAATGTTGATGTCATCCTTGATTTATCCATAAATTTGAAAATCTGACACTGTTATTTAAAACCTATATATATATATATATATATATATGTATATTACACTTCCTTTTACAAATTGCTACTTCACTTTTCCAAAAAAAAATTACTGTCATTTGTCGAACATATTTGACAGGGAGATCGATAAAAACCTTCCTTAGGATTTGTTCATTTTTTAAAAAGAACCATTATTGACTTTAATTTAGATCAACCCCCTCCTAATGAGTTTTTTTTTTTTTTGGTGCATATAATTAGCGAAGTTTCTAACTAATTTTGAAAGTATAAGGTAATTTGATATACAATAAGACCTTGTTTACAAGGATTGGATTGAGATTGAATAATTTCTAATCCAATCTCTTATTTATTGGTTGCATGAGATTCGATTTTTCCATTCTCATGCAACTTATTTATTTGACTCACTAGCCTAGGATATATATATATATATTAACTTTATTTTTCTTTTTTATTTTCTTTTCTTTTATATAAAACAATAAATTCATTTTAAAATTAAATTTATATACTATTACTAAAATATTTAAAAATAATATAATTCAATAATAGTTACAAAATAAATATTATTTTCAAAAATTAATTTAAATTATTTTAAATTTACTATTAAAAAATAATTCAAATATTTTCACTTATTTTATTAAATTGATAACATACACAATTATATTTTATACAATCTCATTATATAGCAAACAATAGATAATATTATTTTTAATCTAATCCTATATTGCACCATATATATTACGAAATTAATTTATTCAATTCAATTATATCCTATCTATTCAATCCTATCAAAAGAATCCAATCCAGATGGTTGCTTTTGAAAAACAATAAGAGTACGTTTGAATACGTTTTTAAAATGATATTTTTCTAAAACATTTTCAAAAATTAAAAAAAAAAAGTTTTTAAAACAGTAATCCTTGTGGTAGCGTTTTTGAAAATTTACTTCGAAAACAAAAATAGAAAATTTTTTTTGGAACCATTTTATAAAACGAAAAATGATTAAAAAAACAAATATTTTCTCTCACCTCACCCCTCCCTCCTCCATTACTCACGGTTCCTCTTTCTTCACCCGTTGTTCTCTCTCTCACCTAATCTCTTACTCTCTCCATCCTCGTTGTTGTCGCCGTCCACCCGTTTTGCACCTTCGGTGATGCATCGGCGGAGTCTCTGTCATTGTCATCATCATCATCATCTTCTTCTTATATCAGAAATCGTCTTCTTCTTATGTCGTTGTCGTCATCATCATCTTTTTCGGTGACTCTAATTGTGACTAGTTTATGACTCTAGTTATGGTTTGTGACTCAATTTTTTGAATTTTTTTTTTTCCATTTTTTTGTATTGAACTAGTCGTTGTCTTCATCTTTATCGTGATAGGGTTTGTGACTGGTTTGTAACTTCTTATGTCATCATCTTCTTCTTTGCTTCTTTGTTTCTTTGTTTTTTTTTTTCTTTTTTTTTTTAACTATTATTCTTTTTATTTTTTTGTTAAACAATTCTATCATTTTTGAAAACAAAGGAAAATGGAAAAAAAATCATTTTTCCTTTTCATGTTATGATTTTTGAAAACATGTTTTTCATTTTCAAAAACAAAATGGTTGCCAAATACATTTTTTAACATTTTTGTTTTTGAAAAAGGAAAACGGTTTTTCAAAAACGAGTCCAAACAGACGCTAAAATCTTGAGAGAGTTTTTGCAAATCTCCCTATTTTATAAATAGACCATTTTACCCTTCCACATATTAATCTTTAATGATCCTCCCTAGCAACTTGAGATATTTATATAATTTGAAGGAAAAAAATCCATATACATAAAATTACCAATGAACTCAAGAATTTATGAGTTTGATTGTAAAATTATCCATCAATAAAATATTGAATTGATTGTAAAGATAGTTACTAAAAAATATTTAATAATTATTATCGATAAGTAACATTATTCAACTTATAAAATACCGAAATTTATTAGCAAGTTATCTTTATTTAAGCACTATTCAAAACCCCATTCCAGCATCGGATACGGCGCTTGGCGCCTCCGTCGCTGGTCCTTTTCCTACGGCATCTCACAGACAAATTAAAAAAAAAAAAAGGGAAAAGTCAAGTTGTCACCGAGAAGCTTCCATAATTCGACTCTCGAAAAAACTGTATACAGTTTCCATCCATCACTCTTTTAAATATTCGATCACGCTTCTTCATTTTTCAAAGCCGCATGGTCTCCGCATCCGCATCTGCTACGTTGCCTCTCCAAACTGCCGTCTTCACGTCGCATCTCAGCCATCCGTCTTCTCACCATCTCCCTCTGCTCAGTAGCCTCGCCTTCCCCTCGTCGCCGGGGCCGAGACTGTCTTCAGCCTCCCCCTCGTCGCCGGATCGGATCTCTAGGCCTAGTAGGATGGACTGGATCCGGAGAATGACCGGTGGATGCTTCAAGGATCCTGCCGGTAAACAACATCTCAAAGTGGAGGCCGACAGCGGTGGCGAGGACTTTTTCGATGCCGCGCCCTAGCTCTCCGCCGCGGCATCTCGTGATTATGGTCAATGGACTTATCGGCAGGTTCGACTACTATTTCGTAAATATGTTCACAATTTTTATTTTTCAGTGATTGATTGATCTTTTTCTGTTAATGTTCTTAGTTTATGTGTTTTTGCTTTTCATGTTCAGTGCCGCTGACTGGAGATTTGCTGCAGAGCAGTTCGTGAAGAAGCTTCCAGATAAAGTAATTGTACACCGTGAGTGTTTTATTTTTTATTTTTTATTTTATTTATTTATTTATTATTTATTTTTAAATGAAGGGTTTTATTTTGTATAAATAGTAGTGATGAAGCATTGTAATGATCAATGATATGAGTGTTTGTTTGAGTGTATACAAGAGATTTGGCTTTGTTAATAGTGCAGCAATGTTTTAATGTTCTTTGGCTTTCATGCTCTGTGATTTTGTAGATGATTTTTAGTTCGTCAATCAGTGACATAATTGTTTTCTATTTGATATGCCATGGCCCTTGAGCAGGTAGTGAATGTAATTCTTCGAAACTAACATTTGATGGCGTTGATTTGATGGGTGAAAGGCTAGCCCAAGAGGTATTTGGTAATAACAGTTTGATCTTTCATCTTTTGATGAATACAATTATTTGTTGTGCTTTTTTTGCTGAGATACATGATTTCGTAATCACTTATTTGGGTTATTTTTTATGAGATGTTTCATGTGATTCTTGAAGTCTTGATTAATTTATATTGCAGGTATTGTTTGTGGCCAGAAATAGGCCTGACGTGCAGAAGATCTCCTTTGTTGCACACTCTTTGGGTGGCCTTGTCGCAAGGTACGCTATTGGGAGGCTCTTTAAGAATTCTCAGGAGTTGGATCCTACAGGCATTCCTAAGCATTCCTCATGCGAAGAACATACTAGTTTTTCTAAGCAATGCCTTGAGCAGCCCTGTGAAGGTAGAATTGCTGGACTGCAACCAATGAACTTCATAACATTTGCGACACCACATCTTGGCTCAAAGGGAAATAATCAGGTAGATGTAGCATGCTTGTATATGTGCTGCTATAGCAAAAGTCCTGTGGGTTTAATTGTTTGCGTCATTTTATTTTATTATGTTGTACCTTTTCTGAGGGTTTAGGAGTTGATCATATAATTATGTTTAATTTGTAGACTGTAAAAAATGCTTAAATGATAAGGGAGAAGATTATTTGGCTGTTTGTGGGGTAAAATAGAGTTGTTACTTTTGTTTTCTCATGCTATATATTGATGCCTCAGAAGTGGTTATTTTTGGTAATGGAGCTTTGCATGCTTGCTTAGTATGGCTATTGATGTGTTTGTAAGTAAAATACACTAAGTTTACATGTTGGGGCTGCATCTTGAAGAGTTTTACTTGTAATTTCAAATGTTATTTTTGTTGCATCACTTCGTGCATTATATGCTTGTACTGTGTTTGTTCTATTTGATCTTTGTGTTTGGGTGGTACAAATCTAGAAAAGTGATTTCATTGTCTTGGCATTAATTAACAGCTCCCTCTTCTTTGTGGTCTTCCATTTCTCGAGAGAAGAGCATCTCAAACAGCACATTTGGTTGCTGGGAGGTCTGGAAAGCATCTCTTCCTCACAGACAATGATGATGGAAAACCTCCCCTACTCCTTCGAATGGTTAATGATTCTGATGACTTAAAATTCATGTGAGAGTCCATTCTGTCCGCAATACTTTTATCAACTTGCCAATCAGTGGATGTTAATAGTTCTTTTATGATGTGTAGTTCAGCTTTATGTGCATTTAAGCGACGTGTGGCGTATGCGAATGCTAATTATGATCGTATCCTTTTCTCAGTTGATATTGGCTTGTAAACTATCATTATCTAATATATGCATAAGGAAATATCTTTGCCTTTTATGTAGAATTTTGTTTAGCTTTACTAATCTATAAGATATGGTTGGGTGGCGAACATCATCTATCCGGCGTCAGCATGAACTTCCAAAGGTGTGGTTTGTATTTCTATTCTTATCTGCCTTTTACGTTTAATGTTTGTTTGGCGGTATAATACTGTAATAACACTATTTTTTCTTCCTGATTTTTTCTAGTCCAATCTTCTTGCAAGTAATGAGAAATATCCTCACATTGTCCATGTTGAGTTTGAGCAAGAAATATTGGAAACTGTCAACAATAAGGCATCTTCAGTTGTCGGAGACCAACAAACTGACTTGGAAGGTACGTGAAACTCATCAATTACTAAAATATTGCTCTTTTTTCTAATTTTAATTTTTATATATTTATTTATTTATTTTTTGTGGAGGATGGTTTTAGGGATTTTAAACTTATATAATGGATCCATATCTTCTTCATAAATCATTGGGCCTGGACATGACAAAATGTTTCATAAATTAGTAGAATAATTGATGATGCAGAATTTAAGGAGGACTAAACAACATTTGAAAGATAAAGTGAATTTTCCACTGCTATAACTTTGCTTAATTTCTATCTGTTTATGTCTTGTTGAGTCACATGATTGTAAATAAGTAGATTTTTTGTTTGAGTTTTAGATTCATCAATTGTAGGTAATTTAAACATGCGTGTGTCTGATGTGCACTGGATGTGTAGCATATAATAGCTGTTTCAAATCTCCTTTGATTTTACATTCTAATCTTTGGCCTTTCTTATCATGATTATATGTCAAATCTTCAGTTAATTGCAAACCAGTTGTTCGTAGTCACCTCATGGAGGACACCTTTAGTGCTTCAGTAGTTCCCATGACATTGATTTCCTCTAGGTGATGGAACAGTTACTAGCAACTTGTATTACAAAATATGTTGCAATAAGCATTTTTCAAAATTGCTGACTTGTTGATTGGTCGACGTAGTAAATATTGTTAAGTATATTCTAATTATACGATTTTGCGGTTTACAAGGCATATCTCATGAAGAGAAATTTGCTAGAGACAGTTTATTTTTGAATACTATGGATTCTTTATCATTTTCTATTTCTCTCTGTTTGTTGCTCGTAAATTTCAATATCAGTTTATTTATTTTGCTGTTGGATCAGTGTGTTATGTTCTGTCATTATGCATGTGCTGTTCTTAAGTTCTTTGATTAATTTCATGTTGTCGTGTTCAGTTGTCATGGACCTGTCTACTTGCTAATGTGAAAACGATTTTAAATTTTTCATGTTAAAATGTTTAAGGGCATTCCTGTTTCCAAATGTAGAGGAGATGATTAGAGGTCTCACTCAAGTACCTTGGGAACGTGTGGATGTTAGCTTTCACAAAAGCAAGCAGCGATATGTTGCTCATAATACCATTCAGGCAAGTACTGCACTAGTTGGCTTTTCTGCTATCTGTAATACAGAGTTTATGAATTTCTGAGTTCTTCTTTTGTTTCTCTTAAAAAAACAAAGTAGCAATATGTTGCTCATTATTCCATTTAGGCAAGAACTACACTAGTTGGCTTTTCTACTATCTGCTAAGTTCTTTTTCTTCATGTTATCGACCTCTTGGATGAGTTGGACATCCTTGTTTGTGCCCTTTTTCCAATTGAAGGGAAAAAAAAAAATTGATCAGTATTCTGTCATGTATTAATAATTGAAGGTGATTCTTTTACTTTCATCCTATGAGTGGAAGTTTGTGCAACTTTGAAACTTATGAAGGAGTTGTACGTAATGAGCCTTATAAGTTTGTATGTCTTTGCGCTTGGAGCATGCATGTGTATAATTCTACTAACTTGCTCCTACACCAGATGCAGTAACTGTTCTCTGTCATTTCTCATTATAATACAAGAAAATAGTGAAGGGAATTTTGTTTTGGTTTAATCTCCCCCCAAAAGAAGGTTATTCATGTTGTAGTATGAATTAAAAGGACAAGGTAGAAGTATTGCTTGATTTATTATGTTTTTATAACTTATTATTATAATTTTTTCTACAAATTTAGGAACTGTAATTCATAATTTTAATTCATTATTTAACATGTGATGTACTCTAGGCAGTTAGCTGTTGAAAATGAACACTGTTGAAAATGAACAAATAATGGCCTCTAGTAGATGCTCTATCTGTGATAAATAATTGTAATTGCTAAACACTTGTATCATTCTCACGTTGCGTTACTTTTACGTATTTTGCTTGTGATATTTTAATAGGGAAAATAACACTCAACTTCCTGAGGTTGGGCCTTGATAGACAAGTTTTAGTATTCTGCAGTCAACCGGTGTATTCAACCGTTGTTAAGTCTTCAGTTATTCACTTATTTGACGTACTTTTGACTAGGGAAATACACAATTTACTCTTATACTATGCTAAAAAGTAAAATATTTAAATCAATACCATAAAAATTTAAAAACAAATTAAAATATTAAAATATATAACATAAATAGTTGAAAATAGGAAAAAAAAAAAAAAAAGAAAACTAAAAATGGAAAAATAATAGAAAAATAGAGACCACCTCTAAGTGAAGTAACCTCTGCTAAGTGCTAACTCTAATTAATGTTAGCACTGTATAAAAGATGGAGGCCACAAAAACAGTGCCTCCTCTCCTCTCAAATCCATTTCCAAAATTCATACACTTCACACCAGTTTCTAACCCAAGTTTAAACCCATCTTAGATCAAAGCTTTAAATCACATAAAATCCAGCGAAACCGGACTCAAAAACCACTGAAATCCAATTAAAACCCACCAAATCATCTTAAAAATCCTGTAGACTCAATCTCCATTAACAACGTCAACACTAGTGAGGAGGTGGCATCCTCCGCCAATTTTTGTTGCCAGAGTTGTGGTGTCTATGAACACGTCCAAACTGTTGAGAGAGATATGGGTCCGAGTTATGAAAGGTTGGAAAGTATGAGTCTGAGTTATGAAAGGTTGGAAAGATCAAAATGACCTGCAAATATTTGCTGTTAACGTAGTAGTGTTAACAGAACCTGTGTAAGTGTAGGGGTAAAGTTGTAGAATATTGAAACTCTTCCATCTAGGTGTATTGAGACCAAATGTCAGGGGGCTTAGTGTAATTTCCCTTATTTAATATATAATAGTCTATATGAAATAGGCATGTATATTTCTAGTCTATGATTTGATGCTTGGTGTTCTTATGTGTTATTAATTTATTTAATCTATCCATGCCCTCAGGTCAAGAGCTACTGGTTGAATTCTGATGGTGCAGATGTGGTCTTCCATATGATAGATAACTTTCTTCTCTAGTAAGCTACAAGTTTAGAGTCCTTAAGTTGGTGATTTGGCAATTGGATGGTGATTTGGCATTTGGTTAGATTACTTCATTTTTGATGTATAATGTACATTGTCACACATGAAGATATTGTTGTGTATAACTTTCTTTGTGTCAATGTAGAGTTATTAGTAATACAGCAGAGTTGCTGCTACCTTTGTTTGAATGGTGGTTTATTTTTTAAAACATATATATTAATCCATTTTTCATTAATATAAATGGAATCATATTTTTTCTCATTGCTTGTATTGGGTGAAATTTACTCAACTATTGCAGATATACTCATGGGATGTTAAATTTAGACAACTGAGGTAGTGCTTTGTGCCAGGAAAACTAATAATACCATATTTAATGAATTGAAGTGTGGCATTCCGCAAACTTCATAGTGTGGATGTTTAGATGTTTTTCTCCATTGGGATGTCATAACTTAGCTGTTAGATATATTTAACAGCTAAATATGGTATATCTAACAGCTAAAGGAACCAACTAGTGATGGTTTTTAATAGCCTAACATACACCGCTGGATACTTAGTAGTTATGCTTTTAGACAAAGCTTTTAGTACTAGGAGTTTTTCCTTCAATTTATCAGGTTAATATGAACTCTAGATTTGTTTTGTTATTAATTCTTTATTAGATTATGAATATTTGTCCAGAAAACTAATTAATTTTCAAAACTAATTATTTCAAAAAAAGAAAAAAAAAAAACTAATTATGTATGTATGTATGTATGACATACATACATACATTGCTTAACAAAACAAGTATGTGTATGTTACTTTTCTTTCATTTACCAAGAAATTTGTCCGAAAGCATTGCTTAAAATAACCTTGTTTTGTATATATGTATGTATGTATGTTGCTTTTGTTACCAAGAAATTTGTCTGACAGCATTGCTTAAAATAACCTTGTTTTGTATGTACGTATGTTTGTTACTTTTCTTACTAAGAAATTTGTCTGACAGCATTGCTTAAAATAACCCCTTTTTGTTCTATAACGTACTCTTAATATAGCAAATATACTGTATCATTATCAATTTCAGGCAGTGAACAAGACCTGTGGAAAATCTTTGCTGCTTAGCTAAAAGGATTTCACTCTCTGCACAGTTTGTCTTAAGGTTTCAAAATCATGAAAGCATTGCTTAAAATAACCTTGTTTTGTTCTATAACATTCTCTTAATATAGCAAATATATTGTATCATTATCAAATTCAGGCAGTGAGCAAGACCTGCGAAAAATCTTTGCTGCTTAGCTAATGGGATTTCGCTCTCTGGATAGTTTGTCTTAAGGTTTCAAATTCTTTTTCATGAGTTGTCTTTTTTCAGAACTGGCGATACTGGTATGAAAGTTTATAGGATTGTTTTGATATGTGACAACTTTTGGAGAAGATTGGAAGCACTAGATGTATCACGATATACTAATTGGAGATGACAGGTCTCTATTGTCTAGATGTTAGCCTACATAGTGCTGGTTTCTCAAGACGGGCTGTTTTCTCATGACTACGTTTACAGTTAGGATTTGAGTTTTTGTTAACTTTGTTACTCACTTATCTAGCTGCTTTGCTGACCAAGGTTTTGGAATCCTATTCTTGTATAAAATCTACGAGTTTAGGGATGTAAGGTTTCACTTTTTAAGTTTCAGGTGAAGCCATGGAGATGACAATTTGTGATTCCCTGATGGTTGATATGAGGTAAAGCTGTCGTTAAGTCCAATATCCATCTTTTTCTTACTTTTTCTCTATCTTCTGTTTGACTTTGTCTTTGTAACTCTATTTATGAATGAATGGAAACATTATGAATCCCTCGCTTTGTAATGGTGAGATAAACAAGTACATATTATCTGCCAATTATTTGTTATTGTGCTATATGCAAATTTTTTTTTATATTTTCTTGTAGTATTCTTTTCGTTTTTTATTTTTTTATTTTACTTTTTGAAGGGATGGAAGGGGGAATAGTAGGATGAGGATCTGATTAAGTCTGAAGGTGGTGAAAACAAGTGAACACAAGTTATATAGTTGATAATAAGTATGGATCTCTGCCAAAGAAATATTAGGAAAAATAGATGTCAACTAGATTTGAGAGCATGGGAGGGAAATTCCTACAATATTATCATATTTTATATAACAATGGATGAATCACGCACATGACCTCCGAGCACTGATGGTTGTGCACCTTCCTATTTACCAAGGTGATAGGGGTTCAATTCCTGGCAAGTGCATTTCAGTATCTTACAAGCTTGTGTGGTAGTGATTGATTTCAGTAAGCCCTTAAAGACCTTAACTTGTCAATATTAACTTGCAGGAAAAAAAAAAGAGGATAAATGACAATTGAGCATTGAGAGGCTGCTCCTAACCATGTACAGCTATATTCTCAGGTTTTTATGTTATATCTTTTACCCCAAGTTTCTATATGTATAAATTTTAAAGCACAAAAATTCATATTTGATTACCCTTTATGTTGGCAACCCCTAAGCCTGATGGATGGATTGTTAATATAGGTATGTGATTTAATACTTAACTCAGTTTAGAGAAAAAACGTAAGATTCTACTTCCCTCTGGATGCTTGATGGACATTGCTTGAAAGAAATATTTCTGATATTGATAATGAATATAAAGAGAAAACTTTATGTGTATAAAGTAAGACACCTTTGGAATTTTTCACTCATTTATTTTTCAGTGAAAAACACATTGAACAATTTCTACCATTTATGTACATCTTGAAAAATGAAGATGAAAAAGAATAACAAGATATACTGTTCAATCCACAGGCCACACTCTTCATTCTGTAACTTGCCTATGCACTTGAAAATATTATTTCCGCTGTTATTTGCTTTTGATCGTTTGTCAAATAAAGTCAAAACGGAGACATGCTTAGCTGATCATTAAGAGGATGCATAGCCTCTGATATCTTTATTGTCTTTGTTATGTTTGCCTTCAAAGCTGCAAATTGTAAAAAGATAGTTATGAGCCTGCAATTGTATTGTGTGCTACATTTATGATTTACCATTGGACACTCTGCTGCAAAATTTACCATTCTATTTCATGGGTACTTTTGCTGTTGATGGTCACTTCCTTGGACTCTTGCATTTGAGGTGATTCATACAATTTCTCTGATAGCAGACTTGATAAACTTTTGCAGAACTGATCATCATTATCATTTTTAGATTAGTAGATATTTGTTTATTCCCAAATTATCAAGTCAAGAGAGAAAAAGGAAAAAATAAATAAAGGAAAAAGGAAAAAAGTCGTCATACCTCATTGTACAGTCTTAGCTCCCCTGCAGATTTTGATATTTCTATGACACAATTAGTAGGAGCGACTTCAATAACCTGACATTTGATAGATATGGTGGTGAGATCTCTGATGCATTATCTTGCAGAAAGCGCATATTATAGTTATTTACCTCTGCTGAGAGGTCATAATATGATCGAGAACATCTAATCATCTTCTGCTTCTGCTTTGGATGCATTTTCATCTATTATGGGTAGATAGAAGTCATTAGTCATGCAGAAACTCAGAAGCAAAATGTTAAATTTGGTGAGGATTAGTATACAAGCCTATTTAATACCTTGAGGTTGTTCATCTTTTCAATTGACAGACTCACATCCATTGCTGCAGCTTCTATTTTCTTTATGGTCTCATTGACTGGAAGCTTGGATCCAAGCCTTGTTTTCTCCTTCTTGTCATCCTGAGAGAAAAGGTTTCATCGCAATTTCAAAGGAGAACTATGGAAGCTTTATGTAAAGATAAGTTTTGAGTTCTGAATCTTCTGATTCTGATCTTTTATACTTGCCTGTCCTTCAAAAAGACCTGATAAATCCAGGTCATGTGACATTGCTATCAATTGAAAGGCATTTATGAAACTTGATGATTTTGGCATCTTTGACTTTGCACCATTCTCCTGTATAGAGTTTCTGATAATTAGAAAAAGTCTTGCAACTCCCTGTGGTCTGCTATTATGTAGAGCATTTACCTCAATTGAATCAAATGCAGTATTAACATCATCTAAGTAGATATTCTCACTATGTTCGTCTCCACAAGTAGGTAAATAATCTGCTTGAAACCATGTATCCTCAACGATCTCTAGTGTTGTGGCACGCTTTAGTGATGAAAGAAATAATTAATATGCTGGTCATTCTTAGTATAAAAAAAATTGTTGTTATAGACAGAATGTTTGTAATTTTACCCTCGTAGGACTCGGATTAAGTATTCTTGAGATCAGCTTCTTCTGATTATCTGTAAACCACTTTGGAAATATGTATTCCGCTTTCCATATCTTTGTCCATGTAGAAACAATTATCAATGAAAGAAACTGTTTTCTTTCTTTTGTTTTTTAGTGAAAAACATGTAAGCATACCTTTTTATATAGAACCATAAGGTTACGGTCATCAAATGGTAGATGACCGGCAAGTAGTTCAAATAGGATTACTCCACAAGACCAAACATCTGCAGCTGCTCCATTATAGCCCTTATTTGCAAGTAGCTGTTGCCAGAAAATGAATTATCAACCATGATGTTGAAGGAAATTCAGGTATTGTTTCTTATTAAACCATCAATAGTACTTGTTTTTACTTGCTCTTTTTACATCAAGTTTTGCATATAATTATTGCCGGTAACAAACAGGAAAAATTAATTTTTTTACCTCTGGCGCTACGTAGCATGGGGACCCACAGGCTGTTGTTAACATGTCTCCAGGCTGTCATTGTTAGATTTTCAGCCAATCACATGGTTAAATCAGTGCATTATCAATTTAAGTGATAAATGAAAAGAATAGAAGGAAATTAATATATATATATATATATATATAGTTCTACCTTTCGCAATGCACTTAATCCGAAATCAGATACTTTGAGGTTTCCCTTAGAATCCAAAAGCAAATTTTCTGGCTGTAGGAAAGACATGAAGATTCTAGTTAGTTTGCACAAAACTCATACACTAAGAACTGACAAGCAGAGAGAAGGATTGTTATGTAGACCTTCAGATCTCTATGATAAACTCCCTTGTTATGGCAATAGTCGACTGCGTCTATCAATTGTTGGAAAAGTTTTCTTGCCTCTGGTTCACTTAATTTACTGACATATGACTGAATAAGAAGATTGAAGATTAAAAAGTCAAAAAAGCTTTCTTGAAGAGTTTCTTTGAATCCAGAAAGCAGTTAGATGAAACTTACCAGCTTGTCTGAGAGTCGTCCTCCTGATACATATTCCATCACTATGTAAATTTTTGTCTTTGTGCCAAGAACCTGAATTTAACAGGAAACAAGAATAAGAGGGAAAATTTTGAGTGTAAATCATCACCCAAACAATCAAACGTTGACTGAATACCTACCTCATGTATTCGAACAATATTTGGATGATGCAAAAGCTTCATTGTTCTTATCTCTCTTTGTACCTGTTTAAATTCCAAAATCTATTAGAAGGAAGCTAAATATAACTTTCATAACCTTCCTTCTTTTAGCAGAGGAACAGATTAATAATTAAAAGAAGAAATGAATGAAGGGAAGGGTTAGAGATTCACTTGATACTTGAGATTGCTTTCCAAGACCATCTGCTTGTCAATGATCTTGATTGCAAAGTTTTGGCCATTGGTGGTGTCTACTCCCATCTTCACCTTAGCAAAAGTACCTTCTCCGATAGTCCGACCCAGATGATACTTTCCAATGTTTGCATATCCCATTCTCTGAAGAGAGCAAGTATGAAAATCTTGGTCTTCCTTTTCTTCTTTTACGTCTTCTTTGTTTACTTAGAGTACAGAACTAATAATGTAATCTAGACTCTTGCAGATGCTCTTTACATCCTCTGTAAGCCAAATCTTTGTCAAACTTGGCTTCGATCGGATTTGTCGTGGTGGATGTCTTGTGGAACTCTAGAAATCAAATCTTTTTCAAACTTGGCTCTGATCGGACTTGTCGTGGTGGACGTCTTGTGTATTTTCCTCGCAACCTCCATAGAATTCCCATATCTACTCTTTATAAAATATTAGATATGAAAAAGAGGGATTTTATTTAAGAATTGCTTAGTTGAAGTTGTGTGGTCTTTACAGAGAAGCATGCGACCACCAGTTGGGTGCTTGGCTAGTTGGTGAGAACGGGAGGGAGAACATGTTTGAATGGAAGTTGGATGTTACATCTCACAAAACGGTCATCTAAGAACGTCTCTATTATGCGGTGACCACAAATTTTGGAACGTGGTTCGAAGCAGCCCAATCAGATCATGCCAACTGTGATTTTTTTTTTTTAATGTTATGTAATTAACAAAATAAAATTGGACTCTTAGTCTCCCCGTGTGTTCCAATAGAATTGGGCGCTCTTAGCTGGCGATTCGGTTGGTATATGTAATAGATATTTAATCAATCTAGATTTTTTTTTTTTTTTTAATAAAAACCTGATTTTTCTTTTTAAGAAAAAATATAGAAAAACTGATTTTAAACGTATAACGTTGATGTATTTTCAATTTAAGGGTCAAAATAATTTTCTTTTTGAGTTATTATCATTTTTACTTCTGATAATTAATAAATCATCATTTTACCCTCAATGATTAATGTAAGGAACATCATTTTACCATTTCTTTTGACGTGAATTAATACTATTTTAAGTGATTTTTTTTTTATCATTTAAAAATCTTTAAGAGGAAAAATGATGATTAATCAATCGTTAAAGGGAAAAATAATAATAACTTTTTTGTTTTTAATTGAGCTTTCTATACCATATCAGTAATTATCGTAACCTTTGAATTAAGAATACATCAACGCTTAGATGTTGAAGGCGTCTTTTTAAATTGTTTTGGTCCGACCCTATATAAAATACGGTTGGTGTTTTTCTTCTTGGATACCTGGATTTCTATAATTACATAAGTGATGGTAACTATTTTTTCAATTTATCTAATTTCACTTTTATTATTAAAAATTTTAATTTTTTTTATCTCAGTTATCTCTAAGTCAGTTTCACAAATTCAAATTCAAATTCAAAATATATAGGTATATGTATATATATATATATATATATTTATCTGTTCATAATTGCACTCTCTATCCATTTGTAATAAAAGAATTTAGATGCACTTTTCTACATCAAATTACAAAATTCGGGGAAACCTCCCTCCAGGTAGGACTTAGATTTCAAATTATATTTGTATTTCTGTACAACCATAATCCGAAGAGTGTTGAAGTTAAGAAAAAAAGTATCTGAATTATTTCACAAGCAGTGATCGGCAGAGGCTGCAGGGCTGCGCCGCTCTCCTCGAACCGATGGCGTTATCGTAATAAAACAAAAAATCATGGTCCAAGTGTAAGGATGATAATGGAATTGAAATTGAGTTTTGCCATGCGTTGCAAGCCCAGCCACTGCATTTTTCTTAATAATGACTTAATAGTGATTGTTCCATTTCTTTGGCGGATCATGCTGTGGATAATTATTTAGCCATGTGTTTCATGTTGTTTTATATTTGGTCGAACTAAGTCAACTAAGCAAACACTGGCCACTGGCCAGCCTGTTATCTAATAACCAATGTTAGTGAACTTCATAAAATTTGAGTTTTGCAATGGAGGGTAGGTTTGGCTGTTTGGTGAGCATTTCTCGTCTGTGCAATTGTGAATACGAATTTGGGGTTAGTTACCAGGTTGTGGTAGCTATCACATTTTTACTTTTTCCTTTTTTTTTTTAATCAAAATTTCAAAAAATTGCATGTAATCCCTGACTTCGTCAGAAACATTACCATGTTACTAAACTTATCAATTTTAACCTATTGAGTCCATAAATTAAAAAAAAAAAATGACTCAATTAGATTTATTTGACAAATATTTTGATAATAACTATTAAAAAATTAATAAAAATATCTTCTTTTTTTTCCTTTAACTTTAATTAAACCAATAAAATTATAACTTTGCCCTCAACATATATTAAAAATTAAAAGATAATACATAAATGAGAAGTTATAAATAATATAAACCATACAGATTTAAAATAATAAAATTAGTAATTTTTTAACAAAAAGTAAAGAATTTTAAGAACATAATATATAATTCTAAACTATAAATAATTTAAACATTTAAAAATTAAAAAACTAGTAATTTTATTTTAAAAAAATAAAAATAAAAAAATTATAACGCATACCATATAAAAGATAAAACTGATATGAGAGTGTTATATATTTTTATTAGATATAACTAAATATTTTTTATTTTTTGTCTAGTTTTGATTAGATTATATTTTTACTATTTTTTTTATTATTTTATCTTATTTTCAAATGTATTTGGGGGCAACCTCATAAATTTATTGGTTTAATTAAAATTTAAGAGTAAAATTAATTCGTTTAAACTTCGAATAGTTGATTATCAAAATTTTGATAAGAGTGACTTAACTGAATTACTTTTAATTATTTAAGGGCTCAATAAGTTAAAAATAATAAATTTAGAAAAAAGTAATGTTTCCTAATAAATAAGTACTAGAATGAAGTTTTTCAATATTTTTGTTGTTGAAGTTCAGTAGTATTGAAACTTATAGCTACTGCGCGATTATTTTCTACTTCAATCATTATCTTGTCCTTCAAATTTGAAAAAGGACTTGAATTTAGATTTAGACAACAAAAGTTTGATGCTCTTCGTATCAGGTTTAGCTAAATATCCGATTGAAAAATATAACGACAATGTTTGAAGTCGAAATTGTCATAACAAGCTTGCAAGAAATCTTATAGAAAGATTTTAATCACATTAAAACCGTAGATAAAGGTAGACATCTAACACTCTTGTCCAACTTTTCATTCAATTTTATGTGACAGTTAATATGTCATTAAATATTTGGGTTTGCTGTTGATAAGACAGTTGGATATGCGAATGATATATCAGCTATCACATAAAATTGAATAGAAAAGTTGGATAATAATGTTGGATGTCTATCATTATTCTAAATGAAAAGATTTTTATAGAAATTCTAAACTAATAGCAAGCAAAATCTAGTAAATTCTTATAGGAGAATTACCTTCCAAACTACCTGAAACTTTAATATTCACAGACACGTACAACTTTCTGATTTATTTGTAGCATCCTCTCTCTGAACTAACGGTTGACTGATTTTGACTGTTAGTAATATATTTGATCGTATAAAAAATGTTGAAGACAAAATTACCCCTAAATAATTTACTTTGTATTTTTTTAAAAATAAATTTTAAAAACTTTCAATAAATTAAAAATAAATTTAATGAGATCTCCATCATCCATTTAGATGGACGGTGGAGATTAATTTGAGAAAAAAAAATTTAAAAACCAAAACCTAAAAAAAAATAATCCAAAAATAAAAGATGAAGATTCATCTTCATCTTCAAACAAAAAAACATTGAAAATGAAAAAAAAAATGGTTTGAACAAAATAAAAAAAAAAAAAAAAAAGTTGAATCAAAACAAAACAATTTTTTTTTTTTTTTTTGAAATGAGAGATCTAGGTTGAACCCAGATTCTCAAACTTTGATTCAAGTTAGATCTCTCAATTTTTTTTTTAAAAAAAAAAATTGTTTTGTTTTGATTCAATTTTAAATTTTTCTTTAATTTTATTTTTTTTTATTTAATTTTGTTCAACCCGGATTCTTTTTTATTTTTATTTTTCAATTTTGTTTTGTTTGAAGATGAAGATGAAAATGAATCTTCATCTTTTATTTTTATATTTATATATATATTTTTTTGTTTTTGACTTTTAAATTTTTTTCTCAAATTAATCTACATCATCTATCTAGTGGAGATCTCATTAAATTTATTTATAAATTATTTAAACTTTTTAAAATTTATTTTAAAATAAAAATAAAATATGAATTTATTTGGGGATAATTTCATCTTTCAATTTTTTTTACACGATCAAGCATATCCATTAATAGTCAAAGTCAATCAACCGTTAGTCTAGAAGAGGATGCTTTAAATAAACCAAAAAGTTGCATGCGTCTGTGAATATTAAAGTTCTAAGTAGGTTAAAGATAATTCTCTCCTTTTAATGCACATACAATTTATCATCAAATAGTAGGTTTATTTATTTATCTATTTTCTTCCTTGTTATCTTGTAGTTCCCTTTTGATTTTTTCATTAGTTCTTCTTTAAATAGTTGCAGGTGGAAACACCATGCACACACCATCATATTGTTGATTTAAGAATCCATTAATTTAGGGAAGATAATATGGGTTATCGTACTGTAATTATATCAATCCAAATACAACCTGTTCATATTTTATTCAATCCAAATGCAATTTATTAAACTTATTGCGTCACTAATGTAAATCCAAATATGACCCATTAAATTAATGAATTACCCAATAACATTCGTTTCATTTGTTAATTATAAGTCATGTCAATTATGTAAGGGAACACGATTCAATTAATCCATTTACCTATTTAAAACTTTGAAATAGTTTGAAACTTTCTAATTTATTATAGAATTCAATCCATTTAATAAATGAAAATAATAAACTATGATATGATGCTAATTCAAAACAAAATTTAAAGCCAGTGACTGAGCCAAGATTTTGGTTGAAGGGGTTGTAATGGAACTAAAAAGGGAAGTGGCAAACAATCTTTCAAACCATGCATCATAACTCCATGAAATCGATACACGTCCTCCCTTTCCCATTTGGCTACTTAACTAAGATTGGGTTTGCTATCCATATAGAATGGTGGGATTCCCTAATAAACTGGACTGCCAGCAGCTTGTTCACTTCTTATTTGAGAGCTATATATTTCTCAGCACCTATACCTTGTCTATTCTGACGAACTGGCTTGAAGCTTATATCAAATATTGAGCCCATGGCTCATCACACTAGGCCTTATCCTCAGTGTGAAAATTGGTCAACGTGGGATGAGTCTCTTTCCTCCTCTTCTCCCTTCCTCCTCTTTTTTTGGCTAGTCTTTCTTCTCCCGCTCCTCTAACTCTGCTGTCGTAGACTGAGGTTAAATTGGTAATAGAGGTTGACTCCAAGAAGGTTGAACAAATGATAGAATTTCTTTTTTAAAATTTTTTAAAATTGTTTTTTTTTTTCTTTTGAGATTTTGATTATGTTGATTTGTTGATTTTGAAATGTTGATGAAGATGTGTTGATGTCGATGTTGATTTCCTGGTGATGGTTGAATCAGCAAGATGTGTTGATTCAAATGTTTATAAAACTATTTTTCAGTTCTTGATGATGTGTTGAAGATATGAGTTTTGTCAAGTGTCACGTTGATAAAGAAAATCTGTGTTTTTGTAAGGGACAGTTTTGAAAATTGAAGAACCCATATCTTCAACTTTATTTTTATTTTTATTTTTCTAAGATTTGGGTAAATCTATGAGTTGAAGATTTTGAATCTAGAACTTCAACATAAAGATCTACCCAAAATTCCAAATCTTTAACTTGAAGATTTATCATTTTTAGATGTTTTTCTTTTTTTAAGATTTGGGTAGATATTAAGTTGAATATCTATCCAAAACTTTAACATACTTTTTTTCTCTTAATTTTTTATTATTTTTTAATTGTTTTTTTCTATAATTTAAACTATAAAAGAAAATTAAAAGTTAGTAAAAGTCTAAAATGCCCTTAAGTTGGATGAGTTTGACTAACTTTAATGGATTTTGACTAACGAAATGAGGGTGTTGTGTAATAGAATAGTAAATATATTTTTGAGTGTTTTTAGGCAAACTTAAGTGGGACATTGTGCAATTCATTCTACTAAAATTCAATGGTACATGTAATGCCTATGTAGGTACAAGCTACAACAAACTTAAACTATAATTTAAGTACAAATTGAAAACATACATCACTATCAAACACATAGAAGGGACGTCAACCCAAAAAAAAAAAACAAAAAACAAAAAAAAAAGGTAAAATGATTGATAGAATGATAATACGTGAATCCTAAAATTTTAGGTAATTTCTTTATTATTCTCTTGCGAAGAACTTAAAATAATGAAATTACTTTTAAAGATAATTTTCCTTTGTGCGAACATTATAACTGATGAATAATACAACAGATTGATGGAACACAATGAGCTGTATGAGAAGAAACAAAGGAAGACAGTGATTGTAAATCACGCTGTAAAGGACACCAATTTCTTCTCTAACTTTTGACTGAACTCATGTCAATAAGTTCATGAAAGTTCACGGTAGATAGGGTTCTATTTTTTTATTTTTTATCTTTCAGAAATAGAAAATAGTTATAGACTGGTGAAGGTGGGTATATATACGAAAGAACTGTTTCATTTGTTGTTTAATAAAATAAGATCAAAATCAAAATTACAAAAAATTAATTAAAATATTTTAGATTCTCGTTCCTTTTTAGAATCCACTAGTATTAACTTCTTTTGAAAGGACTTTTTAAAAGTAAAAATCTTTTTCAATTTCAAAACAAACACTTACTGAAATGGCTTTTATACTTAAGGAGTTAAAAACAGTGGATTTTAGAAACCATCCCAAACAGGATCTTACTCCTTTATCTAAGTCGCCTTTGGAACCACAAACAAATACATGGTTCTAAACACATCCAAGTTACTAGCGGTGTGTGGATCCAACATTTTCTCTGTAGTCAACCCTTGCTTTAACTGTATCTCGCCTGCTCTTCACCAATTATTCTAAAAAATTGGGTCCATCAGGCCAATCATCGGTACCGCGCTTGTCTTTGCACGTTTTCATTTAATTTGGAGGTACATATACAGTTTGTTCAATTAATATTACGCCAACCATCGGACATAAAATTTAATTTGTGTTTCAGTCTATCACGTGATAGTGTGAATTACAGCGGCGAAACCGGGATTTTGACTCTGAGAAAGCCAAAACTTGAACTAATGTTTAGTTTGAAATATTACATGATTCACATCACAACAACTTTATTTTTTTATTTGGGAAGAAAAAATAAAAATTTTATTTAAAGATTTAGTGACCGACTATACTTATTATCATATTTTAACTTTTTTTTTAATTCCACCTATACATATTATAACCAATTACAAAAATTTAAAATTGAAATATTATTTATAAATAAACTTTTATACATTAAGCAGTGGTAACGAACATCTTAGTAATTTTACTTTAATATGGTTGACATCTTGACCTGCAGATGCACGAGCCAAAATTTTCCACGCCAATAGTGACGAAGATCCAACATTTTCTCACTTTCCTTTTCATCGGACAACCGCTTCACCAAACAACCAGATTGATTATATATGGGTTTTATTACTATATTAGTTTGGATAAAATTGTTTAATAACTACCTTTGAAGTGTTATTAAAGAAACTAACCAGTATATAGCAGCAGCTTTGCATGTCCACGACGCAGAAGATTTTTACGTTATATCTGCACACTCACACCTATTCAACAACAACAATCCCAGGATGTCGGAAGCTAGAGAAAAAGGCCAAAAACACATAGCCGTGTTAGCCTTCCCTTTCGCAACCCACGCAATGCCTTTGCTGTCCCTCGTCCGGAAGCTCTCACAGTCGGCGCCGGACGTGAAATTTTGCTTCTTCAACACGGCGCAGTCTAACGAGTCGTTGTTCTCCAAGGACGACGACTTCGAGAGGGTCAAACCCTGTAGCGTCGATTCCGGGTTGCCGGAAGGATACACCTTCGGTGGAAATCCGCACGAGCATGTGGATTACTTCTTGAAGGCGACGCCTGGGAATTACAAGAAGGCGATGGCGGAGACGGGATTGCCGTTCGAAGGTCTTGTAACCGATGCCTTCTTCTGGTTCTCCAAAGAGATGGCGGACGCAATGCGGGTGCCGTGGATCCCCTACTTCACGGCCGGACCTCGTCCGCTGCTGGTGCATGTTGACATAGATGATGTAAGGGCGCGCTTGGGAATTAATGGTAACTTTGTGTTTTTTTTTTTTTTCTTTTGTTAAATGTTTTTCAAATGCACTGTTGAGAATTTAAATGCCTTGAATTAAAGAAATTCCCTCACAAAAAGAAGAGAGAGAGAGAGAGAGAGAGAGGGACTGGACGAAAACAGAGCAGAAAAGAGAGCTGAAGAGAAGAGACGTTTTTGTGAGGGACGCCTGTCAAAACAACAGAGAAAACGTGAAAGGAGAAGAAGAAGATGAGAAGCAGAAGCGAGAAAGAGATCCAATAGAAAAAGAAACTGAGAACAGAGAGAGAGAATGAGGCAAAATAGAGGGAGAGAACAGGAGGAAGGGGAAAGAGAATGAAGAAAGAATTTGTTTTCCCACAGCTTTTTACTTGTGCTTTTGGAGAAGAACTTGATGTGAAATAATCGCATGTATTGATTCAAACCAGGCTAAAAAAAAAAAAACGAAGAAAAAGAGAGAGAAGAGAGTACATAAATCAGAAGATGCTCGCTGTGTTAAGGACACACAGCTTAGGTGATATATTCTCCTGTATCCCTTTTTTGAAGAAATATATTCTCCTTTATCATTTTGTTGTTTTTCACGGTATGTTCTCCATTGTCATTTTGTCGTTTTCAAATATGTTCTCTTTTGTCATTTTTTTAACAGGACCTGCAGACCAAACCCTGGAATTTCTGCCAGGATTTTCTGCAATGCGTGCAGTGGACCTCCCGGATGGTGTAGTTTCCGGATTTTTAGATTCCCCTTTTTCAAGAATGTTGCACAAAATGGGTCAAATGCTTCCTTATGCTTCTGCTGTTGCCATTAATTCCTTTGAAGAAATAGACCCCATTGTTGTTCAAACCCTCAAGGCAAGACTCCCAAACTTACTAAACATTGGTCCTTTCATATTAAGATCTCCTCCACCGTCTACTTCTGATATCCATGGTTGCATCGATTGGCTGAACCAACGTCCGAAAACGTCGGTTGCTTATATTTGCTTTGGCAGTGTCATAACTCCACCACCACATGAGCTAGAAGCCTTGGCTGAAGCTCTGGAGGCATGCGATTTTCCATTTCTTTGGTCCTTCAGAGGCAATGCTGAAGAAATGTTGCCGAAAGGGTTCTTAGAAAGGACTAATGATAAAGGACTTATAGTGCCTTGGGCTCCCCAGTTGAACGTCCTAGGGCATCCTTCAGTTGGGGTGTTCGTTACTCATTGTGGATGGAATTCTGTGACTGAAAGCATTATTGGCGGGGTTCCAATGATTTGTCGGCCATTTTTCGCAGAGCAGAAGCTGAACCAGAGGACTGTGGAGGCAGTGTGGGGGTTTGGTCTTGCCATTGAAGGTGGCAAGTTTACAAAAGATGGAACAATGAAAGCCCTGAAAGTGATTTTGTCGAGTGAAGAAGGGAAGTTAATGAGGGAAAAGATAGGTGTTCTCAAAGAACTTGCTTTCAAAGCTGTGGATACTGACGGTAGCTCTACTAAAAATTTCAATTTTCTCGTGGATTTTGTCACCAGGCGCTGATTTCTATATTAATTTAAACCAGTCCTACTTCAACGCTTTATTCTGGATCAATGTTGAAGTTAGAATAAATTTGGTATGTTTTGGTGTATCTTTAGTTGAAGACTTGAAGTAGGCCTACTTTAAAGTATTAGGTAGGGCAAGTGTTGATTTTGTTTATGGATGGATTTACCATGTTTGGGGATGTTTTCTTAACCTTCTCGAATTTGGATTATAATATCTAATAACAGGGTAGTAGGCCAGGATTTTACACTAGGGTGAACTAAAATAAATTTTATAGATAAGTTCCGACGGGACGAAAATATTTTATAAATTAAAAAATATAGATAAACCTAATTAAAGGAGATATAATAAGTTTTACCCTTCAAACTATATATTATAAATAAATATATTAACAAAAATAAAGTAAAATGACTTACAAAACATTTAAATAATTAAATTTATCAAATATGAATTATAGTTAATGCTATAACATCAACAATCTTTCTTTAAATATAAACAATCTACATTTTGATAATTATGATTTATAATTACTATCATACTTTAAATTAAAGAGTATATTAGGAGAAACACAAAAAATATTAAATTTAAATAATATATTATACAACTTATGATAAAAAAGGCAAAATATAGAAAACTTAAGTAAAAATTCACATTTAATGCATAAAACAAAGTTATCACATATATAATATTTGAATAGAAATATAAATATAAATAAGAAAACTAAATTACAATTTAGCTACATAGTGGGAAACTTTATTCAGGCGAAGCAACTGTTTTGATTTTATTGCAATTGACCTTTTAGCCATTAGTAATTTTCCATTACATTTGACAGTGAATAGTGCAAACGTGATGAAAAGACCAAAATACCCTTAGTGGTTGAAATTGACCCAATAGACTAAATAAAAAATTGAAAAAGCAAAGTTAAAAAAAAAAAAAAAAAAAACTAAAAAATTAAATAAAAAATTTTCATAAGATCTCTATTATCTATTTTAAAATGAACAGTGGAGATTAATTTAAAAAATAAAAAATTAATCAAATCTCCACCATCCATCTTAAAATGATAATGGAAATTAATGAGCAAAAAAATAAATAAAAATTAAATAAAAAAATTAGTTCATTACCAACCTTCATAATCATCACCATCACCATCATTAGCCTATTATCATCATCACCATCATCAACCTCTCTCATATCCATCTCTCTCTCTACCTCTGTTTTTGTATCTTTTTCGATGTTGATGATAGAGGTCACTCCATCTTCTCCCATTTTCTCTCTCTCTTTCCCCTTCTTATTCTCTCTTTGGAAACCTAGATTTTGAGTTTCTGATAGCTAAGGGTGGCAATTTGGGTCATGACATGCAGGTCGACATAAATTTACGAAAAATTAATAAGTGTGGGTTTGACTTAAACGAATTTGTATCATAATCGTGTCAACACGCTTAACCCTTCTATTAACGTATCGAGTTGGGTTTGCTTAACAAATTCGTGGATTGACACAATTAATAGGGTTTATCCTATTTATATATTGTAGGAGGTTAAGTGCAATTACCCATATATAATTATATACATATATATTTCAACCATCTAAACCTAAACCTAACGGGTTCAGCAGCTACCACACTCTATAAACCTCTCTTTTCCATCTCCAACACACTCCACACACACCTAAACCTAATGGGTTGTCGTCGATCTATTCTTACAGCCCACTAATCCACCATTGATGTCCGCCCATAGCCCACCAGTTTGTCGACGGTCCACCGTTCTTGGCTCCTCCCGATCTCCATTGTATTATTCTTTTTCTCCCCTTCCACAACCTCGAGTCTCTGGTGATCCGGTCAAAGCACTTCCAGGTATCTCTTCTCTTCAGTCTCTGATCAGCTTCTCTCCAGTCTCTAGTTTATGTCTTTTTTTTTTTTAGTGATGTTTTATGTTTTGAGTAACAGTTGTTGAAAGTGGAAGGTAAAGGTTTATATTTTGGTTCAAAACTACATGAAATTGTATGACATTGGATTGATTTTTACTTCATTGTAGTGTTGTTTGTGTTTTGAGATACATTTCAAGTAGCTAGTTGAAGATGAGAGGTAAAGGTTATATTTTGGTTCATTTTTCTATTGGAAAATGTGACATTGGATTGATTTTTCACTTCATTATGGTGTTATTTTGTCTTTTGAGTGACTCTTTAAATAGCTAGTTAATTTTGAGTAAACAAATTAACGGGTTGATAAATTAATGGGTTTGGATCCTAAATGATAAGTAATAAATGAATTAATCGTGTCATGTCGTATCACTTATTTATAAACAATTCGGGTGGAATAAAAAATATTAACTCATTTATTAAACAAATTTTGTGTTATATTAGTCGAATTTATAAACAAATCGAATCGAATTCTGTTTAACCCGAGACACGAACCTTTTTTACCACCCTTACCAGTCACTAATCTATCATCAGACCCGACCACAAAAAAAGAAACAAACAAACAAACAGACAAACAAACATCATCTTCAAATGCATTAATCACATCTTCAAACCCCAAACTGCATTAGACCCACCAAAAAAAAAAAAAAAAACCCAATTTGTCATTAACCCAAGCAATTATCAAACCAACATGATCAATCAAAACCTTAAACATCATCTTCAAACACATCCACACCAACCAACATCAAACCATCATCAATGAAACCTAAAACCCAACATTTAGATTCGAATTGAACACAAATGAACATCTCATGGGTTTGTCCTAGATGATGCACTGAAAAAGAAAAAGAGAGAGAGAGAGAGAGAGAGAGAGAGAGAGAGAGAGAGAGGCTAAAAGACAGGACGACAGTAGTTGAGACAGTAGAATAGGAAGAGTGACGGCAAAGAAAGAAAAGGAGACTGAGAGATGAAAGAGAAAGTGAGAGAAAGAGGTCTCAGAGACAAAAGAACCCAAATAGTTTTTTAATTTTTATTTAATCTTTTAATTTTTTTTTTTTCCAAATTAATCTCCACCATGACAGTGGAGATTTGGTAAAACAATTAATTAATTTAATTTATTTTAAATTTTTTAAAATTTATTTTAAAATAAAATAAAAATAAGTTCAAAAGATAATTTTATCCTCAGTCAGTTAACTCTAATAGAGATCCATTAATGGTGGAGGGTTATTTGTAATAAAAGTGAAAATTTTGCACCTCCTAAATAAAGTTTCCTATTGGATAGCTAAATTATACAACATTAATTGTCTATTTGAGAGTTGAGAGTACACTTGTTTAGCTTCCTTATGCAAGTATTAGTTATTAGTGAGTGGAGATTAAATGCAACATTAATTGTCCATTATGCAACATCAGTTGTCCATTTGAGAGTTGAGTATATTCGTTGAGCTTCCTTCTACAAGTATAGCTACTAACAAATGTTGTTGATTAATTGATCTTCTATTACTCGCAAGTCATTTGCTTTGGTGGTAAGGCAAGTGCATATGGTGCTCATGTGTACAAGACCAGGTTTCGTGGATCATCCATGCCAACAAGATAATTACAGCCAAGCCCCTTTTGTGTGAGGAATAAAATTTTGTTTAAGTCTCTTTGATAGTAAAGGCTGTTTTTCCATGAATATTGGTCATTCTCTCTTGATCATTTGGAAGTAGAGTTAAAGTTAGCTATTGGGATCCGGGCTATTCTCTAGAATCACTATCGTGTGTTCCCAAAAATTGTAATATGTACTTGTAAACATGTACCTATAACAATAAAAAAAAATTAAAAAAAAAAGGTCTTCTATTTAAAAAAAAAAAAAAAAACTCATTTATTTGTAAATTATTTGATTGTATTGATTTAAAGACTCCATTAAATTACAAAATTATCTAACTAACATATATAAATAATAATAATAATAACATAAATAAAAGAATGTGAAATATTATATAACAAGAAGAATATGGTTACTCGAGTTTCAAAATAAAATACAAAAATTTAAATTGTATAGTAATAATTATAAGAGGAAATTTCATTTTAATCTCTATATTTCGAAAACTTATTTGTTTTTTAATTGTATATTGCAAAACTATCCAAACGTCTTTAAAGTTTTCTAAATACATCAGTTCAATCTCACTAACAAAAAATTTAACGATCAAACTAAATTGAAAATATAAAATATCCATTTTACAAGTATTATTAAAATAAAAAAAAAAAGGAATAACACATTAAAATAGATGTTTGAACGCTACTGTTCATCTTCTAAGATGAACAATGAAAAATAAAATAAACTAAATAACATTTAAAAATTAAAAAAGAAAAACAAAGACCTTCACCATCTATCTCTAAATATGGAAAATAGAGAATAAATTAACTAAATACAATTAAAAATTTAACAAAATTTTTTGTGAATTTGATTAGAGATTTGATTAAATCTCCACTATTGATAGAGACTCTATAAATAATGGAGATCTCATTTAAATCTCCAAAAAAAAGGAGAACCATCATCACTATATCATCATTGATCTAGTTGAAGGCCTAGACCGTCGATGATTTAATGAACCTAGATCATTGTTGATCTAGATGGACACCATATTGGTAACGATTTGGAGTCACCAAATCGTCCACGATCTAGTGCGAACCAGATCATGATGATATGCTAATGAACCAGATTATTGCTATTTATTGGTGAAAACTATATTATCGCGAGTTCAGTGTCGACAATGATATAATCTATATTTTTTATAAAAAAAAAATTATTCTTTTTTAATTTTTTTATATTTATTTTTGTTTTTTAATTTTATTTTAGTTAGATTTCACATCTACCATCCATCTCAAATATGGACAGTAGAGATTAATCATTTTATTTTAGTTTTTTATTTTTTATTTTATTTTATTTTATTTTTTATGGTTTAAAAGTTTTTTTTCATCTCCACATTCATCTCAAGGATGAATGATGGAAATCTATCATTTTTTTTTAAAAAAAATTTTCATATTTATTTTTTAATTTTATTTTAATAAAAAATTAAAATAATAATGAAAAGATGGATTTACCCTTATTTTTGTTAGTTTGAATAATTATTGACTAAAGAGAGTGATTGAATTGATGCACTGGCGAAACTTTAAGGGTTCGGATAGTACTAATTTTCCAATACATAGTTAAAAGAAGGCAATTTACTAAAATATAGGGACTAAAATTAAATTTTTTCCTAATATTAATAATTTCCTCCAATAATATAAAAATTGAGGAAACATGTGAAATATCTTTAAAATTTATTAGTTGAAGATAAATTTTTAACAATTTAGAACGAATCAAATGCGTAAAGAGGCATAAATTAAGTTGTGCATCAACACAAACTTTATTTGAACTTTTCGAAAGATGTTGTATTGGCAATTCTTATTTTGAGTTGACTTATAGTTGATCAATCTCTAAACCGACAACTAAACAATAATTTAATCCTTTTATGAGAGTTATCCAATCAAATAGTATCATGTCATCCTTTAAACTTTTAAGTTTAGGGCAATATGGGTTTTTTGATCAAATAAATTTTTTTTAAAAAATATATCTCCACCATTGGAGCTGAATAGTTGGTCTTCAAATTATTTTCCAAAATAGTGGGTATTTTTATAATATCCTAAAATAAAATTGACAAAGAATAAGCTAGAATATAATTTTGGGGCTTTAAACTTGGTCTTATCATTATCTTGTGTAGGAGATTTAATACTATTGATGCAAAGTTTTTAAGATTCTTTGACCCTTAAAGCCGTCAGTCTTCCAAACGATGGTCCCTTTTCGCGTGCACATTGAACCATATGTTCTACACTTTGAAGGTTAGGTAAAATACTTAAGCATTATTTTCCTCTTTGACATTCTTCGATCTTTATTTCATAGATTACTGGATAAAACAAGATAGATTTTTCATCTGCCTTTCTTAATTAAACATCAGACCCTTTGTTTTGAAGCTCTTTAGGTATTAATTTAAGCAAAAGTTCCATAATTAGTACACACCGGCCATTTTTCCAAACTCATAAATATTCTTATGCAAAGTGAGGGTGGGAGTATTTACGATTTCTTCAATTTCTCCTAAAAAACTTCACTTCCCTTTCGATATTAAACTTCAAATTTTCCAATGAAAAATTTATTAATTGTAAAACATTCATAATATCTCCAAAGAATAATTAACAATCTGTATCTCATTCATATCAAAGTCCATGACCAAATCATAATTTATAATATTATTACATAATTAATAAAACAGGGAGAATTAAAAATAAGTGTTAGGTATATGCATGGTTTTGGACTCTCTAATTTAAGTTGGCAAAATTAAGACAAAATGCTCCTTGCTTGTATTTTTAATTCCTTCTATATTTGTGTTTGATTAATGCTCAAAGTTACAGAAGTTTCTACAAGTAAAATGGAGTTCTTCAAGAGGTATATTATCGAATCTGTACTCATTTTGTAGTTAGATTTGACCTTTTGATCTTATTTAGGATCACACACTCACATTCATGCATCGTGATCATTTTAGGATGCTAGACTTAATTTTATTTATGTGTTTTTTGGTCCTTAAGTTATTATCATTTGTTTTGATAACAGTATTTTTTATTAAGTTTGAGCTATGTGTCAAAATTCATAAGTCACTACCAAGAAAAGCATACTTTTGAGTATATGCTTGAGAGTGTGTGTGATTGAGCTCACTTTTTAGGATGAACATGAAATCGTGCGTGAGAAAGTTGTTAGCAAAGCAACTCACTGGAGGGTCATGCATAATGTGTGCACACGCGTGCACATAAGTTATCCATTGTGCTTGAGAGAATTGCTTCCAGAGCAACTCTTCGGAGACTCGCGCGTAATGTGGCATATTGTGTTTGAAATCCTCACAAACGGTGTGGCATTGTGTATGAGGAAGCACTCTGAACATGCACAATCCATGCACTATGCATGGAAACCACCTTATGCGTGTAGAAGCTATACATAAGGACTCTGTTTGTGCAATTTTCTTATGCATAGTCGGCACCATGTGCATCCACACCGACATCTTCATGCATCATTTGTGAGATGGTGCGCCTATGTACTGTCACACACAATGCAATGTCATCTTTCTATGCTTACTAATAAAGCCAAAAAGCACACAACTACTCACATGCGTGATATGATGCATGACGCACACATTTCTTGTGCACATGCAAGGACTTTTTTCTCGTCTTGGAAGAAGTTTTCAAGTTTGACTTTGCCTCTCTCTAATTAGATCTTGGTGATATGGCACATGTGGTTGAGTCCTTGTAGACGTGGAGGGTGATTTCCAGGATTGCTGATGTAAACCACTGACTCTACTGTCAACTTAGTTGGGCCACTGACAACCTACAAGAAAGTCAAGAAATAGTGAGGTAGAGTGCTTGGACACCGGGGTAGTACTGACCAAAAGCATTTCGACGCTCAAGTTAGTTAATGAAGATAGAGAGTCCAACGAGAATGAAATATAAAGTGTGAAATATTTCCTATAAACTGTATTGAGAGTGAGGTAGACTGGCAGAGCTCTGCAAGAGTTTTGTTGGTTGGAACTAGTCGGAGTGGGATTGAAAGAGTTTAAGTGGTGCTTGGATTGATAGCTTGATAGTAGAAGTCTAGTGATCAAAAGCCAGACAGCCTTTCCACTTGCTCTGCTTGAGTATTTATACTCATGTAGGTACCTGTTGGGGGCTTCTTAAGTGAAGGATCACACTTCTTAAGGATCCTCCGCACTTGACTTCAATCGAGTCAAGTGGGTTGACTTGGTCAAGAAGATCAAGTTAAGGTGGTTGGCTGCTGAGCTGGACCAAAATAGCGAGCCTTATCATCGTTGAGCCTAGCCTGATATAGGGCTTGAATTTATACTACAATAGTATAAAGGACCAATTTTATGCTTAACATTGATAATGAACTATTTTTGGATGTTAGAGTGCATTTAAGAGACTACTTAATACAATGTAATAGGCCTTGAATGAATGTTAACCCGATTAAGAATGACCATTGTTGATTAGGTAGCTGGTATTTTAATGGGTTTTTCAATATAATGCAATCTAGGATCAATAGGTGTGTCTGTTGAGAATTTAGAGTTTATACACATGACAAAATGGGAAGAACCTGCAAATAAGAATTAAGTAATTAATTAGATTATTGGTTTTTAATTGATCAAAGTATGCATAAGCATTGGTGACCTAACACTAATCATCATTGTTTCTCCCTCTCTTGGATTTAGCATAATTTTCCTATTGATTAGCTGTTTTCATTTTCATTCCAAACATTCTCAATTATTGATTTAATTTATTTGCACTCGTTCACATTAAAATTTAGTATAAGCAATCACAACATCTCTGTGGGATGATCCGCCAACCATTGTACTACGACGTTGTGTGGTTTTATTATTGAGAGTTTGAAAAGAAAACTATCAACTTCTTTCTATAATGAATTTAAAATAAAATAAATAAAAACAACCTAACTATATGATGTCCCCTGGAACTTTTTGAAATGAATCCAACTATATATATAAATGTGGAAGAAATCAAAGTTGTGGATAGGAAGTTATAATCAATTTACTGTACTAAAATGGTTAGATCAAAAATTTTGGTCAGGGTTTAGTACGTAAACTGATTACAACCTCCAAAATCACTAGGTTCTCTTATCCAAATTTTGAAAATATTTGTGAATAAAAATTATCTTTTTATGTGTCTAGTTTCTACTGTGACGCCCCAAGATCTAGGTACGTAAATAAAATATTACAATTAAATAGGGAAAGCACGTAATCAACTATTCTCTACTTTGTAATTCATATTAATTATTAAAGAAATCCTTCCTTACAAAAAATTCAACATAATTTTCCTTCTTTCTAGAGTTTCATAAAAATATATTTCACATGCATTTATGGTATTTAAAGTCTATAAATATCATCAATCACAATTAGAGGCTTCGTTTCTCCACAAAATATCTACTAATTATTTCGGATAACCATAAATACAACATCAATTTTCATATTTATAATATTAATAATTCTTAACTGAATAAATATAGTTGTAATTGCGATCCTCCATATATAATTAAAAGGGAAGATTATACAAGTAATTATCCATCTTTACAACTCTTAAACAAAAATCACTAGTCCGCAAAAACTCAAATTGAGTAACCTGGGAAAGTGAGCTTACAAATTATAAACACAAATTATGTGTCACATTTCATGAATTTCCAAATATCATTACTAATTTCATATTACCATTTCATACATTAGTCAACCATACAATAATCAATTATATTAAAATTACAATCAAACCAATTTGATTGAATTATATGTTGCTCTAGAGTTCAGAATTCTCTCTCGCACGATCACTTGGTACCGGGATTTTGTGTCCACTCTACCGAGTCCACCCTACTAATGGCTTTTACTACACCCTTTTGTAGATATTATACTTCCTACAAACATTAAACTTCTAAATTCAAAATAAATCTGAATAATAATATTTTCAATTAATCAACTGATAATAATTTCTAAATTATCATTAAACACAATTCACCTCTCACAGGGTTGTTTAATATATTTTTGAAATATCCTTCTCAAGAATTCATTTCGAACCGTTTTCCATATATTTGTGATAGTTGGAAGATATTTATTCACGATTAATAACAACCCAAAATATTAATTCTCATCCGCTCCTAACTTCCTGGAATTTCACCAACTATTATTATTAATCTCCATATAAGAAATTAGCACCCAAAATTACATAAATTTAATCTAATAATTTCCACGTCTCCCAAAATTTAAATTAAACATAAAAACCATATTGTTATTTCGTCCACTAAAATAATCTACTTTCTAGTTCACCAAATCCATCTTTAAAAATTTCAACCAATTAATTTGTTCCCAAATCCTTTCAAAATTAAAACTATCATCATCATGACATAAATTTTCTACATGCAACATAAATGTCAAGTCCTTAAGAAATAACAATAAAAACAATAATATATATCAACTAATTTAACTTTCAAATGAAAATGGGAAATAAGCTTGATGGAGTGAACACTTGGAAGCTTATAGAATTTACTTAGACATTTTTTTGTTTTTTTTTTCTGTTCTTTTTCTCTTCTCTTCCCAGTTTTTCTCCATGTTTTTTGCTTCATTTCCCTCTTTTCTCCCAGCCTTCTCCCTACATCTCCTCCTTATTGGTTCTTGTTCGACTATTCTTCTCTAATTGACTTTTTGGCATTGCATGATAGCCACATGTTTCTTTTGTTTTGCTTGGTGTCCACACTGAATTCAGTGGACACTTGGCCAAATATTTTTTTTTTTCAAAAAACAAAAGGGGTCCATTTAGCGAATGAACTTACAGTATTCATGGGCCTTTTAATTATAATTGGGCTCAATAAGTCATTTTTCTACATTGCACACAAACGCTCTATCTTAGACAAATGAGCTTATTTCACAAGGCTTGAGAGTTCACTTAGAAATGACATTTGTTTAGATAATGGGCTTAAACTCATCTTTGGGCTGGAGATGAAATTTACTAGCCCTAACTCTTAAATAATATAAATTAGTCCAATAACAATTTAATTGAGCTCAGTTCATAACAAATCTAAATAAACAAATTTAAATCTTAAATTTTTAGGTCTTTTGGGTACGAATTCTTGTTTAAACAGGTCTAATCTTTTTAGGGTTATTACATTTAGTGTTAAAATTTCAGATTTAAACATTAAGCATTCTAGAAGATATAGACAAAAAATCAAACTATGTTCAAATCTAAAATTATTTTAGATTCATCTATGTTCTTTCTTTTGCTTGAAATTATCAAACATGATGATTAGTTTGATGATTGCATTGAAGCTATTATTATTGATTGAACATAAGTTTGATAACGCTTGATCCATGAAAAGTTTCAACTATTTTGCACACTAATGCTCTTCAGATGTATTTTACGTCTTGATTGTGTGAGCATTAATTAGATTATTTGGTAATTGAAATCATGATTTTTTTTTTTTTTATTATACTCTACTTGTTTGATACTAATAACTTATTAGAAGCACCATTCATGGAAAGGGCTACCTTTATGAATACGTGAAGCTACCCAATGTTGGAAAGAGCTACCTTCATAAATGTATGATAACCGTTATGAAATGTTATTTTTTTACAATAATAGTATGAAAAAAATAAAAAATAAAAAGTATATGATTTAGGGGAGCAAAAATCATTACTTCAATGAGCTTAAATTCAAAATTCATGCAAACAATTGAAGTACCCCTGCATGAATACAAGCAAAGAAAAGAGATAGAAAAAAAAAAGGATAAATAAGAAACTCATGCACACACAAGTTTTGAATACTTTATTTTATCAAATCATGTTTGAGTTATGATTGATTTCAAATTTTTTAAATTAGATTTGATAATCAATTGTTATGATTTGATTAATCACATTCATCATGTGCATAATATATTTTATATATCTTGAGCAGTAACATACACACACATGAAGTTTGATTAAGTTTTTCATTATCTTTTCTATGTTTAGATATAATCAAGAAACTTTAAATTGTGATTCTTGATTTCTTCATGATTTTTGTTACGAGCTCTTGAGATGAAATTCATGTAGTTTCTTTTTAATAATTGGTGTCAAAATAGAAAAAATAAAAAAAAAATACAAGATGTGCTCATTAATCAATCATGATTCAATTGGTTCCAATTATGAATGTCTTTTTCTTTTTTTTTTTGAAATAAAATTATGAATGTCCTGATTCTTGTTTTTTGTAAGGTTGATAATATTGATTATTTAAATGGATGGTTTTGCATATCTTGCATGGGAACATTTACTACTTTTTAATTCTCTCTCTCTCTCTCTTTCCATAGAGATATATATATATATATATATATATATATATATATATTCATTTTTATTTGATCTTACTTATTTATTTGATCATAGTAGAAGACATATTAAACACCTATAGGTAACTACTTTGTTAGAAATTATATCTAACACATTAAGTCCATAGGAGTTGTCCATAACTGCACGATTATCGTTGCTCAGTTTCTTACTCCAAGCTTGGATTATAAGATTAGAATTATTAAAAGCATACCTATATATATATATATATATATATATCTTTCGTATGATCCCATAGATGTAGCACAATGAGGACTTCAATATGAGCTAGTATATACATGTTATCATTGCAAAGGATGCGATATCGTGTACTTTGGTTATATTCATCAAAGAAAGAAAAATTAAAAAAAGAAAAATTTCTTCTTAAAATACAAATTTTTCTTTTGACAGCCCTTTTTCTAAAGGCACGATACCGTAAAAGCTTGATTTTTAGAAAAGTGTAAAAAGACTCCATTTTGTAGAAAAATTATCCTTCTAATTTATTGATTCTCTATTTAATAAAAAATATTTTTAATTTTTTTTTTCACTTTAATATCACTTATTATTAAATTTTACTAGTTTCTCAAACTTTTTATTTAACTATAATGATCGATCATATTTAGAGATCATTTATTTTTCTGTCTAAAAACTTGACAATATTAAAAGTTACTAAACATATTGAATAGTGAAAACTTAAAATCTGAATAACATGATTTTTCCTTATCTTTAAATATATTACATATTTTTTTTTTAAGTTAAAATTATCTAAAAACTAGTAATTTGACATTTATTTAATTTTTTACTATTAATTGTTATGAAAAATTAATTAATATGATACAAACAACTAAAAACAAACAATTTAATAATTTTTAAAACACTTTTATGTACATATTATTCATGTATAAGATATGACTAAAAATCATAATAGAATAATCATATTTATATTTAAATACAAATGAAATGGTTTCTGAATTGAATTATAAAGCAATTAAGATATAAATGTTTAAATTTTGAATTAAAATATAGTAGTATAATTTTAAGAAATTTTGAGAAGAGATGTGTTTAAGGGACCTTTTTGTTCTCTTTTAGGATAAATTGCGCAAACCTCCCCTGAAGTTTGGTGAAATTGCACAAATATGACGATGTTTGGGTAATTCGAACGGGCACTACCTGAGGTTTCAAAAACTCTGCGCAAACCTCCCCTGTCGTTAGTCAGCAATGATTTAATCCTCATAGTCAATGGTTAAAAGTATAAAATGACTAAAATACCCTTCAATAAATTTAAAATTAATATATTATATATTTTTTAATTAAATTTTAAAATAAAACATAAAAAATAAATTGAAAAAAAAAAAATTTGGTCATGGGAGACTAGATATGGACTGGTCTCCCATGGAGACCGACGGTCTCTATCGTTGGAGACAACAACATCTCCAGCGATGGAGACCGTCGATCTCCATGGGAGACCAGACTAGATCTAGTCTCCCATGGAGACCAAGTTTTTTTTATTATTTTTGTTTAATATTTTTAATTTTCATGACTTTAATATATTTTTGTTTGATTTAGGTGTTTGATGATGATAATTGATTTAGTTAGTTTGATGATGAATGATTTGATGATTTTCATAAAAGTAGAAGATGGAGATGAGGGAGATGATGATAGTGATGGAGGTAGAAGAAGATGATGGTTTTTTTTTATTTAATATTATATTATTAGTTTAGTAATTAAAAATATTATTTTTAATTAAAATATTTATTAGCTGTGAATTGATCATTTTACTCTTCAAAATTTTGATTTAACCATAATTGACTAATAGGTTGATTAACGATATTGGAGGTTTGAATAGAGTTTTTGAAATTTTACGTAGTGTCCGTGCAAGTTACTTAAACATCATAATATTTGTACAATTTCGTCAAACCTCAGGTGGGTTTGTGCAATTTGTCCTTTCTTTTATAAGCATTTGAGAAAAAAAAATGAAATCTATATAATATAAAACTAGTATAAACTTGAAAATATGTTATTTTTTGGAATGATAAACTGAGGAAAGAATATTTCAAATATAATTAAATTATTTGCAATTAAATTGTAAGTCAAGAATTCTTAACTCTTTTTTTTTTCAGTTACTTTTAAGTAGTTTTAAGAAGTTTAATTACTTAAAAATAACAAATAAAAACAACTTAATATATATAATTTAGCACCATTAAGTCATAAGTGCATAAAATGAATAGCCATATACTTGTTTTAGTTTTTACTCTTTTTTTTTTTTCCCCTTTTGTTGGAATGGAATATGAATTCTATAAACTTGAATTGGAGTTTGAGTTTTAGTAGAGATCTTCTATGCAATCTTTTTAACTGTTTTTATATAGAATTATTTAAGTTTAGTTCAATATCAATTTGAGATTTTATTTTCTTGTTTATTTATTAGAGTGATGCTATTTATAATCCACTTAATATCTTTTGACACTTCATTTTTTTTTTTGATAAGAAAGTAGATAAATCAACAAGAGAGCAAAATACAATCCTCGGTGACCCCATGCCACCTACGGACCTCATTCGAGGACAAGGTCATTGAGGCAAGCTTATGCGCTAAGCGGTTACCTAATATAGGAACGACAAGACACAACTGAACACCTACCACAACACACAAGGCCTTAATATCACCAACAATGAAACCACAGTCACCCCTACTGCTCAAAGGGAGCTTTCAAGCCCGCAACAACCCGAGTGGCGTCCACTTCCACAGAATGAATACGCAAACCCAAAGACAAAGCTGCCTCCAGCCCAATGCGCAAAGCAAGAAGCTCACCTATCTCAAGGGAGACCCGACCAAGCAACTTACAGGACACAGCAAAAACAACCAAGCCCGCATGGTCACGAATAGCGACCCCCACACCCAGCGAAGACTCCCCAGAGCGCACTGCCACGTCCGAGTTCAACTTCAGGCACCCGAGGGGGGGAGGGCACCATATAGGCAGAGAGCTATGACCTGGTAGGCCAGGGGGGGGGGGGGGGGGGGGAGGGGAGAGGGCTGCCACAGAAGACTGGAAATCCCTAAGAGCATCAGCCGCCCGCGCCGAGATATCAGAGGCGTGCCTAAGACTGAGCCCGTGAATAGCTGCGAGCCGGTTATTCCACAAACACCAGGAAATCATACACGCCAGCTCCACCCCCTCTCTACCGCCAGCGACCCTGACCGCAACCAAAAAGTCCAAAAACGAGCCACGCTGAACAACATTGTCACCCAGAAGCAACTTGAAGGCATTCCAGGCAGGCTAGGATGGAGCTACAAAGACGAAGGGCATGGTCGACAGTCTCAGTCTCCTCCCTGCACATCTTACAGACAGGAACCAATGACACTTCATTTTTACTTTTTCTTAAGGTGGCTCTACTGCCACCCAAAAGAGACCTTCACACGCGCATCTACATTTTACACCCAATTTAAAATTTTAAAATTTAATATTTTACTCTATACCCTTTGAAATATCAAAATTATCTGAAATATTTATGATTTCTTAAATTAAAAGTAATTTCTCTCATTTTAGCAGTCCTGAAAAACCAAATTAAATCATAAAAAACATAAATCCATGACTTCTTGACTCCTGGTTCAATTGAACCGTTGATGCCTAAGATATTGAACCCATAACTTTTTTAATTCCAATTGTGTAAGGAAAAGGTTTTTGTCAGGCATTCATGTTGGCCAGAAAAGTGAATTTGAACTGCAAAGTTTCAGTTTATATACACTTGTTTAGAAACCATGAAGCTTGAAAAAAAAAAAATACTGTAGTTGTTCTTGAATGCATGTTAAAACTGTGACAAGACTTAAGAGTTTCAATGAATATTGAACTACTAGCTAGTCTGAAAGTATAAGTTGTTTGATTTTTTAATAAATGTTTTTGCAATTTCAAAATACGGTGTTGATTTGTTTTTATTATTTTTTTTCCGAATTTTTGTTGTTGTAAATTTCAATCCAGAAACATGTCAAAATAGTATTTAATTATGATAAAAATTATTTAGATTTATGAAATAAATATTAGGGTTTATGAGGTGGGCAGAATAAAAATGATATATATATATATTTTTTATGTTATTGCATATTTATGTCCTTTTAAGTAATTTAATATATGGATATTTTAGTAATTAATAATTTTATAAAAACTAGGTGTAGCAACAACCTGTTTGGGTGCCAATACAGCCAGCTTTTTTCGTACTAATGATAATTTTAACTTATATTAAGATTACTAAAAATGATAAATAGTTCTGAATACACTACAAAACCGTATCTTTAGAATTTAAGGACAATCTTAAAAAGTCACCTAACTTTTGACACATTATCCATTTTCTTCCATATAGTTTCGTTTTTATTTAAAATATTGTCTCACTTTAAAATAAACACCCAAAATACCTTTGAAAACATATAAAATGATGATAATATCTCGACGGTAATGGATTTTGTTACATGGACATGGTTAATTGTTTGACTCCAGGGATAAACAAGGAAATGTGATGAAAAATTAATGGAAAAATTCTAAAAAAACTGTATGACTTTTGACAGATTGTCCGCTTTCCCTCATGTGATTTCGTTGTTATCCAAAATCTCTTTTATTGTCAATTTTTTAATAAAAATGATAGAAAAATTAAAATATCGAATTTACCCTTAGTTTAAATAATATTAAAATCAAAAATCAAAAAATTAAAATAAAAAATATTAAATATAAATATATAAAAATCAAAATAAATAATATAAAAATATAATATTTGTTAAAAAAAAATAAAACAAATTAATTTTAAGAAACCATTTAAAAAAAAAAAAATTGTTTGATCTAGAAGAATCCAGAGAACAAACACCAAAAAAAACCCTAAACCATCAATCACCATTAATCTCCCACAAATTGAAGATCTGGAACCATCATCTTCAAATCAAACCACCATCATCCATCTCCCACAAATTGAACTGACCATCGTCTATCTCCGTTTAAATAAAGTTATGTTATTTTTTATATTTAATATTATTTATTTTGATTTTTGATTTTCTAATTAATGTTATTTTAATTAATTTTTCATCACATTTTCCTTTTTGTTCCTAGAGTCAAATGGTCAACCATATCCACCTAATGGAATATGTTGCTATCAATGATATTATCGTCCTTTGATACATCTCCAGAAGGTATTTTAAGTGTTTATTTTAAAGTTATACAGTATTTTGATAAAAACGAAACTACATGAGAAAAATAGATAATGTATCAAAAGTCAAAGGGTTTTTTGAGATTATCTATTTTTATTTTAATATTATTTAAACTAAGGGTAAATTCGACATTTTAACTTTTTCTAATGTTTTTGTTAAAAACTTGATCGTAAGGGGGATTTTAGATAAAAACGAAACCACATAAGGGAAAATGAATAATTTATCAAAAGTCAGATGGTTTTTTAGGATTTTCCCTAGAATTTAACATTATCCTTTTCTAGTTTTTACAAACCCTAAAATGGATTTTCTTCTATTTTTCACATTCTGATTGAAAAAAATAAATAAATAAACAACAACAAACAACATATTCCTTATAGAAGAAAATAATAAAATAAAATAAAATAACTCTACCTACTCTCAAATCTTAAATAATTCTATACTTGTCCACTTTTTCACTCTACTCTCGCTGAACATCCAAGAACATATATATATATATATATATATATATATATATATGTATGTATGTATAACTAACTCTTCATTAGTCACCAGTGACCACTAGGTTCAAAATATTTTATTTGTCTAGTTTCTAAGGTTTTAGTTTTTGGATATTTTTTTGTACCGTACTTTTAAAATGAAAACTCTCTAACTTTAAAAAGTTAAAAAAAACTAATCAAATCAAATTCATCCATTGCATTTTTTTTTTCTTAAAATTAATTCTTTCTTCTATTTAATTCAAATATAATGAATGAATTTAATTGATTTTTCCTAACTATTTAAAGTTAAAGAGTCTTAATTTTAAAAACACTATTTATTTATAGACTTCAAATTTGCATGCATTTTTTTTAGTTCATAATTTAGTTTTGTTTTCGAGGTAGTTTTTTTTTTTTTTTTTTTTTTTGGTTAGTTTACATGGATAGTTCTTAAAGTTGTTTGATAATGATTTTTTTAATTTTTTTTCTTTTTTATTTGTACATTATTTTGAAGATTATATTATGTTAAATTTATATTTTTAAAATGAAGTTTATTTAGAAGTGTCAAAAAAATTAAAAATAAAAAATAAAAGGATAAGTTTGGAACAAAATGAAGTGTCTTTAGATATTTTTAACGAGAAAAAACTGAATTGGAAGGAGAAAATCCAATTTATTTATTTTTGGTTTGTGAAATCAGTGTAATATGAAAACTGTAGTTAATTAAGTGTATTAACTCACTGAATGTTATTTAGTTTCGTAAAATAGTTAATTAAGTGTATTAACTTACTGAATGTTATTTAGTTTCGTAAAATAGAAGAAAGCACTGCTTTTTATATTATTTTACTAAAAACTATATTTTTGACTCAGAACCTAATTTAGTTTGTGAGCATGCATATATATACATTAGCTTTAGAAATCTTTATTTTACCAAATCTCATTTTTATTTTTTTAGGGTCTTTAGAAATCTTTATCCTCTTTGATAAATTTATTTAAGGTTAAAATTGTGATTTATAGGGAAAAAAAAAAAAGCATCAACAGCTATTTATGTGCACTGCATGACTCTTTTATATGATCATGGTGTGATTCAATTTTTTAGGGTTCCATCATACTAGCATTAATCCACTAAATTCCATCAGAATTCCAAATTAAGTGTGGTTGGCTGAGAAAATTAGTTCAATTATTTTCTTTTATCAATTCTAAAGAGCCGACCTAGCATTTGGTTGAAGCCTTAGTATGGTGACCAAGTATAATAATTTTTTAATTTTAATTGCATAATTTTTGTTCCACAAAGCTGTAAATGCAAGACGTGACTGAGAGAAAACATTATTCTGCACATAATTCATTTACAAAACACTTTGACATCAACTTCACTGTCTCTCCCTCACTTGTTATGACCATTACAAATAAGCTTTTACAAGTCTAAAATCTCCTAATTAATCTCTTGTACTTTTACACATCACAGATTGTAAGCTAATTCAAAATCTTGAAACATCGCTTCAGACTGAAGGACAGGCGTCGAATCCCAAGGGTTGGAGGATGCTGATTTCGAATCAAACTCATTTGGCCACCAAATCAAACTGTCCTTAGAACAATTCATAGCATTGAAACAATCGAACTGGGCAATTTGATCCTCTTGCTGTGCTGTGAATCCAGTTGTTTTGTTATTAAGAAAGTTTTCGAGCTCGGCTTGGAAGGTTGAGGTTGGTTGGATCATTGCTTCAGCTTGTAAACCATGCACCTTCGGCAGAGGATCATTATCGTTGCTGACTCGAATCGAAGAAGTGTCAGAGGGTGACATATCATTTAAGGAACTATCCAATTCATGAACCTTAGGATTGCTGAATTGTGAATAATCTTGCTGAAATGCTATAGAATCAGCAGCAGTATTGCTGGATTGTGCATAAAAATCAACTTTTTGTTGATGGCCAAGTTGAGAACCAGGAAGAACATGTTGCATAAGAGGGCTATTATTATTATTGTTATTAGGGTTTTCATTGTTCAAAGATTGAAGGGCTTGGACCATCTTTTCTTGGAAAGGATGCAACTTGGGCCAAAGGGCAGGATTGTTGTAGAAAGAGAAAGGGTTTTGGAGGTTTTGAAGCTGCATATGAAGTTGCAATCTTTCGAGAGCGGAGTTGCTTAGGTTTTGAGAATATTGTCCATCATCTCCACCGTTGATCACATCATGATTTGGATCCTGGCCTCCATTATTGGAGTTAGATTGTTTGCGCCTCCCAAGTAGCTTCTTCTTCAATCTAGTGTTCCAGTAATTCTTGATGTCATTATCTGTTCTTCCAGGCAATTGAGCAGCAATTATAGACCACCTAAATTAAAATAATAAGAAAAATTAGAACTCACATTAGCCTCTATATTCAAGAAAAGGGTATCATGGACAAAGTAAAAAAAAACAAGCAGTTCATGTTAAGAAGAGAGAGAGGAAGATAGAAATCAACCTGCTGCCAATACTGATGTAAAGGCTGCAAATGATTTTGTCTTCTTCATCAGAGAATCCACCATGCTTGATGTTTGGCCTCAGGTAATTTAACCATCTCAGTCTACAACTCTTGCCACATCTCTTCAAACCTATGCCATCAAACAAAGCTCCAATTCATCTTTCTTCAATACATACATACATACATACATATATATATACACATACACACATACATATATATGAAACAAAAATGGATGATCGAGTGACAATACCAATTTTTTGAGGAAGAGCAATCCAGTTGCCACCAGTTCCATGTTTTTCAATGTAAGCTTTGAGCTTAGCATCCTCTTCAGGTGACCATGGTCCCTTCTTGACATTAGCCTTGTCACAACACGGAGCGCGGCCCATGTCTGTGTTTGATCTTTGAATCCTTGATGATCTCCTATTTAACCTTTATTTCCAAGCGAAAGCGAAAGAGAACTGATAAGCTTGTCTTGAGATTTTTGGGTAAAACTGGGGAAGGAAGACCAAGATTTATAGGTGGGAAGAGTGGGTGATGTGATGCTTATGAGGACAAAAAGTCTTCTACCTCACCATTTCAATACAATTTAATTCCCTCTTCTGGGTATTGTTGCAAATTGTCTCTCTCTCTCTCTTGCTTTTTGGATTAGTTTGCTCATCCATAATTAAAAATTCAAGAAAATGGACAAATTTTAACACAAATTTTCTTCCCTTTTAACAATATTAAATTGCACTACCTTTTTTTAAGGGTTTGATTAGTTTATTATTTGAAAGCAACGCTGCAGGTAATTCGATCAAAAAAAAAGAAAAAAGAGAAGTCTCCATCTTCTTGTTTTGCGTTGAAATGTTATATATGTTGTCAAAGCTACCTAGCTAGCCCTACTGTTTGGAACACGATATCCGCGGGCGGCGATCAAGTGTGAATGTATAACAGCTTTATTTATACAAAAATCATTTTAATTCAGCCAAGTAATTACGTTATTGACGGGAGCCAATCTGTTTAACTTAAATTAAAAGAGGCTTTATTGAATTATTGTGATGTTATTACCTGGAAATTCATAGGAATTACAGCCAGCGACTTAGAAGTTGAAAAGGTTTCATTATACATATGATGATGATAACTAAAAACCAAATGCAGACGTAATGCATTTGTTTTTCTTTTTCCAACTTGCATGATCTATAATTCTTTCGTCTTTGTCCATTGAACCAAATAAAGTGTGTTTTGAAGTGGTTTAATACATAGAAAACATTTTTAGATCAAAGTGCTTTTTTGTGAAAACACACTTCGGAAATTTTTTTTGTGTATTTTACGAAAATTTCACGTTAAGTATTTCCAAATGAATATGCTTTCTCAAATCAGAAAGTGTTTTTGTTTATTGCACTCTAACACCAGAAAATCAATATGAAAAAGCCCTTAATTAGCTATTTAAAATGCTTTTGGCAATATCATAAGCCCTAACTAATTAATTTATATAAATCATGAGTAATATAGCACATGAAATGGTTTTTGTAAAAACATAATTAAGAAATTTCAATTTTTTTCACAAACTAATTGTCCCAGACTCTCATGTTGGTTTTTTACTACACATTCCATCCCGACTCATCAGATGCAAAAGCACAAATTATAATTACAAATTAAATCAGTTGTGAAATTAGTGCTAGATGGATTTGATCTGCAGGAGTCCAACCATCAGGCCACTTGATTACGCTTATGCAACATGTATACAACTTCGTATCTTGTGATTCTATTTTTGTTCCTTTGGCTGTTGGCAAACATTGGTGGCGTTGGATTTTCCTTTTGCTTTCTGAATAACCGTTAAATACTTTTTCCAATTATTACTTACTTTTCTAAGAGTTTAATTTATTTAATTCCAAATGTAAAGTTGATCTATGGCTAGCTCAATTCAGGCTTGCTTAGAGTTGTAGCCAACTATTCATGTGCAGCATGAAACTCCCTCGAACTAGTTTCTGTGTGTAATTAACACAGAAGCAGGAAGGTTCATCCTTATTTCATTCGCTAAATTATTCCTTTCACTGGTTATCTCTGCCTAAGACAGAAGTTAGAATGAAACATAGCTATCGTAAGTTAAGATTATCTAGCTGAGTAGAGATCTTTAAAATTAGTGATACTTTTGCAACTAGTGCTATTAAATTATCAAAGTATGTGAATTTCTCATTATACCTTTCATTATCACTTACTACTATGGACATAAGATATTTTTTTGTTTTTATTTTCTCTTGCGGAACCTTAGATGTCTTATTAAAGACAATATAAGTACAATAACGATAAATTGAAGTGAAATACAAGAATAATCTAGTTTTAGAGTGTTACTTGTTTTGTCCTCTCCTATAACCTTAATTACTAAGGTGGGTTTTTTTTTTTCCTTAAATCTTACTAGAAGATTTAAGTAAGATTTGATTAAGCCTTAATATTTAAAATTTTATAACTTTTTTGTTTTTATTTTTGAGATAACTTTATGGTAATTTAGGATAATTTATTGTTGGTGTATTCTCAAAACTAATTTATTCCGTATAAGTATACATGGTGAACAAGTAATATAACAAGAGTTAGATTGTCGTCCTAAGGGATCATTGTTAAGAAACCAACTCCAAGTGCTAAAATTGTGTCTTTTTAGTCTTATTCAAGCAACCAAATTTTAAAAATGAATCAAACCTAATTAATTGTTAACCAAAAGATTAGGTAGGTTATAGATAAATTATGAGAAAACTGCTTATAATTTAATATATGCTAAGGGTTCTAATTTCCCTTAATTGTTATTAACAAAATAAAACATCTTTCGTAAGAGACATTACTGCAGGTATTGTTGCCAACTATTTCTTTTATATTTTGAATATCCCTTTTGAGTTTGTCAATTTATCTCTATATTATCTTAGACTATCTTTCGATGTTTAAGACTATATATCAAGATTCATTAAGATCTATAGTCAATAAGATACATGAATTTGTTAAATTTCTATACAATCCCTAGCTCTTGGTAAACATTCCATCTAACATACTGCATGTATCACTTTTCAGTTTATAACACACAAATTTATGATCAATCATATGGTGGACAAACATTTAAAGCATTAAGATCAAGAACATTCACATCAATTCTATAACAATTCCCAAAGAAAAAGAACTTTGTCTTATTTTATTTCATTAGTAACCAATCAAATTTCATCTTTTCCCTAGCATAAAAACACTTAGTTCATGTTTAAGAAGTGTTTTAAATCTCACCAAGTTAGACCGAGTAGCTGTCGAGAAGACACTCAATAACACTTCGACGAATCAAGAATCCCCAAATCAGGGGTTATTGGCGGTTGGGCCTCTTTAGTGGCCCAACTCGACCAAGTTCTCGACTCGAGAACTTGGGCTTCGCACTAAGCATAGCGCATCTACCATGATGGTGAAATAGAGGAGATGAAAGTTATGGTGAAATAGCTTACTGATACTAAAAGTCTAAATTCATATACCAATCACACCACAGAGCCCTTTTTTTTTTTTTTTTTTGACCCACGACACTAAAACGAGTTTGTTTTGATGTCCCTAGGACGACGTCATTCTGGGTTAGTTTAATTTTTTTATTTTAAATTAAACTAAAACAATGTTGTTTTAGAAACACTAAAACGACATCTTTTGATATCTAAAAACTTTAAGGAAAGAAAAAAAAGTTACAATAGTAACCTTTTTTCACTCAATTCCTAGACCATCGAACCTACCCCTCTTTTGCAACCCTAAGTTGCCACCTTCGTCAGCTTGCCTCTATAGTCGTGTTGTCATCGTCGCTAGTCACCATTGCCATGTTGGTAAGTTCGTTACTATTATTATTATTATTTTTTTGGCTTTATATTAATTATTTACTTTTTAATTGTTTTTTATTTTCTTTATGTTATATAACTTATTATGTTAATTGTTTGTGTTAAAGTTACTTATGGGATTATATAAAATAGGTTTTATGATATTTTGTAATTATATGATTGTATTTTGATCCTATAAATTTTTATTTTTATTTTTTTTCTATGATTGACCGTCAATCAATAATCAACTCATTGATCGATGGTTAAACTAACTAGCCGTCGAGTACTTGTCGACTAGCCGACTAGTCACTAGTCACCAAGGGACCGACAGCCAAGAGACTAGAGCTTTTTTAAATTCTATGTTTAAGAAATTAATAACGACCATCATCTAAGATTTAATTTCTAAATACAAAGAGAAACTAAGGGAAATATGAGAGAAAACTCTAAAATCATCGACAACAACCATCATCAAAAATTTAAATTCTAAGTATATAGAAACTAAGAGAAATATAGGAAAAAACTCTAAAATCATATAACTCTTCCAAAGTCTTCGAATGTCTCTAAATTCTTTCAAGAACTCTAAATTGTAATCTTCGATCTTGTATACGAATTCATAAACTTTGTCTCTCAAGTATAATCCTTGATCTCTCTCTCTGCTCAATTCAAGTCCTCCTCCTCTTTATCCCTAAATAGGGTGCCTTATATAATCCTCCATGAATAGGACTTTTTCTCACATTAAACTTTGTTTTTCTAGCATTGCCCATTGCTTGTGCCCATCGGTCACATCCAGCAAATTCCATCCTATGAGTGTCTTTAATCTTATATGCTCTACTTCTTTTGGCCATTGGTTACAACTCGTGGTCGCCACAACTGACCTCCTTTGGGCTATTGGACACATATGACAGGTCATTTCTAGTGGTTGGGACTGACATCACTCATTTGAAACATCCACTTGACATGGTCTTGCTCCCTCAAGCAAATTAATCTGAAACTACCCTGATTTACTCTGAAAATATTTGAAATTTTACCCAATTCTTCTCACTATTTGATTCCTAAACAAAACTAAGCTAAAAACATTAAATACGCATAGAATTCACTCAATTAGTGAACTACCTAAAAGGATTTAGGATGCAAAATCATACCAAAATTAGTGTGATCATTTTTTTTAACATTTACTACCTTCTATTATCACATTTTAAAACAAAATTCCAATATCATTTAACATTCCATTAAACTAATTTCATAAACCATATATTTTAAATAATAATTATTTGAATTAATTATAATAATATATTTAATAATGTTATTATAAAAAATAGTAAAATTAAATTTTAATAAAATAAAAATTATCTTAAAATAAAAAAATTATGGAAAGGGTCGTCCTCCTCCATTCTCTAGTGATCAGACATCAAAGACTATCGAATGGAGGCAACCAACAACCTCTTGCAATAGGGTGGAAGTCTTCAGTGGCCTTTATACAACCTCCTCTTCAAATTGAATGGAAGGAGGTGCGGCTCCTTCCAATAACAAGGAGGCCAATTGGTCGTCTCCCTACAACGTAGGAAGAGTGCCGATCAACCTCCTCCTTGATCAGTAATCGGTGACCGGTGGTATGGCTATTAAACCTAGAGTTAGATTACAGGTTAGGGCTAATGTTGAGTTAATTTTAGTAATAATACAATAATTAATAAGAAAGGTTAATTTAGGAAAATGTTGTATATTTATTGATAAAACTCTTTTTCATTAAAATATAAGCAAAAATTTTTAACTTTTTAATTAAGATATTTTTTAACTTCTTGTTAAAGAAAAGAGATGTATTTTAACTTAAATTAAAATATAATAAAAAAATAAATTAAATAAAATCATTTAAATTAGTATTGAAGTGAAAAAAACACTTATTAAGTAAAAAATAAATGGCCCCTAACTTTATCAATAAATATCATCGTGAGGAGCAAATTACCTCTTTATTATTGTGATATTTCATTAAAAATAAATCAAACTATACATTCATTGTGGCCTTCTAAAATATTTATTATGCAATTAAATAGTGGTGAATTACCATGATGTGGTGTGTTCAAATTGTGCCATTTCCCCTAAATCCCAAATTTGTACTCCTTAAAAAAGTCATCCTGTCATTTAAATTTATGCCCTAATCATAGTAATTGAGCTAATTTTATCTCGAAGCATGAAAAACAATTCAACTCAACAAAACCTACATCTCCCAACTACTTTAACAAGTCAATCGCATGCAAGGAATCTTAAATTTGTTAAAATGAGAAGATAAAAAAGAAGAAAAAGAATGAATGTTCAGGTTGATCAAACAAAGATTTCCCAGATCACGAAATTACCAACAGGATCTTTAATTTAACTTTATAAAATGAGTGATCACAATTATTATCAAACCCTAATTCTACAAGTGGGTTACAGTATCAATAATAAAAAAAAGAAAAGTAAGAAAATATTTAAACAAGGAAGATAAAAACAAAATGAGAGGCATAAAGAATTCAAACCTTTTTAGAACAATTATCACTCATTGACCTCGGTTTTCCTATTTTAATATTTTTCTTAAGAATTAATTAATCAAAGAGTAAGAAGAAAGGAGGCTTGGAACCGCACCTACGAAGAAATAACAAGAAGAAACTATCAAATTTCAAAAAGCTCTCACTCCCACATACACTTATAAAATATATTTAATTATTTCACAATCTTTAAGGTGAAGAAAACATGCTTCTCCTTGTCTTGCTCTAAACCCTAGAATCTCCCATTCATTGACACTGCGATTATGTTTCATCATCAATATGACCAAAACCTTGTTAAGACTTCTTTTGAGTGAGAGCTGGTACGGGTGTGGTCCTGATAAGATCTAGATAAGCTTGGATAACCATTGGCTATGCACAATAATAATATGGAATTATTGGTGTTAACTTTGATTAATATTGCTCTCCTATAAATTAATATAATTATCATTTAGACCACCAGGCTTTCATATAATATTTACATTGATTTTTATAGCTACCTTTGAAATATATAACACTATTTCTTGACCTTTAGTTGGCATTAACAGTCCGGACATAATTATATGTTTTTGAAAATATTAAGAGAATATGCTTAACTAAATGTTTTTGTTGTAAGGGGACAACCTAATTAATGAAATCTCTTATAGTGAAAACAAAAAATATGATTAAATTTAGGTTAGCTTAATAGTAAGCCTTTTACACTCATAACAATGAGGCTGCGATTTTGACTTATGTACCTATTCTCATAACTTTCAAAAATAATAAAATTTGTAATATATAGTTTTAAGAGTATTTTTTTACTTTCCGTCATATTATTTGCCCAACGTAATTTGAGTTGTATCCACAAAATCAAATGTTAAATTTCATAACATCAACATACTCATTAGGCTATTAAAATTGAATAGAACTATATTGGAGATTGAAAATCATCCTTTACAGAGAGAAACTCTGAATTTAATATGCATAAATTAAAGTCTATGAATAAAGATAACAAGTGTAACCACACCATTGTCATTTATTTAGCAAGTATTACAGATACAAATATATCAAGAATAATTAGTTCATCATCCTTTATAGACAGAAAGTCTGAATTCAATATGCATAATTAAAATCTATGAATAAAGATAACAAGTGTAACCACCATTGTTATATATTTAGCAAGTATTACGAATACAAATATATCAAGAGTAATTAGTTCGTAAGATACAAATTTTATGATTTCTCAAAAGCAAAAAATTCCTACAAGTTATTAAATACAAGTTCCTTTTGGAATTAGCATCTATTTTATAAAATGAGTTTTTGTTAAACTAAAGTATATGAACTGTCAATTAAATCCTTCATTGAATGTGTCATAAGCTTTTTACTTTTTTTAAAAAAAAATTTATTCATAAACTAATTCTTTATTTGAGAACTAATACATTATTCGTAAATTAATTTTGCGATTGATATATAATACTTTCAAAAATCCTAAGGGTAAACGATGTCAAATATTTTAGGTTCTCAGTATTATTAAATCGTCTGAACGAGGAGTTCATCTTCCGTCTCGAACTTCTAACTATTATTTCTTCATTTCCTACTGAAATAAAAGTGAACATAAGAGAAGGAGACAACGTAAAAGATTTGAGAACTATATAATGAAAGAAAAATTTGGATGTTCGAGTACTTTTGTGCCATAAGCACTCATTTTGGAAAATGGGTGTTGGTTTCAAAAGAGGCACTAGTTTTGGTATTTTTGGTACTATTTCCACGTTAAATATTGACACATTAATCAAAATCTGATGAGATCTATATAAAATAACCTTTTTAGAAAACGCACACAAAGATTTTGGACAAATAAAGTATATCTAAAAAGCACTGATTTGTTGCAAAATAAAGAGTAAAACTAATATATGTGAGAGTAATAATGAAAGAGGGAACAAAGTTAACTAAATAAAGAATAGGACGAAATGAAATGGAACAAAGTGGGAGCAAAGAAATTTCAATCTTTATTGATCATATATGCAAATTAGCCTAGCACAAATACACATACACATAGATAAAGTTAAGTCGGCAAAGGGTGGTCGGTTAAGCAACTTGACTTCAATTATATCAATATTTTAAGGGATGTAATTATATTACCCCCTAGGTTCAAAAACAATGTCAAACCATTCCTGGTATTAAAAATATTATCGAAAATAATCCAACCGTTAGAGGGCTAGTGATTTTCAGTCAGTCAACTAACGGTCTTGTTAAGTTCAAAGGATATAAAGGAGAATTCATTTAAAAATGGATTGTTGGAATAATAATATTTTTAATTATTAAATAAAAAAATATTTTTTTTTTCAAAATCTCATCAATCTCTCTCTCTCAATACCGACCAAACCTACCCTCTTCTCTTTCTCTCTCTCTCAATCCCTCACCAGATCTCTTTCACTGTGTTTTTCGATCTCTTTCTCACAATCTCTCACCATCTGTCCTCACTGTCTCTCACTATATCTCTCACCGTTAGAAGGCTCGCTAACCGAATTGGATCTGATTTACGTGCAAATGAGATTGATGACCATCGATCTGGTTTCCAAGTAAACCAGATCGCTAGACGTCCTGGGTTTAAAACCTAGATCATCAAACCCACAAGGTTCACTAACGAACCCAAGTGGGTTTGTTCAAGAACCCAAATGGGTTCATCCAAATCGTCAAACCCAAGAGGGTTTGTTCGACGATGAACTGACATGAGATCGTACTTTGGTTAGTTGTATGTAGCAAACAACTTTTTTTTCAGGTAGTGTGTTTTTTTCCTCATTTTTTTTTCAAACCAAGTGTTTCTGTGTTTTTATTTTATTTTTATTTTTATTTTTTACTTAGTTCAAACGTTGAATATCTAGATTGAACCCAGATCTTCAATCTTTTATTCATTTTTTTTTTTATTTGCTGAAGACCCAGGGTCAATCTAGATCTTCAATTTTTTTAAATTTTTTTTTAATTTTTTGATTTGTTGAAAATCCACCTAGATTTTTCATTTTTTTTTTCAATATTCTTTTTTTTAATTTAATGAATCTTTAACTTTTTCTATCAAAATTTTCATTTTTTTAACCCAAATCTTCAATCCAAACTTGAAGATCTGGGTTCAACCCAAATTTTCATATTTTGATTTTATTTAATTTTTTTAAATTTTTACTATTAAATACTAAATAATTGTATTCAATTATAATTGTTTTATTATATTTTTTTTTGTTTTTATTTTAAATTTTTCAATTTAGCAAGGGTATCTTGTCTTTTCATGATTTTGTCACAAAACCACTCAACTTTTGGATGAAATCGTTTTTGGACTAGACAGCAAGGGGTTTTTTAGTTAATATTTTCAAAAATTGAGGTGAACTGACAATATTTTTCATTTCACAAGTATTCCAAATTTTTTTTGTATTTTAATATAATGGTGATTATCCATTATATTACATGGCTAATGTAAATTCGTAAAAATACTTATGAAAAGAAATTTGATATAATTGTTAAAACTTGTGTGATGATCAGATCGATAGTTGATCATGGTCCAAAACTTGATATAATTAATTTAATCTTACCATGTGTCATATTTTAAGTCAAATTTTGTTACAAATAATCAAAATAGGCTTGAAATTTCACCAAGAAGAAAAAGAAAACCAGGAAAAATCAAGATCATCTAGAAAGACAGGAGTTGACAAAGATGCAATTAGTAGTGGACTTGAGTACCATGATATATGTTAAAATATCCGATGAATAAGACAGTAATATTGACTTGCTCTACTTCAACAGGACACGTAGTTGTAATACTTTAAATGATATTTTAATTAATCAAGCTGTTAAATGTCTCCCATGCACTTTATGTAAAATAATGAGCAGATATACAGTTACAAACAGGCGTAGTTGCTGAGCTCAAACAGGGCTCGAGTCTCTACTCTATGCCCCCCTATTTGAAGTTATCAACAATTGTCAACCCTTGTTATTTGATTATGAGCTTTTTTTAATTTCATTTTCGGTAACAAACCCATTACTATGAGTATCAAAAGGACTGACTTGCCTCTTATCTCTAGCAAATTTGCATCAATAGAAAGTGACTTTTGAGTTAATTATATGCACAATCCATGCAAGCTCCTAATGGGGCCATTTTTAATGTATAATAATTCAAAGCAAATTACAGTCATCGAATTGTATCAGTGGTTACCGTAAGATGACATTTGACGGGTAAAATTTGTGTAAATAACATATGTAATAATTAGAACAAATATTTTCATCTTATTAAACTCTATCAGATCGATATCTTCCTTAATATGTCTAAAAGATGTTAACATAATCCTAATTTTATTCTCTTAGCTGAGGTATACAAGTTTGATTCACTATAATATTTGTTTAAAGCTCTTTTTAACATTTTCTCAATTTTTTGTGCACATGATCATATTAAAGTTTTTCCTCTCTTTTTTTAAAGCTCTTTTTATTCTCTTAGAGAACTTGTATGGTTCCATTATCACAACATATAATTGATAGATGATTAGTGTTAATATTTGATTGCATTTTCTATAGGACAAAGAAGAAAGGAGGATGATAGTGTCACAGAATTTGACCTTAATAAAGTTGGTGAGGCCACGCTTCCTACTTCACCTTCATACATAGATTAATCAAATCATTAGTAGACCAAAAATCTCAAACCATGATAAAAATGGTTTCATATATTAAGCCTTGAGGAGTAGCAGAACAAAGTCAACTAGGGCGTTTGAAAATGTACTCTTAAAATGTTATATTCAATCTTATTCTCTGTCTTATTATCTGATTAAAAAGTTTCAGGCTTAATCTTCTAATCAATCTAGAGTTGGTAACTGTGGAACCCACCAACATCACTCCACCAGAAGCTTTCACTTGAGCTTTGAAACATTTGATACCTCCCACGTCAAGTCTCACATTTTCCTGTTTCGATTTACAACCGACCTTAACATTGAGTCCGTAAAAGAACTAGAGATATGAAGAGTCATATACTACATAGTTCAAAAAGTATGTTCTATTTTGAAAAGAGAATTGTGGCCTAATTTGGTGGTGAAATCTTAGTCCTCCCACACCATATCTCAAGGTTGTAGATTCAATCTCATGTTGTCCCATGTTTGTGGATAATTTTCCCCACATGTTGTGGATTGTCCATCACTTAATGTAAGTTGCTCCCTCCGTTTGTGGGGAGATGATCCCCAAATCGTATTTAGAAGTCATATCTCAATTAATTTTGACTACTACCTAGACATGTACTAGTGATCAAAATAAATAAATAAATATATGTATGTGTGTGTGTGTATGTATATAGTGCTTTATAATCAGGACATCCGAACTTTTGAACTAATCAAATTTATCCATTACATTCTCTCTTTTAAAACAAATTTTCTTTCTTATTTAATTTAAATGAAATTGATGAATTTGATTGATTCGTTCTAACTTTAAAAAGTTAAAACGTGCTGATTATAAAAGTATTATATATATATATATATTGATTTTACTATCAGTGTCTTCTAACTTTAAAAAATTAAATGAATCGATCAAATTCATTTATTACATTTAAAGTTAAACAAATCAATCAAATTCTTCAATTACATTTGAATTAAATAGGAGAGAAAATTTATTTTAAAAGAGAATATATAATATATAAATTTAATTATTTCGTCTTAATTTTTTTAGAAACGTTGATGATAAAATCACTATATACAGATGATCACAACTAAATCACTATTACATTTGAGATACAAAATTTAATATAAATAAACTGTGTTTGATGAACGTTAATCTTTTACGAGACGATATCATCTTCCTCTTCTTTGGTTTTTCTTTCCAAACAAAAAAAAAAAAGGCGTGGGGGGCCAAGAAGGGGAGGGAGGGGGGGGGGGGGTTGGGGGGGGCGGAGCAGGTTGCGGGCTGAATTTTCTCTTCTTCGTTATGGTTGGATATACATATGTAGTCTAACAATCAATGAATGCTATTGGAAATAAAAGTTAAAAAATACACATTACCGTATTGAGAAATTTCAGATAAAAGTTTTGATTTTTCACACATTGAGAGATAATAATGCTGCACACATCAATATAACATTTTGTCAACATTCAATAGAGCTTCATCGCAGCACTCTTATTCCAGAAAGATATACATTTTACATCTTTACGAGCCAAAAGTTCACCATATGAAATATGAAGGTGCCTCAGGAACAAAATTTAAAGAGAAGCACAGCGAAACATTCAAAACGAATTGGGTTCCAAGTTCAACTGATATTTTTTCAAGCAGTTGGCATGCATGTGTTCTCTTGTGATAAAACCTAGAACACAATAAGTAATATAAGCTATGTACAAATCCTTCCAGAAACTTGGTCCCGCTTCGAATAGTAGTCTTATAATCCATCATACCGCCATCATGATCGTATCCAAAATAACAAGCTCCTGTAATGACAGTTGAGATTGCTTTGTCAATGAGAGATACAATCCCAGTAATAGAGAAACAATTATTTCAGTAGTAGAAACAGAAAAGCAAGAAGCAAGCAGGAATCACGGCAGGAATCACGTACTCATTTGTGCATTCTTTGCCTTCCTTGGTGTTTTATGAAGTCTTCTGGGTATTAGAGAGCAGATAAAGGCACTCTACGAAGATCTTTACCCTTTCATAGCAATGCAGTAGATGGTATGCTAATGAATAATGACGAAGGCAGAGTATTACATTACTAGCCTGCGACACTTCAAAACCATTAAGTGATCTAAACTAAAACATATGTTTTTTTTTTTTTTTTTTGTATTTTCCAGTTTCCCAATACGACAGTGGAAGAAGTGAAATCAACTGCTATAATATTGAAGTTATTTCACATTGATCGCAGCAGCCATACTCCGTAGCCTCTGAGAGATTTCTGAAAATGATGGTCTCTCTACCGGATCAGAGGCCCAACATCTTTCCATCAAAGACTTCCACTCAGGATCACACCATGTTGGAATTTGTGGGCGTAATGTGTTGTTTACAATGCCTCCTGCAAATCAGAAGGTGACAAACAAATGATCATCACCGATGGCTAACAACCTAGATTTTATAATCCTGATTATCATATATATATATATATATATTAACAAGAGGAAAGAAAAATCAAAACAAAACAGGAGGCAAAGCACATTGCGGTCCTTGGAAATACATAGCCCTGCAAGTTGCATCATAGTCTGAAGGAAGAAAAAAACATTCTCAATGTAATAGGCTATTCCCTTGTTGCTCTGCTTAGCAGAACGAAACTTAACAGATGATGGGCAGAAACCTCTCAATAAGATATCTGAGATTAGAGTTACAAACAAGAACAAGATAATCAACAATATTAAGTATGGATTATATATACATGGAGGTACGATTCCTTCCATAGATTAATCAAACTTCACCAGTTTCCAAAGCAATATGACATAAAAAATAATAGATAACCTATAAACGAGATATGAAGTTCCTTATCATGTATCATGCATTCACATGAAGAAGGAGATGCTAATGCAACAATGGAAACAGGACTATAATTTTAGTGGTAGAGATATAAAAAACCAATAACAAAAAGCACATGAATGCAGACACATCTCAGAACTCTGGCAAAAGAAACTCCACAAACCCCAACATAAATTTTAGTAAAGATCAACAATGGGTTCAAAGGAATAAATTAATATGTAAAATGCAAGATCATATATAACATTACAATATGGACAGAGTTTTACAGGTTTACAACTACTTTTATGATGGGAGTAAAACAGGGAATAACATTAGTTTGTTCGATGTAGGAAAATATATCAAATTACAAATTTACAATCCACTACAATTTCTTTTTTTTTTTTTTTTTTTGTGAAAAATCCACTACAATTTCTATGCTTACCAATAATAGAAGCACAGTGCATATCAGCATAAGGTTCATCTCCAGTTAGCACTTCCCACATAACAATTCCAAACGAGTAAACATCAATCTGCAGCAGAGAAATCAGCAAAACATGAATAAAAGTTAAAGGTGAATGCTTTACCATTAAAATAGTGAACAGGAGAAACAACTACCCTCCAAATGAACATAACGAAATCATAAAAACACAGCAATATTCACTCAGTGAATAGCGTTACCTTTTCTGTTACCATATGACTTTTTCCGCTAAGAAGCTCAGGTGCCATCCAGGGTAAAGTTCCACGGACACCCCCTGACACTAAAGTGTGTTGTTTCACCTTTGACAAACCCAAATCACCAATCTAAAAGAGTAGGCACAAGTGTCAGTAACAAATTCCAAGTCCTGCTTTCAAAATTAATGCTATTGAGCTGATAGCAAAATTCAAATCAAAAACAGTAGAAGAACAAACAAAAAAACATAAAAGTAAAAAGTCTTCCACCAAATAAACCTTTACAATCTGAGCTTTTTTCCTCCTTTCCTCGTTAGACTATCTAATAATTACAGCAAGCTGACCAAAAATTGTGAACTTGCAGGACACTACGAAACTTATCACCAAACCAGAATGAAGGCAAGGAAGAGCATCAGCTACAGATAAAGAAAGTCGATACCAATCTTTTATTGTCAGTTCTACAAACATATTGATTTCAGCCTACCTTGCATACTGGCCGCTGTGGGTCTCTCATATTTACCAACAGGTTTTCACATTTTAAATCAAAATGTACAATGTTTTTTCCATGCAAGTACTCCATCCCAAATGCAGCATCCATAGCTATGATAAGTCTCTTACGGCGATCAATTGTTCTGTTCAACAACAACATATATCAGATATTCTATCTTCAAATAAACTTTTTTTTCTGATTTTGGTTGATCTCTAACTCTAAAGATTTTCATTCCTGCCAGAGCAAACAATTAGAATTCTTCAAGCAACTTACAGCTAATACATTAAAATTGCAAACTCACTACATAGCCATGAACATGATTACCTGTCTTTTTTCTGCAAAAACTGTTTTAAAGATCCATTAACCATGAATTCTGTCACAGTTGCTAATGATCCATCAGGACCATCACGTACGATACCATAAAAGGAGACAACATTTGGATGATGTAAGGAACTTAATAACAAAGCCTCCTTCCAGAAATCAGCAATCTGCAACAGCAACATTAGTTGAATTCACAATCACAGAAATAACTCTTAGGAAAAAGCAGGTGTTATGACATAAAAGATGATAATGCAACATATCACGTGGAAATCAACTGATATCTTAGTAAAAAAGCACTTTGGGTTCTAGAAACAAGCATGCACTTTTTCAACTCATGCTATGTCTTACTGGGTGGAATTTACTTCAACAGTATATATGTTTTTGCCCATGAACTCTGAACTTTGGCCTAATCTTAGTTGTTCAAGCAATTCCCAGAACATAGAAGTATCAAGACTCAACACAAAGGGCTGAAAACCAAGACTTTCTCATTGACTGCACCCAACAAGGTAAAAAACACATAAACTCATGACACTGCAGGTTGGGTAAATATAGGTTCTTAATGCCAACAGCACAAGTTTCCACCCTATCTTTATAATGCCAAATGTCAGTAAGAGTTGTGCACACTGTTTCCAGATTGCACAAAGGAATTCCATACTCTTAGGACTATCATAATTACTCATTTAAGAAGTTAAAATTTGAACTTAATGCTTATATGGTGAATTTCTTAGGATCCAGACGAAGGCAAGCACCTTATACAAATTTTTAAAAGTCAAAGCTCCCATCCAGAGCTATTTAATTATTGTAGCAGTTTCAAGTTCCCATTTATAAGAAACAGCTTGAATCACTGGAAAACAGACATTGCCATCTCTACTGAACTCTTTAACTTATACAAGCCTTGAGAATATTTATCGAAAACATTCTTCCACCTCATTAACAAATGAGGGCATAGGTGTGAACATTGCCTAAAATATTTGATAAGTCACTTTGAACATTAAATCCACTAAATCATATTCACACGTGGACAGACACAAGTGCTAAAGCAGAAACTCAATTTCGTACAGCCATAAAATTTGTCATAGATTATTTTTCAGAAACTTATTACTTTAATTCAAATCATTTAATATAGGTTGTTATTATGGAAAAGTCTCTTTCATTTAAGGTAGGTTTCCTAGACCATTTTTAGTAATTAGATTTTTCTTTATCAATATTCAATACAAATCCGCAGAAAATTAAGAGTTACAACTAAAATTCTTTCACTAAAATGTATTACTTAGTATTTCCCCTTCCATGCATGCATTACCAGCCTCCATATAGCATCTCCATTCCATTATCTTCATCAATTACCTATGAAATCATTTTCTCTCTGTTTCCGAATTAAATCATCATTTCCCAAGCAATTTATTAATTAATTAGTTTTAGTTCATAAAATTCTTAGCTTTTTCCTTGTCAATCGATCATTTTGTCAAAGATTTTTATTTGTTCAATCACAATTAACTCAAAAATACAATATTATCATACACAACTAGACAGGAAGGTAACTATAGTTTAGATATACTGATTCAATTTCAGAATTATTTTATTTTATTTTTTGAGAAGTACACTTTTTTATTTAACTCGGAGATTTTTTTGAGTAACTATATTATGAAGCCTCCTTCTTTAGAAAAAATACATACCTCTTTTCTTTAAATCTTGATAGGAATTGCATTGTCATGCTTTAATAAAAATGTTGCACTTCAACATGTTATTCAAGTGTCTAAGATGAAAACCAAATTGTGGCAGAGGCACAAGAGTAGCAATATCCTAATGTCAGACCAATCATCTTTAATTTATGTATTAGTAACGATATGTGACAAATTACTCATTTCTTCCTCAATTGATGCAAAGGAGTTCAAAGAATGTTGACTTTTTATGCGAATAACCAAATTTTCTTTTACCATTGCACAAGTTTGCTCTCCAGTCTATATGCTGCCAAGATGCAAACATTAATAGCCTCACTTAGCACTGCCTTACCAGTACCCTTTGAACACATTATTACCATTTAGTCATTTTTAATTCTATCAAACAACTTCTACAGCCTCAACCCTAGACTAAAAAGGTAGTACAGTCAAGGCAACAATAGTCTGTAAAAAGAAAGTGTGAAAGAAGGATATAAATACTACCAAACGTTCTCTTTCAGAAGGTCTCCCAGCAAAGCAGCTGGCTTTGATTCTCTTTATCGCAACATCAGAACCCTTCCACTTCCCATGGTAAACAGCTCCATACGTTCCAGAACCCAACTCTCGGATCTCCTCAAGATCATCATTTTTTATGGTCTGGCAAAAGGAATGAACATATTTTCATGACTGAACTCCATGGAGACAAACAGGAAACATGGTACAACATGTCGCTCTTCAGATGATATTATTAAGATTTAGGGATTCACACAGGTTAGTCATAAATACATTAATGATGAGAATGTAAAAGCAAAGATAAACCTGTAATCCCCTCGCAATAGCTTCAGCCTCAGCTTTTGTTGGCTCAATTTTGGAAGTGTTTACATTGTCATTATCAGATTCCGTCTCCACCTCTCCATGCACATTCTACAAGACAAACAAGGCATTAGAAATAGAAGATAAAACGCCATACTTTTGGCAAAGAAATTAGACTTCATGCTCACTGATATTTCAGATTCATTCACAGGGCTGTCTTTTCGCACTGAATCAGGTTTTTCAGAATCATCATCAACTCTAGCTTTCACCTCCTCTGCCCCTTCTAGTGCTGCTCTTTTTACAGAGGCAATCAACTCAGGTAAGAAACTCAAACGGTTAACCGAAAGCTTTGAATCTTCCGGAGGAGCAGAAGAGTTGTTTTCACCTGGCTTCAGAACATCATCACTCTGTTTCACAAACGTCAAGCAATCAGAACCTACAGACTTGTCTGCAGTAATGTTTGGCTCTGGGAGAGATATGCCCAGGACATTAGCATTTTCATCCTTTTTGACAAGACTTGCTTCTTTTACTTGTCCAGTGTAACAATTCTCCTCCATCCTAACAGCTTCACTGACATTACTAACCAAACCTGAAGAAGAATCCAGCCGCTGCACAGAGTCTGGGAGTTGGTTTTCCAAATTATGGTTTTGTGGGTTAATTTTTAGAGACTGACCAGAAGAATATTCAGGAGGGGTAGCTGCCCCATCAAAACCTGGTATTCTCTGTGAGGACTCAACCCATGAATTTTGATTATCCACCCCACCACCAAATCTAGGATTTCCCTCCACTGTACCCCTAACAAATGCAGGATTAATGGAACCATTCACAAGTGGTCCTGAGGTGTCAAAAGAGGGAGCACCAGGTATTGGGTTGTGAACATTTCTCCATAAAGTTTGTGCATGTACATGGGCAAGTGATGCTGGGTAATAATTATCTGGTCCATAAGGAAGATTTCCATACCGCACGATGCGTTCTTCAGGAGAAGGTATATGCAGGTGGGGTGCTGGTGCAACAGCCTGATCGTGAAACATTTCATTTCCAATTTCAGGTCCACCACGATTTTGAACATGATTTGAGGGCATATGATGGCCATCAGCCAAATTACCATGTCCAATAGGAAAATTCACACTAGGACCATCCACAATGTAATGATCATTCAACCTTCCAGCTCCAGAGATATGTGTTCTGACTTCCTCAACCCGAGGATTCAACTGATGCTGCAGAACCCATCCTCTTTCATGACTGTGAGTGTCAGTTGTACACAGGTCGGGTCTCATTCTGATCTTTATGGTACATCCCATGTGGCATCTTTGCTTCAGCATTCAAGATGAAATTCTCCCTGTTCGGGGGACACTCAGCACATGGAGTAACATGAGGAAGCCCATTCCCTAAGTTCGGCTGCTCTAAGTGAATTTGATTTCTGTGGAAATTAAGCCGACAGTGTTCACAGATACCATTCCCATCAAAAACATTATGGCTATGAAGTATATTACCAGGAAAACCAGCCTTATCACTAGATATAGCTCCAGGTGGCATCCACACTACATTCTCAGAAAATGGAGGCTGGTGTTCATAAGCAGGATGATGATTAACATGCTGCCGAGCATATTCTTCAGGCACTCTCTCGTCCCCAAATGGCATACGATACCGGGCAGCAGAAGGAGAAGATGGAAACTCTGGCAATGGTCTCGGGTCATGATGTCCATAATGCCTAGGAGAATAATATGCAGGACTCCAAGTGCCTTCCAATTCATTATGCCTCTGAGTAACAGGCTGCTGGAGTTGGCCTGATCCGACATGAGGAATCGTAAGGTGGTGCATGTTGTACTGTAACTGGTTATGAATGCCGCCTCCCTCAAGACTCATCGTGTTAAAGAAGCGCTCAGCACCCACATGCACATCATCAACCGGACCAACACCTGGAGAGTCTGGTTGCTGCAGCTTCCTCAATTCATTACCATCATTCATGTTATTCAGCAAATCCACATACCTTTGCTCAGTCTCCCTGTTGTCTCCATCGACATAATGCAGCTGAACCATCTTGATCAGGATGCGAAAACAGAAAAATCCTCAATCTCGTAAACCCATCACCAGAACCCAACTTCTCATACTCTTCCATCATATTAGTCACGTCATCATCATTCACAACAGACACCAAAGCATCAAGATCCTCATCAGGCTGTTGGTACTTCAAAACCACGGCTCCTTCATATAGTTCCCTCATCCTATTTATCAACTCCTCATAGTTTATATCACTCGGCAAACTCACAATCCGCGTCTCTCCACCCACATATCGCAATTTCCCATCTTGCGGTCTAGGCAAAATGCTACCTAAGAAACTACACAAGAATTTTACGCGTGGGGTCTCATCAGTCGAACCAGAAGCAGGCGTGATTGCGGAAGGGGAATCCATCCGATTAAGGTTTTGCTGATAATCAATTGTGTTATCAGAATCCAACAACGACTGGTTTAAGCATTCATTTCCTTTATTACACATGGAGTAGTATAACTCACACCATGTAACTCAAAGCCACAACACAACCAAACCAACCAACCAACAACAGACCAGCAAGACAAAAACAACCAATCAAATATTCCAATAAAACTCACAGCTGCTATCGAAACAACACCACCCAAATTAAAAAAGAAACAACCAAAATTGAATCACAATAATCCAAATATCTAGCTCAATACATCAAACAAACATAAAACCCCACCTCAATTCCTCAAACCGAAACCCCACCCAATACATCACAAATCAAACGTTGTCTGATTGAAAGACGAGAACATAAAAAGTACCTGAAATGAGATAAACCCAAATCAAGAATCTTGTAATATGTGATATGATGACACAACCCCTCTCTCCTTTTTTTTCTTTTATATGAAATTGTTAGTGGCAAGGACGATCCGGAAGAGAGAGATTGGTGTTTTTCAATATTAAAAGAATTGTTGTTGAAAATGGCAAAATGTGAAAGAGAGCGCCATAGGAAGAGAGAAGAGAGAAGTGAGTCTGGAGAGAGGAGGTTTGCAAAATTTTGCAAAAAGATGCGATGCCTGTGCACGCCAGGGAGTCTCACACGTGGCGCTTCCTGCTTTTTCCGTTCTCCTCAGCATCTTCTCATTTATCTCCTTCGTTTTGGAATATGCCTCGTACCACCGTCACCACCACCATTCGACTAGTCTCTCGATTGTAACAAATGCATATTTAATTTAAAAAACAAAAAACAAAAAACAAAAACAAATGCAAATTTATTTAGTAACTTTTATCTTACAACTCAATCTTATATTTGTTTACATTTTCTTATACTTTAATTATAAAATACTGCTAAAAACAAGATCTTGTAAATTATGAGATAATATAATAATTAATAAAAACTTCGTAACTCACATGTTATATTATTTTGGATAAAATATTCAAAAAATCTAGTATTATTCTTAGTTATAACAATTAATTTAAGAGTAATGTTATACTTTTCAAAATTTTACTTAAATTTTTTCTCAAATTATGTGACAAATTTCAATGTAATTATCACAGTCATTAATATATCATCTCAAACTTAATATGGTAGCTACAAATCAAGTTTATCACATAATTGAAGATAAATGATACCTACAAACTTAATATGGTAAATCAAATTTTGAAAAGTATTGCTCCAAACAGTTACACTCTACAAGTTGTAACTTTGAGTTATCTCCTCCTTCCAGCCTTGCTTCTCATACTTACAGCCCTAAAAATTGGGAATTAAAGCCGTCTTCTTCTCTCCCAAACCCCAAACTTACTGCAATCGTTCCAAACAATAAAACTTTATAGGAATATATTTTTGTATTTCAATAATATCAAAGCTTCTTTAAAACTTATAGTCCCAAATCCTCACACTTACACCTTAAAAATTATGAATTTAAGTCATCTCCCCCTCTCCCAAACCTCTAACTTACTGGAATTGTTCCATCAAAAAAATAATTAAAAAAAAAATTGAAGGACCATATTTTTGCAATTCAATAATTTCAAAGCTTTTTTAAAACTTACATAACCCAACAATCCACCAGTTGAAAAGTTTTTTTTTTGTTTAATAACAATTAAATAATTAAAAACTTTTTGACACAAAAGCTCTACTTCTAGAAATTGTATTGTATACGTTGATACAACTAAAAGTTACGGAGAAGTAGAACCATACAAGCTCTTATTATTGAAGCAAAAATTCTATATGTTATTTTTTATATGAAATAACATAAGGGACAATGCTAATCTGTAATTAATAGTTAATTTTATTGTTTATACACCACACATTGTATAGTTACTCAAATTTAAAATATTATCAAATTGAATGAGCTCTCTCAACCTGTCGTGCCATTTTAGACAACATGAAATTATCTCTCAGCCTTGATTTTTACCTTGACAGTTCATATGGAGAGTTTGAATTTAAGCGAATTTATTTATGTATTAGAAAGAGAAAAAAAACTAATAATTTAAGTCATCTATTAAGATAATTACATAAACACATCTATCATTCGACAAAACTAATCGGGTATGTAAGTTTAGACCATAAGTATAAAAACTCTACCTCAGGTTTCGCAAGTGTTGCAACTACACTCCCTATCGTTAGTTGACTAATAGCTTACCAACCTTTATACTAACAAGTAGAGGGTAATTTGATCTTATAATATTATATTAAATAAAAAATAACATATTAAAACAAATTAAATAAAAAAATAACTTAAAAAAAAAAGAATAAATATCAACCGTTTATCACTAGGTTGAATGGCGAAGATAAAAAATAAAAAGATTCAAATAAAAAATAATTGAATTTAAAAAAATGAAAAACATAACAAAAATTAGTAAAAAAAATAGAAGTAAAAGTTTTAAGAAAAAATGATGGAGACTAGTCTTCAACGATGGAGACCTCTGGTCTCCACCTATGGGAGACTTGTCATCCGATCTCTACTAGGTCTCTATCGGTGAAGACTTAGAACAAGTCTACATCGATGGAAACCTAAAGATCTCTTATTTTCTCTATCGATGGAGAACTAGAGTCTTAGGTCTTCATCGGTGGAGACCTTGACTCCATTGAAGATGGAATAGTGTTCGATCTCTTACGGAGCTTTTTTTTTTATTGTGATTTATTTTGTCTTTTTTTAATGGAAAAATTTGAATTGAAGAAAAAGATGAAGAAGAAATGTTGAAAAAGATGGAGATGATGAAGAAGAAAAAGTGATGGAAATGATGAGTTGAAGAAGATGACGATTTTTTTTTTTTTAGTATGTTTTAATTATTATTTTTTATATTTTAATATTTTTAAGTTTTTATCTATATTATTCATCTTAATAATAGATAGTAAATATCATTATATTTTAATTTTTTTTTTATATTTTGTCACTAATATTATGGATATTTTAGTATTTTAATATATTTGACTAGCCATCAATGAATCATAATTGATGGTAGGTGGAGTAGCTACAATACTTATGAAACTTGTAGTTATACTGTTTAACATTTCATATATTATAAACCTTATAAATTTTATATCTTGTAATTTTTTATTCCAACTACTAATATTTTTCCAATATTTTGTCCTTAGAGCAAGTGTTCAACTAAAATCACTTAGAGGTCATTTGTTTTTTTGTCTGAAGACTGTATAGTACTGCTGAAGACTGAATAGTGACTGAAACCTGAAATCTAAATTACATTTTTTTTTTCTTTTATCTCTAAATGTATAGTAATCTCGTTTGTTTTTTAAAGTGAAAATTATCTGAAAACTAGTAAGTTGATATTTATATCATTTTACTATTAGTTGTTTTGAAACTTCATTTAATATAATATAATAAATTATAATAAATTATTTAAAAAATACTAAAACACTTTTATGTATATATTAATAACATTTTTTATTCATAATTAAAATATAATTAATTATAATAGCAAAGTAATTTTTTTAAATTATATATACAAAAATAAATTATTATAGTAAAGTAAATTTAATTTATATATTTAAATAAAATAAACAAAATGTTCTTAAGTTAAAGAACTATTATAACAAAAGTTAAAACTGTAAAGTAATATATATTTTAGTCATTGCAATATTTCATTGATTACACCAAAAATAACTCTGTATAATGTAAAATTAGAACTAATTTGGAAATATATTATTTTGAGAAGATAGATTTGGAAGAATATATATAAAAAATCATTAAGTGATTTGTCATCAAGTGAACAGTAAAAAATTGTAGCCTTTTATATTCAGTGATTTTTGGGTAGTTTTAAGTGGTTTGATCACTTAAAAAAACAAACAAAAATCGCTTAAAAGATATAATTCAAACTCATTAAGTAAAAAACTGATAAAAACAAACTGATCCCTTAATTTGCACATGCTAAATAAGAAAAAAATAAAGAAGAAATGTATAAGGTGATCCTTACTTACATTTGACCATACTCAAGTTTGAGTAATTGAGTTCTAATAAAAAATTAATCCTTATAAGGTCGTTTGTTTTTTCCATTTAAGACTTAATAGTACTGAATTGCACATATTAAGTTGTTTTCGGTTATTTTTTAAATGGTCAAACTACTTAAAACTACTCAAAAACAATTGAAAAAATTAAGTAATAATTTTTAGTTTTTCACTTAATTACAAATAACTTAATGACATTTAAAAGTTTTAATTCCAAATCTGTCCTTTCCAAAATAATATAATTTCAAATTTATCCTAATTTTATATTACTCATATTTTCTTTTCTTTTTTTCCTTGATACTTACAAAAAATATATTTGAAAAAAAAATTGAATACATCTCATCTCAAAATTATCTTGGAATTAAACTAATATATTTTAATTTACAATTTAAACATTCATTTTCTAGTTATAGTATTATCCATATTAATATATTTAAATATATAAATATGGATAATACTATTATATTTTTAATCATATTTTAATTATGAATAAAATATTATTAATATGTACATAAAAAATGTTTTAAAATTTATTAAATTATTTATTTTCAGATGTCTGTAATAAAATAATTAAAATTACATAATAACAAATAGTTAAAAAGGTATAAATGTAAAATTATTGGTTTTCAAACAATTTTAACTTTAAAAAATAAATAAGTTTATAATATATTCAGAGGTAATTAAAAAAAAAAAAAAAAAACAAGCAAACAAACATGTTATTTAGATTTCAAGTTTCAGTCACTATTCAATTTTCAGTTTTCAGCAGCACTGTTCAGCCTTCAGACAAAAAAAACAAACGACCCCTACGTAATCTTGCAATAAATTAAGTGTCATAGATTTTTTTATGAGTGATGTTATATTACTCAAAATTTTATTCAAATTTATTACTTAAATGATGTAATAAACCTATTTATAATCACTATATCATCAATTTATCCTCCCATCATTAGGGTGGTTGCTATAAATATCACATCATTTGGACAAAAAAAAATTGAGTAAAATTTTGTGAATAACTTTATAAATTTAATTTCTTAAATATGACGTCTTCAATTTTGAAATAGAATAAGGTGTATTCAAATATTTTATGAATATACTATTTTAAAGTAACTTAAGTAACTTTAGGAAAAGAATATAAAAAAAAAAGAAATAGAATAGAAAAGAAAAGTTTGTAACTAGAAAAATGAGTTAATATTGATAAGTTTATGAAATATTTAAATTTAATTATCAAGTTTATTAAAATATTTTTATAATTTTCTCTGATATTACATTATCAAGTTTTTAAAATATTTTTATAAATTTCTCTAAGATTACATTATCAAGTTTAAATAAAAGTGAAGGAATTTTAAAAGTTTTGAAGTTTCTATCATAGTTGTACGTATACAAGACCTCAAGGGAGTGTTTATTATGCAAGATTAGATTAGATTATTTTTGAAAGATGAGATTGGATTGAATAAGATTAAATTGGATTTGACTAAATTATTACCGTGATGTGTTTGATACTGTTAGGGTTAGATGTTATTAATAAAATATATTAAATTGATGTTTAAATAATTAACAATTAAAATATAAATCATTAATAAGAAAAAGGAAAAAAAAAAACATGAGAGAGGATTAATTAGTCCCATAATTTTATTTCTAAAAAAAATAATAATAATTAGTCTCATCATTTTGGGTGGGGACTAATTCATCCCACTTTAATGAGATAAAAGATGATGTGGGATTATATTTTGTCCAATCCTACCTCTTCAACAAACATGAGATTGAATAAAAATTTTGTCAAATCCTATTTTATGTTGGGTAACAAATATGCCCCAAGGGTTTGAGTGTAATTTCTCCATTCTACTATACTTTTTAATCATATTTTAATTATAAATAAATATTAATTATATATATTTATTTTTAGTTGTTTGTATCGTATTAAATAAAAAAAATAGTAAGTTTATAATACATTCATAGTTGAGTGAATATATATATATATGTTATTCAAATTTTGGGATTACAAATACTATTCAATCTTTAATAAGTTTCAGTACTGTCTAGTCTTCAAACAAAAATATAAATGGCCCTAAGACTTTAAAATCTTTAAGAATGTCATTATATAGCTAATATCTACTATAGCTTTTTTTGTTTTAACATTGTTTGAATTTTAAAAGAAACAAAGTAAAATTGAAAATAATTCTCTGTTAATCCATTTCGTTTTATTTTAATATATTTTTTAGTTTGATACTCAAGACAGTTTATGTTTGTGATGAAAAGTATTTTAACAGTTATGTGTCCTTTTAATTTTGAAGTATAATTTTTTAAGGAATAATTCTAGTATGGGTAATGGAGGCCTGGGTAATGATCTCCTCCAGTTGGAGGAGATCATCTAGAATATCGACACCATCATTGAATGATAAGGCCAGATGATTAATATAAAATCTTTCCATTTTTGCTTCTGTTTGCTTAGGATTTTTTTTTAAAAAAAAAATCCCCAGAGTGGTTACAAGGCAATAATGGTTACCTTGATGATGATCTCCTCCGGTTGGAGAATATCTGGGTAGATATCCTCCAATTGGAGGAGATTTGAAATTTTTTTTATCCAATAATCACTTGATTTCATCAAACTCGTCATCACCGTGTGTTTCACCAAATACTGTAACCATGGATTTCTTTGAAATATATATATGGTAACCTTAATTATACTAAAAATTATTGAAAATAATTATATTTAATTAAAAATATTTTAATCCAACTATTCCTAATCATTTCAAATCAAATTCAATCTAACCTAATAGTTCACCAAATATGAGATTATATATTCAATAAAATTCAATCTCATCCACTTCAAATCAATCCAATACAATCATCCAAACAAAGCATATAGGTTTTGTACTATCTAGTAAAATATTTGAATATTGAAATAACCTATTTATTGTGCGATACCTAATCTTGCGATTGTTATAAGAAGTTAACAAATATTATAACATTTGATTGAATGCTGTAACAGAATGAAAAATGTCATAACATACAAACTGCATATTGCAATAATATAAACATAAAAGCAGTAATAAAGTAAAATGAGCATAGCGACATTTTTAACATGATTCAGTTTGCCTCTATATCCACGATGTTTTGCCTATAGTGATCAGTCTATAATGAACTTCAACAATGTGCAATCTATTCTTGAATTACTCAACCTAAAACTCTCTCCCAAAGTTGACGCAAGACATGTTCTTGTTCATCAATCAAGTTGCAGCAAGCTCTTCTTGCCTTCAATGATCTTTAGTTGCTTGAACTCCCTTCAACAGCTTCAGATCTGTCTTCTTCCGAAAGCCAATCGATTCTTCCTCTAAAAAAAACACACGTTACTTGAACTTCCTTCAAGACTTGACAAATTACCTTCTTCCTAAGACAAAAATGTTCTTCCTCTTAAAGAAATGCTTCTTGAAATCCCTTTAAAAACTACAAACTTGTTTTCCCCCGAAAACCTAAAAGTTTGTTCTCCCAACAAATTTTTAATAAATACCCAGCATACCCACACTTCCTAAGTCTCATAAACAACTTAGAAAACAAACTCTTTAAAGTTTACGCAAACATTCTTCTAAAGCTCAACAACCCGTGTTGCTTGCTTATCTTTCTTCAACCTTATGCTTTACTTTTTATTTAAGATATATGCAATAATTATCCTATCAAAGATATTGCAAAAAATCAGCTGTAAATAAATAAAACCAATAAATAAATTATACACAAAATCAGAAAATAAATCCGCTAAAAATTAGGGTGATAAATTCTATTGTTTAGCTTTGATCATATATATTTAATTCTAAGATGTTTGCTCAACCAAACTTGGTCTAAAATATGTCTTGATTCATGTTGCACTTGTATATCAGCTAACCAATTTATGGTTTACAAAAATAATCAAAGATTATCAACAAGTAAGTAAGATTATTGCCAAAAAGGAGAAAGTCAAAATTACTTAATTCATTCAAAATATATCTTATTAATTCCTAAAGATATATGATAAAAATAAACATTTTTTTCCTTGACAAAAAATCACAAGAATAATCCTTTTATCAATTAAATCCCATAAATTACTAAATCAAGTCAAACTATGAAAGATATTCTGTATTTTACAATCTATCCTATATACAAGATTGTTATAACAGCATTTTAACAGTTGTAACATCTCTTGAAGACGTTGTAACAACTAAGTATTGGCAGAAACAAACTTTGTTTTGATCAACATACTGCAAACCAATCTTAAACCATGAGTTTGATTCGATTTTACAGAGTTATAGTGAAACTTTCATTTTCTTCAAAAAGATCTTTACACAAAATTATTTATTAGCGATAAAATAGTTTAAATAAAATCAACTATAAAATAAGAGTTCAATTCATAGCTTGATCAAGTCTATCTTTAACATGATCTAGATTTATCTATGAGATAAGAAACCAATTTGGTCAAACCAAATTTACAATTAAAGAGTTGGATTCACATGGAAAAAACTTGCAGAGAAAGAAAAGAGATATTTTTAAGATTTTCCTAAAAAGAATATCTCAAAAGAATATTTTTATCTAAATTAGAAATTCCATGTTTTTTAGACAAAGATATTTCTTAAACAAGTTTCATCCAAGAGATAAAATAACTAATTTGGTCAAAGAATAAATCACAAAGATTTAGCACATAAATATGAGGAATAATTCCAAAAATGTTTTTTCAATGAATTTATCCCAAAACAAAACTATATTTTTATAAAAAGAAATTTCCAATTAATAAAAAGGTATACAAATAAATATGATTTTGACCTTGAAAAAAATTAGAAAAACTTACTTGATTCACGAACTTAAATCAAAGTGAGAATTCTTCCTTTTTTACTGCACACTACTGAATATCCAGAGTTATTGCAACACTAAGTTCCATGTTGTAACATGTCAACATTGCAACATCTTACTTGAAAAGTCTAATAGTAACAAATTTTGAGTTTGCTCAAACTGTTGTCATATAATGATGCCAATAACAAAAACACTCAAACATTATCATATGTCATAAGATGTCAACACATATCCACTAACAAATACATTTAACACTATATTCACAAGTCTAGCTGACAGATCCGATACAGGGACTAAATTTGATTCTCAATAATTTCTCTTTATTATTATTATTTTTTAAATCTGAAATCTCAACACACATTAGATCAAAAACAAAAATTGAAAAAAAATAATAACGAATCAAATATCAAGCTTTTCATGTCGATTTCTTTAGGCCAAGCAACTTTTGCTAATATTATTACATCTCTCTACCTAAAACATCTCCGTCTCTATTCTTCTCCTCATTCTCTTTCATCATTGGCAGTATCTTGAATTGTTCTTCTTTTGCTTGTTCATCGTTGCCGGCATCCTCAAATTGTTTTTCTGCCACTTCTTTGTCGCCGACGGCATTGATAAACTGTTTTTTGCTTCTTCATCGCTGATGACATCCTCAAACTGTTCTTCTCCTCCTTGATCGCTGACGATGTCCTTCATCACAGCCGCACCTCCTCCTTGGAAAATTGGTTATCCTTCAAAGATCTCTGGACCCCAACAGTAGAGATCGAAGGTCGATGGAAAGCCATATATTTTTATTATTTTAAGAATTTTAATGTAATATTTACTAATATTTTTTATTAATATTTATAAGTGTTAAATATTGAAAGTATGTAAAAATATTAAATTTAAATAAGGGCTATGTTGATCAATCCCAATTCCAATCTTAACTATTTGTGGTACATAATACAAAACATTGTGTAAGATTAAATTTTATTTCATAATATCAGTTTCAAAAAAAAGTATATATTTTTTATAATATTTTATACATTTCAATACATAATACCAAACATTGTCAAGATTAAATTTTAGAGATAATCCTATTTTATCCCTTGTAGTTTGACATAATGTCAAAATCTCTTAATACTTTTAAAAATCGATAATATTTTCATTATCAATTTGTGAAATAAATCAAATATCTCTATAATTTATCAAAATGTCCAAAAAATCTTTGTCGTTAAAGTTGACTTTGAAATCAAAATTTGACCGTTGATATGGAATGAAAAAACCATAGGGGCAGTTTACTCATTTTTGTTGTTTCAGTGATGATTGTAACAACAGGGGGTAAATGAGATTCCTCTAAACTATGAAAAGTAATTAGCGATTATGTAAAACTATAAGGGCACGAGTGAGATTATCCTTAATTTTTTTTTGTTTACAAGGGATTATCCCTAATTTTTTTTTTTTTTTATTATTGCATAATACAAACGAACCTACTAGGATGAGATACTAATGTTACGGTCTGGAAAACTGCTCCCATACAAAAGAGATTGGCTCATACGAGGGGGGGGCCGGGGGGGGGGGGGGGGGCGACGGTGTTGTTGGGGGGTTCTACACACACAAATTGGAAGGAAAAGTTATTACCGAATGTAAAATCATATCTCCCATGGCATGGGGGCTGTGGTGTTCATACCAATGAAGCCAACAGCTAAGTGCTATTATCCCTAAATTTTATTCCATAGTAACCGAAGATTTCAATACACAATCTTATGCACTATAGTCACGCACAGAAACATGATCTTCATTTTTTGGAAAAGTTATTATTATTATTATTTTTTAATTCTTAAGTCCACCCTTATCTTTAAGATCGCTGTTTCGAGTTTAAAACCCAGTAACTTAAACTCCAAAAAATAACTAGTGAAGGGCAATTGGAATTGTAAACCAGAAAATGATGGAAATGCAATCGAGATAAATTTTTTTTTTTTGTGGTTTTTTAAAAAAGAGGAGATTTGATCGAAAATTGAAATAACAAAAGAGATAATTGGGAGAGAAATGTCTGGTATAAGAAGAGGGTTGTCCGACACAACTCCACTACTCGACCAACGACATCGTTCCCTCTCTAAGTCACAAAACAAACGCAGGCCTCACTCCGTCATCCTCGAGATGGCCTCCTCCGTCAACGCCACCATCTCCCCCTCCTGGCCCCGTCTTTCTCGGCGTCGATGTTGGCACCGGCAGCGCCCGCGCTGGTTCTCTCTCTCTCTCTTCCATTCTCCTTGTTTGTTACGGATGGCGATTTTGTCATCATTAGTTGAATTTAGATGATCCTGCTGCTTGACGCAGGTTTGTTTGATGAAAGTGGTAAACTTCTCGGTTCTGCTAGTAGCCCCATACAGATATGGAAAGACGGTGACTGTGTTGAGGTAATTGGTAACTCGTCGTGCCTGTAATTGTAAATTTAGTTGCATTTGTTATCTTTATGGATCCAGTCACTTCTACGTCTCGTTAGAATGTTATATCAAGTCCTTGACGTTATTGAATGCAGAGTTTTAAATCGAAATTATAATATTTTCTATGCTTGCGCTAACCTATCTTATATATTATTTCTAAACCAGCAATCGTCGACAGATATTTGGCATGCAATCTGTTCAGCTGTGAAATCAGCTTGCTCCCTTGCTAAAGTTGCAGGGGAAGAAGTGACTAGTGTGGGGTTTGCAGCTACTTGTTCACTTGGTTTGTTTACTGTTGTATATGTTATTATAAGAAAAATTGCTTTAGGTTTTTTATGTTGTGGAGTATGATGGCTATTATAATTATATGATTTGGTTAAAATGATTTTATTTGCAGTTGCAGTAGATTCCGATGGTTCACCTGTTTCGGTTTCTTGGAGTGGTGATTCAAGAAGAAACATCATAGTATGGATGGACCATAGAGCTGTAAAACAAGCTGAGAAGATCAATTCCTGTAATTCTCCGGTATTACAATATTGCGGTGGAGCTGTTTTCCCTGAGATGCAGCCACCAAAGGTAGTAAGTTATTTATGTTTGTATGGATAGTTATCATGTGTACCGTTTGTTGTTTATTATCATGCTGTTGACTGTTCTAATGCTGATGTGAGACACTCAATTAGGTTTTCCGCTTGTCTGATTATGTTACTTTTAGCACGCTAAATAGGTGACTCCTTTTGGTTGGATGGGTGGGTGACTTTTGAAGAGGGTATGGGGGTTGGCGGGTTTTGACTTTTGCAAATATTCTTTATTTGACAGTAAATATGCTATTACTTCAACTTGTTATGAGTAAAAAATTTCCTTAGTGCAACATTTCATAAGGAAGTCGATTATTAAATGTATCATTTTGTAGTTTTGCCTAACTTTTCTCTATTCATTGAACAAAATGTGGATAATTGGGAACTTGGTGACAGTGAGGTGTAGATGAAAGTTTGGGTTATATAATACCATGAGAATAGTTGAGAAAGCGTTCAGGCAATGAAAGTGCAAATTTATTTGGCGAAGGACTTGAAGAGTGGTTGGTTTGTTGTTACAACTTAGTGGCCAGGATGCTTCACTGGCACTCAGTTTCGAGGAAAAAAGATTAGGCTTTGAAAAATGCTTTTAATTTACATGCCTGTAGGGATTTTTCTTGTGGCCTTGACTTGAGTAGTGAAGTTATTTTTATGAAATGGAGTACTTTGACAAATATAAGTGCAAAATGTAAATTGCAATTCAAAAGTTGATTTTACTTCTTGATCTAGCAGTTGGAATTTGTGATTCTGTGCATGGTGGCTAGTTTCTTTAGGGATTGTGTGGATAATCTGTAATTTCTTGCGTTTCTAAATTTTGAACAGGTTGAATTATCTCTATGGGTCTTTTTGCATTTTTGTTATGTTGATGAAAACTACTTTTTCAGCTTTTATGGGTGAAAGAAAATTTGCAAGAAACTTGGTCGATGGTGTTTAGATGGATGGATTTGAGTGATTGGTTGTCATACAGGTACCTTGGATCTGCTGATGCTCTTTTATAATCTTCATGATGTTTGAAGATCATTCTCTTTTACAAGTCAAGTTGTTTTTTGTTTCGATGAATTTATCAGTATTTTCTGGACTTTTCTAGAGCAACAGGAGATGATACTCGGAGTCTATGCACCACAGTGTGCAAATGGACATATCTTGGTCATGCACACATGCAGCAGAAAAATGAAAAAGATCGAGACATGGAAGCCTGTGGGTGGGATGATGAATTCTGGGAGGAGATTGGCTTGGGTGATCTTATTGAAGGACACCATGCTAAGATTGGTATTTCTGCAATACTCTTTGTTGTATTCTTGTAAGTTGTATGTTTCTTCTTGCATGATCTTTACAGTTTGAGTGGACTACTTACAGATATAAGCTTGTATGTGAACTTACGATGACTTAATGCCTTAGAATGCTGCTTATATAAAGTTAGTAATTCTGTTTAAAGGTGTCTGTTTTATTTAATGTTTAATTTGTTTTTATACATATTTCATGAGTTGTTACTGATGTATCTGTTAACCGTTATGACATTTTCATTTTGGACACAAAGTCTGAAGGGTTTTGTGTGTGTGTTTTGTGGGGGGGGGGGGGGGGGGGGAGGGGGAGGTGTGGTGTATGGGGCGAGATATTAAATCTAAAATATGCCATTGTTGGAGCATCCTTCTGTTAGGATTATGGTTGAGGGCACATAATTGTTTCTTGTCGAAGTAGCCACATTGCTCAGATGCTTTATTTACTCCCTATGCTTGTTTTTAACCAACAATTTTCAGTAGCTCAAGGTCTTCTTTTCTTTCCATCGATTTAATGAACTTTTTCTGAGATCAGCCGATGATGTCGATCTGGAAATCTTGTCCTCAAGGTCTAATCAGTTGCCTAGTTTGGGTTAAACTTTGTCACATCGATACTCTGCTGTTATGCATGTTCTTTTATACATCCATACATTCTGCAAGTTTGTTTAGAACTGGAATTAACTCAGCATATGCAGGCTTTGGATATGTCTATAAATCTTCTAGCGCTCTACCCACTGCACTTTGTAAGGAAATCGAGTGCTTAAACCACTGTAATATGTAAATGAAACTAAAGAATTTATGAATTGAAATATCACTTTATATGCCAACACTGTAGAACAGCATTTACATACACTTGCAATTTCTGTTGCAATATTTGAGTTGACCTCCTATATTGTTAACAGGACGAAGTGTTGCTTTTCCTGGCCATCCTTTGGGTTCTGGTCTTACTCCTGCTGCTGCAAAGGCAAGAAATTTTGTACTGAAGATTTCACATTGATTTCAAGTGGCGCTCCCTTGAGGTCCATCAACAAAGCAAACACATTTATTTAGATAAATGCAACCACATCCTTTGTTTCCGTGGGCTTTTAAAGGGTGGTTCTATCTATTGTTTTACAATTATGGTGGCTAGTTTTATTCTTTTAGAAATCACCTCAATTTTCAGGAACTTGGCCTAGCAGAGGGAACCCCTGTTGGGACTTCATTGATTGATGCTCATGCTGGAGGTGTGGGAGTAATGGCATGTGCCGCTGAGTTAGCTTCTGATGCTAAAGGTTATTGTCTAGTTGACAAATTAGCGCTCGCATTATTTGCTGACTTGGTATTATGTTCACTTTTACAATAGATTGTTGTGTTCAGAGGATGATGAGGAAGCTATATGTCGTCGTATGGTGTTAGTCTGTGGCACTTCTACTTGTCATATGGCTGTTTCACGGCAGAAACTATTTATTCCAGGGGTTTGGGGTCCATTTTGGTCAGGTACATTGTAAATTTTTCTCCGTCAGTTTTGGAATTAGATGTAATGAGAGGGTTTTGAACCTGCAACTTTATTTGGGAACAATAAGAGTGCAAATTTTTGCCTTATGATCCCTATAGGTTTCTTTAACCATGTTATATGTGTTCTTGTGTCTCTGAATTTTGAACTTTTTAGAGGGCCTCTTCAACAACTACATGAAGTTCATATTCTTTTAAAGAGGAGGCTTAAAATTGAATAATGTACTCAAAAAAAAAAAAAAAAGAAGAATAATGTACTGTCTCTTTTATGTTCACATTTCTGTAGATTTAAAACTTAGGCTACCTTGTTTTTAAGTGTCAACTAAGCTAATTGTTCTTGATATAAAAGTTTAAAGGAGAACAATGTATAGGTATCTCTATAAGGGCATGCATGGCGAAAGTGAAAGTTAATTCCAATGCCCTTTATTGTTTCTGTTTTTAGCTATGGTACCCGAATTCTGGCTGACAGAAGGTGGGCAGAGTGCAACTGGTGCATTGCTAGATTACATAATTGAAAATCATGTTGCATCTCCTAGCCTTGCAAATCGTGCTGCTTCTCGAAGTAAGACATCATCGCCTTTAAAGTACTTATGTTTTACAGTCAAGCATTGTTTGCTAATTGGCTTTACATTAAATTTGATATTATAATAAACCTTGCTCTTTGCATACAACATCAAGCATAGTATTTATCTTTTCGTCTTTTTCTATCTTCCAGATATATCTGTTTTTGAATTACTGAACGGTATCTTAGAATCAATGATACATGAAATGAAGTCTCCTTTTCTTGCTGCGCTTACTGAAGATGTCCATGTCCTTCCTGACTTCCATGGAAACAGGTAAAATAGTTAAGAGATTGATGTAAGGTTTCTTAGGTAAGTGCCCACTACAAATATAAGCTACTATTTGGTGGTGGCACAGGTCTCCTGTTGCAGACCCAAAAGCAAAAGGAATAATATGTGGTTTGACTCTTAACACAAGTGAGAAGCAGTTGGCTCTTTTATATCTTGCCACTCTACAGGGCATTGCCTATGGTACACGTCACATTGTGGAGCACTGCAATGCCCATGGTCATAAAGTAAGAATACATACCTATCGATTGGTATGCAGTAATATATTAATTTTTATTCTGTATTACATATAATACACACACACACACACACACACATTTATGTATGGGATTCTAAGTTGAATTTAAGTAAACATGTGTCTCCTCTGTATGTTCATCACATGCCTCTCAAAAGTACCTTTTTTAGGAAGCTTTGGTAGAAATAATTATCATTATTTTTAGTGGTAGAAGTTAATGTGGATTTCAATATTGAAAGCACCAAAAATACCTGCATGACTCCTAAAGTACAGATACATAAATTGCCTTATAATTAGTAAATTGATCATTAACAACCTAAAACATTTCTTGATGCTGAACTTTCAAGCTAATGTCAGGTGCATAAGACCTAGAATCCTCTATGCCTTGGTGCATTTTTCCAAAGTTGGTGAGGCAGAGGTGAGCAGTGAGACTGATAAAGTAGATGACAAAATGGGGGAAAGGCAACGGAGAAAACATCAACTCTCTTTAGCACACACTAACTTTAGGCAAGTGGCGAGAATAGTTTATGAGTTGAAGCACTAATGATTACTAAATATGAGCAGTAAATACTAGGTCATTTCTAAGTAGGAGTAGATTTTAAAGAAAGATTTTCTTTCACTTATAAATTTATTAGAGAAGTGTGCACTACTCTACAACTTAGGGTTTAAAATTTATTCGTTTAAACTTGTTGGATACATTTCTATAGTATACAAAAAGCTTGTTTTGGTATTTTTGTAGACATCTTGTTCACCTTTTGTGTTCTTTTCTTTGGTGATTTTGTTTTCTTAGTTTCTAATTAAAAAAAGACAAATTGTTATTGGACAACTAAAAATTTGATGCGGACAATTAACAAAGTTTGTCCTTTAAGTTATCCATCAATGAAATCCTGATATAGAATCAATGTCCAAGCAACCTTCTTTAATAATTGTGGCTGTATGTATATTCTTTTGTGTACATCTTCAATACAGTAAGAATTGCTTTGTTCTCATTTCATCTACTTCCCCTCTTCTCTGTTTGTGTTCATTTTTCTCTTTCTGCAGATTGACACTTTACTTGCATGTGGTGGCCTTGCCAAGAACCCTGTGTTCCTTCAACAACATGCCGATATAATTGGTACCCGCCTTTTTTGCTTCTCTCAGTTCTGTCTGCCCTAGGTTGTGTGTGGCCATGTAATATTTTTATTTATACACACATAATGAACACATGTATGCATACATGGATAATCACGTGTTTTGTGCGTGGGCACAATGGCTGTATGTTTTTTTTTTTTTTGTTTGACATAATGGCTGTATCCTGTATGTGTTATATAGAAATAGATGGATAAAAAAATTGATGTTTTACTCTTGCATGTGGTGTAAGAGGTAATAATTGTACACGGCCTCTCAATTAATTTTTATTTTATTTTTTAGTATCCTTAGGCTTTTGAACTGGCTGGTGATGGCTTCCTTCTTTTTTTGTTTAATTTTTTTTGTGTGTGTGTGTATACATACAACGTAAGGATCTGATTTTGACAGTTTTGATTTGACAGATACTATTTTTGACAGACTGGAAAAATCAAGTTTTAGATGCATAGTTTGCTTGGAGTTAATTGTTGGACCTACTATTTGCATGATAAAAAATACATCTCAATCTCATGATAATTTAAGAGTTGGAATAAGTAGACCAGGTTTAACTCATGTATGATCATTGTAGAACATGTTACCATCTGCTTGGTAATTTCTCATTTGACTTGTCTTGTACTGAGCTTGGACTTTATTCTTAGAATGTGTGCATGATGATCACCAAGTAGTATGTCAATTGTAAATTAGGAAGTATTCATCCATATTAAAGCTCAAAACTGAAAATCTCAAGGCCATTAAGGCAAATTTTGTTATATTTTACAATGAAGGGAATGTGAAATCATGTATCATCTATCTTGGATTCTGATGGGCTGTGAGAATTTAATTGGTTCTGCCATAATCATTTAAAGGGAATAGAAAGTTATAAAAGGTTATTGGATCAATTAATGAATTTATATTTTTTTATAAAATCAACTGTTTTGAAACTAGAGGTGGAGTACAAAGTAAGAGAGGACAAACAGGCCATCAGGTGCTCATGAAACTAAATAAAGCAAGCTGTATAATGCATTATGTAAAGAAGAAAGTCAGTTATAAGCAAATACTTTCCCAATACTTAAAGAGTGAGCTTTTAGAATATTCTTCAAAAGAAGTTGAAAGCCAAAGCCCTTATAATGAAGCAAGAAATATTCTTCTTCCCCAGTAATTTGGACACTAGAAAAAATTCTGGTATAATTATAAACTTTCACTCAGCCAACTGTCAGTGTACTCAATGCCATCTGCTTAATATTTTTATGTTCTTTCTTCAATGTTTTTCACACTGTGCGATTTTGATCTCTCCCGTTCTCTGTATCTGCAATATTTTTCTTTTGCTTTCTTCTTTACGTTGCTTCTTGCATAGAACCTATGAGTTGGAAAATCTGATTATTCTAGGCAGGTTGACAGATCATTGTAGCATGAAAGGTTAGGTATTGAGCTGGTTGTGTTGTGGCCCATGTAGTCTTGAAGCAGAGGGAGTTACCACCCAGAATTCTTGTACTACGATTGACAGATTCTGGCTTTACTAATCATATTTGATGTAGGTTGCCCCATTATACTTCCACGAGAAAATGAGTCTGTGCTTCTGGGTGCTGCTATTCTTGGTGCTGTTGCTGCAAAGAAGTATTCTAGTCTCATTGATGCAATGAAGGCATTGAATGCAGCTGGTCAGGTATGGGTGACCATTTTTTTTTTCTTTAATTAATTTTTAATTTTTCTGAATATTTTGTTTTCTAATATGTTGTCTAGAAAATCTTTCAAAAAAAAAAAAATGTTGTCTAGAAAAGAAAAGGAGGCAAAATTTTGTTCAAGGTCAGAGACATTAGATCCCAATTTTGTAGAAGTAAAATGTTGCAAAGGTTGAGTCTTGGTGACATAGGAATGATTACTATTGTCATGAACATTTAAGGCTTAACGCCTGCCTTCCTCACAGATATTATTGATCGGGGTGAGACATCTCTATATTAAGGCTGATTGTCGTTTCTTTTAGCTGGGTATGTAAGATGAATCCACTGTTAAGCAATTAGGCTGCATGATTTTGGGATTTAATTGCAGTGAGCTGGGACTATAAGTATAGAGGATGCTTACCATGTAATGGGATGGATGAAAAAAAGAATCATGCAACTAATGAGATGAATGACAAAAAACCTGTTTTTATGTATGTTTAAATCATCATGCAATATATTAATAAATTGTCTGAGTTGTAAGGTCCTCTATATTCAACTGCTGGTTCATCAATAAATGTTCTGTTCATAAAATTAATAAAATAAAAAACAAAAAGAAGAGGGACTATGACTCGGTGTTCTTTTGATGATTTTTACATGGATCTGGTTTGAAGATAAATCTTGGTTCAGAAAGTTTTAAATACCATAGGAACTCCTTGTGACATTATAAATCAGGGATCATAACATCATTTATGCTGTGAACACTAGATTGCCCTTAGGTAAGGACTTGTTATGAGACACGCATGTGCAAAAATGTTCAGGCTGGTGTCAACAAGAGCTCGGGTCTGTAGTGGCCCTAAGCACTAAGGAGGCAGGCCTTTTTATCAAATGACACTGATGTTGCTTTAGATATATTTCTATTCAGGAATTTCATATGCATGAAATTTATGCAGGTCATTCATCCATCCAAAGACCCTAAGGTGAAGAAGTATCATGATGCCAAGTATCGTATATTTCGTGAGCTTTACGAGCAGCAGTTGTCTCAGCGATCGTTAATGGCTCAAGCTTTGTCATAACTATGCAGTTCAAACTTATGAATGCTCCCTGAGACGATGAATTTGCTTCATGTTTCATATAGTTTTCTCTTCAGTTCAATTAAAAATGGTCAAGATCTTACAAAACATACACTGCACTGTAAATTTCTTCGAAGGATCCCTACAAGTCTTTGGTCTGGTATCCAGCTTTTACAAAACCAGTACAGTTTTAGAAAATTATAGAGCACTGGAAGAAAAATGATCTTTGGATGTACAGCCTTTTAAATTAGTTCATCAGAGTCATCTAATGTTTTGTCTCCAACATAGAGGTGGGATTATTGAAAAATAGTCTTCAGTGCTACCCATTGATTATGGGAATTTGTATTTTTATTATGGAAATTGTGTATTATTGTTGCTATCTCATATTTGTAAATTCTGATAGTAAATTCCATCAGTTTCTGCTGTGTCTTTTGGAATAACGAAGAACCTCCCATTTTGTAATATGTCACATAAGTTAGGCAGTGATACGAACGCAAATTCTAGAAATATGAACTTCTTACAATTTGGGAGATTTAGGATAAATTGAAAACAATAATATTCAAAAAAATAAAAAAAAATAAAAAAGGATAAATTGAAAACCGTGGATTGGTTGATTTGAGAGAGCCACTCTTCAATTGATTGCTTCAAGGTAACCGTTCTCCAAAAGAATTATTGAAGTAATTTTAAATATATATTCAATCTATAATTGTTAGATTTATATTTATTTTTAATATTGGTACGATGATTTTCAACATTTATATGAATTATTTTATATATTTTTTGAATTTTTATAAACGAGGAAACAGAGTGGGATGGGGCAAAACATTTTCTAGCTGCTTATCTCGCCGCATCCAATGTAGGGATAAGATATAGGTTTAAAAAAAAAAAAATCTAGAACCTTTAGTTTTAGAATAAAGATAAAACTTGAACATTTAACCTTTTAAATTTCGGAGAAATATTCGATAACTTTTATTAAGAAATGGTATGCAAAAGGAACTTACTTTGAGATTTTATTTATTTTTTTTTTATTTTAAGGTACTAGAACGAATCCAGATGATAATCAAGATCAAACTATTAGAATTTTAATAACACGATTCCAGATGATAATCAGGATCAAACTAATAGAATCTTAATAGCACGATTCGAATAAATAACTTTTATATGATTGAAAGTTATCCACACTTAATTGAAAAGATAACTCATATATATGAGAGAAAATCTCATCTTTTTTTTTTTTTTGAAAGCAAAAATCTCACCTTTTATTATTTGAAAGTGGGGCGTCCAACCTGACAAGATCAAGACTGGCTTTGTTTACTTATTCACCCAGAGAACAAAGGGATAATTCTAATTTACTTATGTGGTTTCGTGTAATAGTTAAAAAACATCAATATTTCAAAATCATTAAACACCCCTTATTAATTCACAATATAGATAAAAAACCCCATGATATATGAAAATGGTCAAAAAAAAAATTCTTATCATTAAACTTGACATTAAAAATTTTGATTTAACTGTTATTATAAAATGATAAAATTATTAAAATAAAATAAAATATAAAAATTAATATCTAATAAAAAAAATTTATATTTAAAAAAATTGAATAAAATTTCTATCACCTTTCTATCTCTAAAATGAATTATGAAGATCAAAATAAAATTCTAATAAAATTTAATAAAAATATATTTAAAATTTAATTAAAAAATAAAAAAAATATTAATAATTTTTTTAAAATTTATTGTGAGATATCCACCGTTCATAAACTGGAGATTATTTTAAAAAATTAAAAAAAAAATACTGAAAAAAAAAATCTTTTAAGTGGGTGGATATACCATTCATCATCCACCCATCATCATCCCTAACATCCACCCGTCAGACCAAACAAGACCAGAACACCCATCTCTCTTCTCCCTCTCTCTCTCTCGACCTGGGTGGTTCGATGCGAAACAAGGTGCGAGACCGGATGCGGCAAAGACAATGGCTGTGTGACGGTGCGACAGCGCAACCACGTGCGACGGTGCTGGATGGCTGTTTATGGCTGTGCGACGGTGTGATACGCTTGAGACCAGATGCGGCGTGAACAGATAAGAGAAGACCAAGGCATTGTGGAACACAGATCAGCGGCGCAAGGAGCAAGGACTGACAGCCCAGACCAACGGCAGTGAAGGAGCAAGGAGTGGTGGCCTGAAACAAGGAGCGACGGCCGCAAACCCAACCCAGGAGACCTGGGTTTCTGGTTTCTGGGTTCGCCTGAGAAATGGAAGAAGACCTGGGTTCTCTGGTTTCTAGGCCGCAAACCCAAGCAAGAAGAAATGGAAGAAGACCTGGGTTTTCTGGTTTCTGGGTTCGCCTGAGAAATGGAAGAAGAGATGGTTTCTGGGTTTTTAGTTTTTGATTTGGTGATTGGTTTGAGTTTTTGGTTTTTGATTTGGTTTTTGGTTTCAGTAATTGTTTGATTTGATTTGGTTTTTGGGTTTGGTTGATTGGTTTCAAGCTTTGTTATTTGGTTGTCACGATTGGTTGTGTGGTTTTTGATTGTTTGATTTCAAGCTGAAGACCAGGTCTATCATATATATATATATATTAATTTTTGCTTTTTAATTTTTTTTTTATTATTTCGACTGAGATTAATTTTTTTAATAATTTTTTTTGTTTTTTTCTTTTGTTTTTTTGGATTTTATCATTTTTTTTATAATTTTTTATATTATTATATTAAATAGCGAGGGTAAATGAGTCTTTTTATCATCTGCTAATGGTGAAAACAAACGGAAAGGGGTATTTTGGATTTGTGGGAAACAATAGGGGTAATTAGCGATTACATCGAACGACAGGGGAGGGAATTAGAATTATCCCAAGAAAAAAAACTAAAGAAGTGCCTATATTTTTTTACTTCCTGTGTTTAGTTTTCTTACCTTGCTGCCGCTCGCTGCTGTCTTCCACCAGAAAAACCCAGGTACTCTCTCTCAGTCTCTTCCCGTTCCTCCATTTCTTCTTGTATGTTGTTTTTGGGGATTTTTAAGGTTTAGATTTGGTTATCTATTTAGAATTTTTAACTTGTTATTTCTGTGTATACGTTTATATTTGGTTGATTATTAGTTTGTTTTGTCGTGAAAAAAGGGTATCAGTTCAGTTGAATTAGTTTATGTTGATAACAAAAGAAAAATAAGCAAAAATTAGGAAAAAGGTTCATAAACACCTTAACTGGAGTGATGTGATTAATAGGCTCTATCTCACATATAGCCAGTTTATCTAATACTACATAAGATGCAAAATGAACAAATATATTGAAAACTATTATTTGTTTTTTTTTTCTTTTATTTGTGGTTTAATGGATTAATATTTCTACTTATTCCATGTTAGGGTTTCATGTTGATGCATTTGAAATACTTCAATTTTATGTTATGACTTATGATTGATATTTGAACTAAGCTTCATGCATGTTCTATAAAATTGATTTTTTTTTTTTTAAATGTTTTTAGATTCAACTCAATTAATGCAACCGGATTTATATTACATTGGGTTGGATTTTCTTTTGTTTGAAAATTTGTATTGGGTTGAATTTTTTCCGATGTAAGGGCAACGCTGTCTTTCGATATAACTATGAGGAGAGTTTTGAGATTGTGCAATCCAAACATTACCAGGAATTTTCCCTTATGTCCGTTTGTTTCCCTGAGAAAGTCACTCAACACAGCATCTGGATTTGTTTAATTTCTGGGATTAGGTTTTCTTTTTAGTCTGAAAGTTAATAACTTTCCTTTCAATTGCTGACTTTGTTTCTGCAGCGGAAAGAAAGATTCGTTTTGTATTGATAAAAAAATGCCACTTTATGATTGTATGCTGCTGTTGAAACCCAACGTGAGAAAGGAAGCGTTGATGGAGCTGGTAGCACGAGTTGGGAAACATGTCTACACCAGAAATGGGGTTCTCACTGATATTAAATCGTTTGGGACTGTTCAGTTGGGTTATGGTATCAAGAAGCTTGATGGGAGATACTTTCAGGTGAATGGAACTCACTTTTCTTTTTCGTTTTCGTAATCTTGATGTTTAGTTGTGTACTCTTTAGTGTAATATTGGACTGCTTTAACTTTTGGAGGTAAATTATTTGTCTTGTTAATTGTGAAATTTTATACTGTTTTGAATTTTTTGTAAGCAAATGAAAACAATCAAACAGAAAATATAGATTATGATTTGGTTATTCTTACTATATATGGAATGTAAGTTGCTAATAGATTTAGCTCTATTAAGATGGAAAATTTGTCTAGAATGCAGTCGAAGTTTCAAGAAATTGTAGCAGTTAAGCTTGCTTGGTTGGTCTATGGACAATGTATAGTTAACTGTAATAATTTTTATATATTAGGCTTTGTCACTCTTTTACTGGACCCATTTTCACCTGTGGATCCATGAAAAAGATTCTTGTTTCTTTTGAACTTGGTATAGGGCCAACTGATGCAGATGACAATGATGGCTACACCCAACATCAACAGTGAGCTGCGTTACCTAAACAAGGAAGATAGGCTACTGCGTTGGCTTCTGGTTAAGCACCGAGACACAAAATACGGGTTGGAATTTCTCACCGAAGAAGATGGAAAACTTGAGCTTAGCAGTCTTCCTGGAAGTAGCATGAATGATGACTGGGACAAAGATGATGACTCTGATGGAGAAAGTGATATATATGATGCAGAGCAGGAGCAGAAAGAACCCTGATGGGTGAGGGAATTTTTTCATCTCATCTTGTTTGCCGTAAGAGCAACAATTTTTTTTTTGATGATATTGTTGTCTTTTCATGAATATGGGTAAATCTTGTTTACTTTGAGTGTGTATTTTGCCTATGTTTTTTGAATCCTAAACAAAAGGCATCAAGATAATACATTTTTGGGGTTGTCATGTTATGGAACGATTTGATTTGAAGACATCTAATGTAAAAATTAGAGACACAAGTTTCCTAGTTACTGACCTCTTTTCACCATTGGATAGAAAGAGAGATCCTTTTTAAACAACCAACTTGATATGTTGACTTTCTATTGCAGATGGGAAATGTTTGTGAAAGTAATATTAGTATTAATGTGAAGAGGTGTGGTTGGTCATGCATTTGGTACTGTTAAAACAACTTTAGATAATTAGGTGTGTTTTCTTATTGATTTTATAATGTTTGACTAATATATTACAATTTCTTTAAAGGTGTGAGAACAGTTGGTATATATCTGTATGCGATGGAGGAACAAGCTAGTTTTAACATCTTGGCATTTTGTTTATATTTGTATCATGTTCCTTCGATCTTTCTTTCTTTCTTTCCTCCTTTTTTTTTTTATCTCAAGAATTACTTATGTTCGTTTTGAACTTATACTATTTATCTTTTTTGAGTTCAATTGGTTTGTTCGATGGACCCTTTTCTCTTTTTGAGAATTTCGGTGGACCCTTTTCAAGTGGAATTTTTAGAAGTAGAACTTTTAAATAAAAGAAGTTGGCTGTTCGGTTGTTAATTAAAAAAGTTCTTTTGAGTATAAGATTATTAAAGCTTATGTTTGATAGAGCATTTCTGAATAAAGTTTTTAGTTGTGGATCTTTTAGGAATAAAGTTTTATGATTAAATTTTTGGAAAAAAATTATTGATTATTTGGTTATCAATTAAAAAAATATTTTAGATAAAGCAAATTATAAATTAGCTATCCATTCAAAAATATGTATAAGTTGAGTACATTTTATAATTTTATTACAAATTACCCATCTACGATTGTCTCAAGTCTATTAATGTTAAGTGTTTGAGTGGTAAAATTGTCTTTTGATATTGTTTTTAATTTTTTTAAAAAAATAAATTTTAAAAATGAAAAATTAATTATTTTAGGTGAGATCCTTAAATGATGGATGATAGAGATTGACTTTAAAAAATTAAAAAAAATTAAAAAAAAAAAAAGTAGAAAAGAAAAAAAAAAAAAGAAAAACAAAAAACAAAAGGTGGAATCCAACACCATCCATGGAGATAGAGCTCTATCTCTTTCTCCATCAAATTGGGTGAGTTGTTGATTTGATTTTCAAAGCCATGAAACTTGGCCAAACTCAAATCTATCAAACTCAAAGCCAAACCAAAATCAAACACATTCAAACGTTTAAACCAAACTCAAAGTCATCAAACTCAAATCTCTATCGTTCATCTGGGTTCATCACGAATCGAACCCCTGAACCCATCACCGGTTCTCTTATTTTCTTCTTTCTCTTACTCTCTTTCCCTTATTTAAGAGTTTGATTATCTAGGTTTATTGAACTTAAATGAACATCTTCTGGGTTTTCTAGATTCAACGAACCCACATGAACATTTGATAACCCAAATGATGTTCATCTAGGTTCATCAAACCTAGATAAACATTAATGGGTTCAGTCTGTGACGATGGTGGAGCTTCGAGTCCAAAAAAGCGGGATCTGAAAAAGAGGAGAAGGTGGTGGCGATAGACAACAACGAGGAAGAGAGCTAAGGTGGAATGATGCCAATGATGGACTTGATCAAGATTTGGTCGGCTTGCTTGAGAACAACCATTTTGATCTCATTGGTGATTTCGGTGGAGGTTGTTAGAGTTTTTAATGGTTGTAGGATTTGTTTGAAAATGGCTAGAGGGGTTTTTTAGTCCCGTGGTTTTTCTTATTAGATTTCTGCGTAAAATTCGCTATGCATTGCTTCTTTGTTTCTACTTCATTTCTTGATTTTTTTTTTTCGTTTTAATTTTCCGTTTTACACAACAACAAGATAAAGAAACATATTAATTAACTTATTCACTCCTCCCTTCTTGGTTAGTTTGTTATGTTTGTTAAAGCCTTTCATGTTTTCCATTTACTTTCGTGCACATTGTCCTCCAAACACAAATTCACATCCTTCACCCCTTTCCTATGGCCTTGTTCTAAAGATGAACTATTGACACATTCTATCAACTAAAGATAGCAATTCACACAAGTTTCCATTTTCTTCTTTGTTCATTTCCACGGTTCCAAACCAATAACACAAACATAAATTTAACCATAAATTAAAAAATCCCCCTCTCTTAAATGAAAAAGAGACAATTTACACAATAAAGTGTTCAAATCGATCTACCCCTATAATCATTCTCCTTAGAAAGAAAGATAAGAGAAGAATGAGACAAGATATTATATGTTTCATTTTTACTCATTGGCATACTCATCATCATCATCATCGTATGTTTTTTCGAAAGTTTTTTAAATAGTATTTTTTTTTTAATCTGACATTAGGCCTAGTTTCTACTAAGATCAACTAAGATAAAACGTTAAATCATAGCTCGCAAAGCTATTCTCAGAAGTCGAGAAAGAGCTATCCAAACAAATGATGAGAAATGAGAGTTAAATGTGACACTTAGAGTGATAGACAGGTGAGAATGACTTTATTATCAGACTATTCCACTTTTTTCTATTTTAAATTTAGTTAAAACTTAAAAAGAAAAAAAAAATGCAACATACAAAAAATACACAAGTTAAGAAACAAAGTTGTTTTGTATGGCTAACGACCAATCATCTCAAAAGGTTACAATTTAATCCCATGATTCCGAGCCTTTTTTTTTATTTTTTTTATTTTTTTTTATTTTTTTTTTAAGTTTGGCACTTCAACTTTAAGGGCCGCTTTTTTAAAATTAGTGGACACAACAAAGAAAATGACGAATTTAATGTAAAAAGTAAAAAAAAAAAAAAAATCAAATACCTTAATTATTATCTAAGATAAAATTAAAATACCAAAATATTCTTTAAATAAAATTTTAAAAAGTCTTGTTAAAATTATTAAAAAAAAATTATACTTAGGAAAAAAAATGATGAAGTGAAAAATCTATCGTCAAATTTGTTTTTTCAATTTTTTTTTGAAACTTTGTTTTTTCAATTTTTTGATAAAATAGTTTTTAAAATCAAATTAAAAGTTTATTATTATTATTATTATTACACAAGTATTTTATATACCGTATAACTTAATGAACATTCTTGATAAGAGTTTTTGAGGTGTGATTGGAAATTAAACTCTCAATTTGAGAGAAAGACCCACATCGTATGGGAAAACTGCCCTTACTTTCAGGGTTATAAGTGCAAATCGAATCATGGATGTCTGACTGATGAGCTATATATATGTATATATATATATATTAACTTTTAATAAAATGAAATGAAAAGTTATAATATATTTTTGGGAAATTCCTAAAAAACAATTTGATATATGAGAATATATTTATTTTGTAACCAATTGTTTTGTATTTATTCAAAATGTAACTTGACATTAATATAAATATCCAAAATCTCCCTTAAAAGCGTACGAAAAAATGACAATACCCCCAACGGTCACAGATTTATGGGAAAATTGCCCTTGCCTTTAGGGTTCTGAGTGCAAATCGAATCATGGACATCTAACTAATGAGCTATATATATATATATATATATATTCAACTTTTAATAAAATGAAATGAAAAGTTACAATATACATTTTTGGGAAATTCCCAAAAAACAACTGGACGTATGATAATATGTCTATTTTGTAACCAATTGTTTTATATTTATTCAAAATGCAACTTGATATTAATATAAATATCCAAAATCCTCCTTGAAAGCATACGAAATGACAACAATACCCCTAACGATCATAAATTATATTAAGTTGATATGGTTGACCATTTGATTCTAGTAGCAAAAAGAAAAAAGCAATAAAACATTAATTAAAATATAAAAATAAAATAAATAATATTCAATATAAAATCATAAAAAATAAGATATTGTTATTTAAAAATAATATATAAATATATATAAGATTTTTTTTTGCTCTCAAGTCTTTCTTTCTTTTACTAGCTCTCTCTCTCCCATCTTTGTCTCTTCTCCTCTGTCTCCTTCATCCCTTTCATCTCCGTCTTCTCCTTTATCTCTTCTCCTCACCGTCTCCTCCATCGATCTCCAACACCAGCCCCTTGGCTGTTGCCGAAATCTAGGACGACCCATTAGCCCTTCTATCGTATGACGAGCGCATAATGACCCAGGTCTCTCTCAAGTTTTAGACCAGCCACCGACTGGACCAACTTTGTCCTCATCAACCGCATTTTCAAGCCACAAATCATCTTTTCTATGCCATAATCTCTATAGACCTGACTTAGGTCGATCGCCAATCCAAATTGCGCAGTTGGGTTCTTCGATTGAATTAAGTTCAAGTGTTTCAAGTTATAAAGTGAGTTTTTGAGTTACAAGTTGGTTTTGTTTTTTATTATTTTGTTAGTACCGTGTAGTGTGTTTTGTGTTTGAACGTGTCTTAAGTGTTTGATTGAGTGTTATGGCGATTGGATTTTTTCAATATGATGGTTGAAGATTTGTGTTTGATTGTGTTCAATATGTTTGACTGGATGTTGTGGTTATTGGATTTTTTTGAAGATGAAGGTTCAATTTGGAGATGATGGTTAAAGATATGGATTTTTATTTTTATTGTTGATGATGATTGTGAGATGATGTTTACTAGTGGAGATGATGCTTCAATTTGATTGTCTTCAATTTTATTGTTTATGGTTCAATTTTATTGTGTTAGATATTTGTATGAAGATGATAGTTCAATATTTTATTTTTGATAAATTTTTTATCTTATAATCTGATTTAAATTTTTATTAAGTTTTTTTATTTTTATTATATTTTTAAATAAAAATTTTATGGGTAAAAAAATATTTTTAATTTTTTTAAAACTTTTCTGTTGAATTTAACTTTTATGAGATTTTAGATAAAAATAAAACGTGAGTTGATAAAAGGATAATATTTCATACGTCAAACATTTTTTGAGATTTTTTTTATTATTTTTTTTAACTTTTAATTTTGACCAAATTTGGCTATCTCTAAAGGGCTGGGCTGGGCCTCGTGATTTGAAGTAGGGCCGTTGAAGAGTAGGTTTGGCTTGACTGACGTTAACCTTGTGAGTTGGCAGGCAATTAAGCTGCCAAGCTGGTCCTCATGATTTCCCTCCCCAGGCATTTTTCAGATGTCAGCTGATAAATCCGCTTCCTAGCTCCCCTCCGCTCTCCATTTCAACACTCTCCAGTCTCCACAATGCTCTCCCTTATCAGCCACCGTCACCACCATCGCAGTTCCCTCCTCCTCCTTCTCCACCGCAGCAACCAACATTATTTGTCAACATTTAGTCGTCCACCACAACCACAACCGCTTGATGTTCCAGTCTCACAACCGACGTACCTGATATGGTCGTCCAACACTGGCCTTGGCAAAACCCTAGTGTCGACTGGACTCTCCTCCTCCTTCCTGCTATCCTCCTCCTCGTCCTCCACGTCAGCGGCCAAAAAATTAATCTATCTAAAGCCAGTCCAAACAGGCTTTCCCTCCGACTCCGACTCTCGCTTTCTTTTCAACAAACTCTCCTCCCTCTCTCTCCGCCGTCCACCTCCTCACTCTCTTTCTCTCTCCGATTCCCTTCTCTACGCCTCGGCCTCCGCCGCCAAATCCTTCCCACTGCGACCTCATCAACCCAAGGAATTCGGCTCGGGAGGAATGTGCAATTTGAGCCTTCGCACGACTTCAGGCAGTGATAAGGCCGTTTCTGAGCTGGTTTGTGAAACGTTGTTCGCGTGGGAGGAGGCTGTGTCGCCTCATTTGGCAGCCGAGAGGGAGGGTGGACTGGTGGCCGACTCTCAGCTGCTTGAAACGCTGGCCAACTGCTTGAGAGACGGCTGTGAGACTCAGAGGCAGATTCTCTGTCTGGTTGAGACAGCTGGTGGCGTTGCCAGTCCCGCACCTTCCGGCTCCCTTCAGTGTGACTTGTACAGGCCAGTCAATCTCATTGTTTATATTTAATTTTCTATTGTTTACATGCCATAGGTTACTCAAATGTTAAGCATTGGTTGTGTATATATATGTTAGCAGGCCATTTCGCTTACCCGGTATTCTAGTTGGGGATGGGCGGCTAGGTGGTATATCTGGAACTATTTCGGCCTATGAGAGTTTAAAGCTTCGGGGGTATGATGTCGTGGCTGTTGTTTTCGAAGATCATGGCCTTGTTAACGAGGTGCCTCTGATGTCATATTTGCGAAACGGGTAACTTCTGTTACTTTTTCTTATGTGAATCATTTCCAGCAATTATTTGCCTGCTGTGGTAATATTGTATTAGAGCTTATGCAATATAACTATGTGTGTGAGAATAGCGTTGGTTTGTCTCCTGGTATGATAACATGTTCATTTTATTGTCTTACAAAGGCATTACACTAACTTTCTTCATTTACATTTTATGCGTTTTTTTTCCTTTACAGGGTGCCAGTGCTTGTGCTGCCACATATTCCACAAGATTCATCCAATGACCTGATGGAATGGTTTGATGAATCTTGTGATGTCTTCGACGCTCTGAAAGATATAATGCTATCATCTTATTCAGAAAGAATACAGAGATTACATGACATGGAAAAGAGAGCTGGTGAAGTTTTCTGGTGGCCCTTCACTCAGCATGGACTAGTACCAGAAAAAACTGTTACAGTAATTGATTCGCGTTGTGGAGAGAACTTTTCAGTTTACAAGGTTACTTTTGTAATCGATACATCCCTAAATATCTTTCAAATGATTTTTTATACATTTATACCAGCTCTCTTTTCCATGTCATGTAATCTCTGTATTCAGAAAGAATACAGAGATTACATGACATGGAAAAGAGAGCTGGTGAAGTTCTCCGGTGGCCCTTCACTCAGCATGGACTAGTACCAGAAAAAACTGTTACAGTAATTGATTTGCGTTGTGGAGAGAACTTTTCAGTTTACAAGGTTACTTTTGTAATCGATACATCCCTACCTATCTTTCAAATGATTTTTTATACATTTATTTGTTATTTAAAATAAATAGCTTTTATTTTGTCTATAACACTATTTATGTTGTGCTTAAGAGGTTCTAATTTGGCGTTTATGAAATTTTGGCAAATCTTTTTGTTACACTTTGTAGCTTGTAGTATCTGGTAATATAATATGACTCAGTCTGTGCCCTTTCTTAATCGTTGAAACATTACATCCATTTTCCATCGAAATTTGGGATTAAGCGTGTTCATGCCTTAGAGATTTTCACTAGGCTTCTGTAACGGGCATTGGTTATTTATTAGGAAATTCATTTTCTTTTGCATTGTGGGTGCAGGATAATGAATTCATTACTCAACAGTTTGATGCATGTGCTAGTTGGTGGACTCAAGGACCAGATGCTGCCTTACAGGTCATACTTTCACAAATGACTTTTTTGTTTGTTTTTTTTTTCTGTTTTTGTTTTTGTGTTTTCTTTTTTTGAATTTTGTAACTATATTTGATTTTTGCCTTGCTGATTGACGAATAGGTTACATATATGTTGTAGTCATGATACACTCTTTCGCATTTTTGTCTCTACATTTTGTGTGTACATTTTGCTGAAAAAATTGTTTTCATTTTAATTAACATAGAATAACTATTAGGGTTGTCCTAAAATTATAATGAACCATGATTTGCAACATACAAATAATAATAATGTGACATTTGTATGTATACATTAGCAAAATAGTTGCACTTTGTTAGTGCCGTCCAATATCCTCTTCTATTGAATTTGTAGGTTTTCATTGTGTGCAAACAACTAGCAATCCTAGACCAATGTGTTATTGTTCTCCAATATATTGAGAAAAGAAACAAGATGAGAAAAGAAACAACATATGAAAAGGAAGTGAAGCATAAAGTTTATATGATGTGCCTTTTGGACTCTGTTTTTCAAATGGGTTTCTATTGTAGTTAAAATAATTTTCTATTATGGAATGTGGACTTTATGGTCAGCATAGTGCTCTCCTGTGTTCTTCTTTAGGCTGAATCCTTTCTCTTGCCAAAAACTTCATTCTGTTTCATCAGTTTGGAGGGTGGTCACATGTCTGAAAATTTTCTTTAATGTAATTATATGTTTTCGGTGGTTTCAGACTGAGCTTGCAAGAGATATGGGTTATACTGCTGCCAGATTTGGACATGTAATGTTCCCTGAGAATGTTTATGAGCCGGCCTTGGAATGTGCACAACATTTGCTTGATGGCGTGGGGAAAGGCTAGTGTTTTTCATCTACTATCTTAATTCTAAATCATTTTCTTTCTTTTCTTCCTTCCTTCCTTTTTTTTCTTTGTTTCTTTTTTCCCTTTACTTGGTTATGTTAAAGAGTTTTTTATAATTAGTTAGGTTTTTTCTTATCAGCTTAAACTTTTAGGTTTAATGATTACTAATATAGTATTAAAATTTGGTAACTCACCACACATGATAAAATATGAATTTGTTGTGTGTTTGTGTTTGGGCTTGAAACACGTGGCAAGTCGGTTGGTCTTGCGTGTGAGGTGATGTGTTAGAAAGCTTATAACTATTGTTGGGTTTTTTTCTATTAGCTTAAGTTTTTAGGTGTATCGGTCACTAACATGATATTAGATTTGGTTTGTCTCAGAGTCTTGGCTTTTGTTCTCCCCACGTGATTATATTTGAATTTAATATTTACATTTGTTGTGTGTTTGTAGTTGGGCTTGGTTGACGTGCTAAGCTAGTCGGTTTGACATGTGAGGTGATTTGTTAGGAAGTTTTATATCATTAGTTGGATCTTTTCTTATCAATTAAAACTTTTGGGTTTGATGATTACTAATAGGTTTGAAGTATGCTATCGTTAGATTTTTTTTTTTTTTTTGGTGGAGGCACTCTAATGTGATTTATGTCTCCTTGTAAACACTAATCAAATCAGTTTACAAATCAAATCACTAATATCTCATTAATTTAGGGCCAATTAAATATTTTACTGGTTATAAGAGTGAACTAATGAAGATGGTATTTTATTTTAGAGTTTGCTCTAATAAATTGTTTTCTTTTGTTACCATGATCTCTTGTGATGAAAGTTTGTATTTAGTAACAACTAACTGAAATTACAGAGGGTGATTGGTTAAATTTTCCAATTTGATATTGTCCTTTTTCTTTTTCTCATTTCTGTTTGCTTAACCAATTAGATTTCATGAAGCCTTTGTAGTTCTTGCTAGATTTGTATTTCTAAATCAAGTTACAAGGTCTATGGTGCATTCTTAGGCATAGACTACATATAATTTTTTTTTTTCCTGCTTATTTTTTCTTGCTTTATAATAGAGAATATGATTGCTTTTTGTGCAGGCTGGGCTTCACGGGCATTCTTTTCAGATAATGGATCTACAGCAATTGAAATCGCTCTCAAGATGGCATTTCGTAAATTTTCTTGTGATCATGGAATTCTTCAAAATTCTCTCGGCAGTAACACGGCTGAAAGAGTTATCAAGTTGAAGGTGGACCACTTTGATCCTTCTGAATTTTTCCTGGTGCTTCTGGCAACAATATGGTTTAACTAAAGAACATTTATTTATATATGAAACAATTTGGTACTAAATGATATGTTCTGTAAGTTGACGAATTTGTGTGAATTGCTTCAACTACTCTTCTTCCAGGTCCTAGCACTTAAAGGATCTTATCATGGTGATACATTGGGTGCCATGGATGCACAAGCACCTTCATCTTATACAGGCTTTCTTCAGCAACCATGGTAATGATATTTTGTCCTAAAATCATGTCTGATTAAAATTATAATTTTATGATGTTGATTTTCGCATTCACTGTCAGTCTTCTTCAATATATGCTTTCAAACCAAGAGATCTGTGAAATTGTTTGTAGCATGTCAACTTGTCAAGACAAGACTAGTTGGGCACAATAAACAACCAATGGTTCAACCCTTGTCTCTTTGCTATGTAATTTGGTGTTTCTTGTGTGGCTTTTACAGTTTTACGTCAGTGTTTTCTGTGTGGGCTTTACATCTCATAAAGGGGAATGGCTCAGAACCATGAAAAAAATTATATATTTGAAATATTTTGTACTGGATGGTGTATTTTATACTTCTAATTCTACAGTTAGATTTTTCATGTTGCTAGCGTGCATTTTCTTATGGGCATTTACGTTCCAACTTTAATCTAGTAACAAGCTTCAACAAGAAAAGCAAGCTGCCAAGAATGAAACTTTTTTCATTGATGGTTCATGACTTGCACAGGTACACAGGAAGAGGTTTTTTTCTAGATCCTCCCACGATCTTCATGTGCAACAGAAAATGGAATCTTTCCTTACCAGAATGGTTGCATGCCAAAACTGCAAAATTTCAAGATATGAGTAAGTAGAGTTTGCTCTATAAACCCTCCTATCCCCCATCCTCTCCCTGGGTCTACTATTGTATGCCATTGCCTTTTTAGGTTTCATTTCAAATATTCATTTGCATTTTTTTGAGATATTACAGCCTTTGACTCTCGTGATGAGATTTTTGATAAGAGGAGCAGGGAGAAGTCAGATCTTGCTGCATTTTATTCATCATATATATCACAAATATTCTCGCAAAATTCAGAATGCAAGGGATTTGTCGGAGCACTAATTATGGAACCGGGCAAGTAAATAATTATTATCATTTTGGCTATGCCCTTTTTTTTTTTTTTTTGGTCTTTTTAATTCTTCCATTGTTTATTACGAAGTTTTAATTTATGTCCTATACCACTAGAAAGAAGGTTTCCCATATATAAATTTCACTTTATGTAGCTCAAAAGGAAACAAAAATAACTTTATGTAATGAAAATGGATTGATTTATGTATTCAAACTTTAAATATGAATCAGTGAATAAGGACAAGGCTGATCTATACGTATGTTGGACTGATCTACCGTGATGGGTCGTAATATCTAACACCAGACATTACAATGTGGCTAATTACTTAACCTGAATCTTTGTTGTATCATTAAGCATGTTGACTTTCCTTATAGTTAAATTTTTTCCAAACGTTGCCAAAACATCAACAACCATAATAGCAGATCCGGACCATGACTATGTATGAGTTTTATTTTTCGACGCTGGTTCTGAGTGGCTAAGATCATGCATCATAAGCAGGATTTATTTTCATGATTTTGAGCCCAGATTTACTTTGAATTTGATTATTTTTCTGATTTGGTGGTTGAACACGTGCAACAGTTATACATGCTGCTGGAGGAATGCATATGGTCGATCCACTATTCCAGCGGATACTTGTCAATGAATGTCGGAATCGTAAAATTCCAGTTATCTTTGATGAAGTTTTTACAGGGTTCTGGCGTTTGGGAGTGGAGGTTTGTTGCTCTGCTTGCATGCCATTCTCATTTTTTTCTGTTTCTTTTCTTTCTCTTTCTTTTTTTTTTTTTTTTTTTTTTTCGTGGGTGTGCTTTTTTTGAACCTAATTACGTTGCATTATTTGTTGATCATTCATCATTGTTTTGACAGACTGCTGCGGATCTACTTGGTTGTGTACCAGATATAGCCTGCTTTGGGAAGCTATTGACTGGTGGTGTCATACCTTTGGCGGTTACCCTGGCCACAGATGCTGTTTTTAATTCATTTGTTGGAGACTCAAAGGTAATTTATTTGGTGGTTTACTCAATGTGAGAGATATTAACTTCTGTTTTGGATATTGTCTTGATGAGTTGTGGAATCATGCACTTTGCTGCCACATTGGTTGCCAATTTGCCATCAATATTCATAACTGATAGTGTTGACTAAATAAATACAATATTTGAGCATCTATGAACATCTAAGGGAGGAAGGTGTCATATTTATTTATTCTTAAGCTGTTGCCAAGATTGAAATTATCCTTGAATTCAGTTGTAATATGTTGTACTTGGAATTGCTTTGTTATTTAAAATCAATTCTGGCAGATCTAAACTTGGGCATGGTTTGCTGTCTAATTTGGCCTGAATATTTGTCAATACGAGAATACATCAACACATATTTCTATTAATTTAGAGATCTAAAATGTGATTAATAAATATGTTGATATTGTAGCAAGTTCAATGATGTTACATCAATGATTTCCAGCTCTCTTTAACATCATTCAGTTTTTCTTTTTTCCTTTTTTATTGTTATTTTTTTAATGTTTAATTTTTAACTTTTTGCATGATCTTTTTTTCTTTTTTCAAATTTCAATTTAAACTGAGTCGGGTGATGTTTTGTGAATTTCTCTCTCTTGATTCAGAGACAATACTGAGGTTGTGAGACCACGACGACAAATGCTCAATTAAGTTATCACATTCTAAGAAATGCTAATTTAATATGACTTTAATATCAGGAAACATATGTGGGGTTCTCTTCTGTAAATTCCTGACACCGATTTTGTGCTTGGTTGTGATTGTAGCTGAAGGCACTTTTGCATGGACACTCATACACTGCACATGCTATGGGGTGTGCAGCAGCTGCTAAAGCTATGAAATGGTTTAAAGATCCTCAGACAAATATTAATATCAATTCCGACCAGAAGCTTCTTCGAGAAGTATGTGCATTCATCTACTTGCTTTTCTCTATTCCCATTGCATATTGTTGTCAAATAAAACATTAGGTTTTCTGCATACAAAGCTCATATACTGATGGCCTTGTTATTCATATTCTCTCTGTAGGGTCTAATTTTAGCTGAAACCAAGAAAGGAAAAATAATTGGCTTAACAAAGTAAATTAGGTGTGGACTGTATGGGAAGTGGAAAAACAGGAGACAAAGAAACTCAAATCATTAGCCCTATTCTTATTCATGTCATAATTTCATAATGAATAAGAATTTGAATGAAAATATTTATTCCAATTTTATTACTTGCAAATCATTTATCAACACTAAATCTGACTTGAAATATACGGATCTTTTGATGATTATATGATCTCATTGAACCATGCTATTGGGGCCAAAAATAATAATTCGTTTTTCCTTGGATAATTCTATATATCACCAGTCAGAGGTTTACTGGTTGTTCATCATTGATTGGTAGTTAAAATTAATTGAAGTTGCGCATTATCTATGACAAACATGATAACCTGTGCTCAGAACAAAAAAAAAAAATTCAACCGTCACATGTCAACCTGTGAAAAGTGGGCTGGACCACTACTTTCTTGCTGACTAAACAGTGACTTTGTTCTGAAAATGCTTATGTATTATGTGCATTTATATACTTGCAGCTATGGGATTTGGAGTTAGCACAGCAGCTATCATCACATCCTGCTGTCCGAAGAGTGGTTGTACTAGGGACTGTCTGTGCTCTAGAGTTACAAGCAGAAGGCTGCAATGCAGGGTATTGTTTAACTGACTCATTCTTTTATAATTTTATGATGAATTATTATCATGACTACTCATCATACACTAAGTTATGCTCCCTAGTGCTAAGGTAGGCAAAAATGTTTCAAATTTGCTGGCAGAAGTTGGATGTTCTAGTGCCAAAATTGTCCTTGAAAAATAATTATTTTATGCACTTCAAGTGATTTATTTTTGCCCACAAATAATATCTTGTTGGGTTCTTAACCAAGAAAAAAAGAAAAAGAAAATCATATCCGGTTGGATGATATGGGCTAAAACGTATGGAAGTTGTCTCAAAAAAAAAAAAGAAGAAACGTATGGAAGTTACACCCACAGCATTAGACAGCTGCGTTCTTGTATTGTAATTGGCGATTAACTTGGTGAGCAGTCCCATATCATTGGTAGGGGAACAGCAAAGTGATACTACTCCAGTATGAAAGCTTGATGTTGATTTGATATTAAGTATGTGTTTGGGATTGATTCTACTTATAAAATAATCATTTATTTCAGAATGAAAAGTCAATAATACCCTTACTTTAATAATACTTTTACAAACCAAATTTTTAGTTTATAAAATTATATTAAAGTAAGGGCATTATTGACTTTTTGTTATAAAATAAGTGATTATATTAAGTGAATATTTCATAATTCCCTTTTAACTCTGCTTTTGTGAACTTGCATATGGTACAAATTGATTTGCGTGATTTGTGTAGTATCTGCATTTGATATTTAATCTCCTTTGAAACTTATTATCTTTTGATAGGTATGGATCGCTATATGCCAGTTCTCTTCTTAAAAAGCTCCAGTGAAGATGGTGTTTACATGAGGCCTTTGGGTAATGTTATTTATCTCATGTGTGGACCTTGTACATCTCCTGAGATCTGCAGGCAACTGCTCATCAAGCTGTACAGAAGACTTGAAGACTTCAACAGGGTTAAGGAGAAAGTAAGAGTGATGTAGGACAAGTTTAGCAGAAATTGATGTAGGATAAGTTTAAGAGCTTTAGGATTCCTACAAGTTTAAGATCCCTTATTCTGTGTTATTATCTTTTTATTAGGATTAAGATTTAATTAGGATTTTAATTTCTAACAGTTAAGAATTAGATATATTATTTAAAAGCTTGGTTTGTGTGTGTTTAGTAGTCAATTGTTTTCTTTCTTTAGTAATAATGAACTTTGATTTTATGTTCGATGTTTATATTAAATTTATTTGATTCGTTTCAAAACAAACCTTCTGCTGTACCAAAATTGGTAACAAAGTGGGGTCTACTTTCAGTTGATGGCTGTAATTGGTTTGAGTGGACAATGAACCCCAGATAACGAACAACGGTTTGCAATTATCGATGAACGATTCAATAGAGTCAAGCAACAATTTGACAGGATCGATGAAAAGCTTCGAAACCTTTAGTAGATGTTTGCGATGATTCTCGAAGGTCAATAAGTTGTCGATGAATGTTAATCTAATCTGATAGGTATTCGGATGGTGACTACTAAAGAGAACATTGGAGATGACCGCGGACGACAAAAAGGTAGGAATCTGGATGGTCGGGACTTGTAAGACTTAGATTTGGGTAGAAGAGATTTGTGGGACCTTGTAAACCCGGAATGACCTGCGAAGAGATCTACGCGACTTAAACGTTGACACGTTTCGTGTTTCAGACTTGCGACACTCGGATTTACACCTTAAGCTCCACCACATGTCGATCTAGGCCAAGGTAATCGATAATGGCTCTCGAACAACGCTAGTGAGGGTCGACAACCTTATATTGGCAATTGATTATAGAGGCTAGATCGACAACGACAATGGTTGGAACGACCAGATCAATGATGACAAAGGGCAAATAGATGACAATAAAGGTCAAATTGATGGCGAAAAAGACTGGTTGGAAGGGATTTGCAATCCAACAGCTTTGACCTGACACCCTTCATAATGACCCGTTTATGAGAGAGGCAATGGAGGTGTTTTTAGGTGGCATGCTTGGTGGGATCCAATGTTGTTAATATCTTCGAGCATTTTTCTCCGAATGAGTTATCTTTACAATCACAAAACTTGAGGACGATTTTTTTTTTTTCAAACGAAGGGGATTAATGTAGGATAAGTTTAGGAGAAATTGATGTAGGACAAATTTAGTAACATTGGGATTCTTACAAGTTTAGGACTTTTTATTCTATGTTATTATTTTTTAAGTTTGGGATTAATAATTAATTATGAGTCTTATTTCTAATAGTTTGAGGGTTAAATACATTATTTAAAGGCTTGATTTCTTATGTTTAGTATGCTATTGTTTTCTTTCTTTCAGTTATGATAAACTTTAAATTTATGTTCTATTGTTTATATTAAATTAAATTTACTTGTTTCGTTTTAAAATAAATCTTCCATTGCATTAAAATAGGATTGATACTAATTTTGGAAGCTGTTTTCAATAGACAATTAAAATTTGAATAGTTTTCAAAACCATGGCAATGAAAATGAAAATTTTCCATTTTTCTTTTTTGACCTTTCCCAAATGAGGTGTTACTTGCGAGAATTTGGTTCCCAAAACAATCAACTTCACCATATCATCCAACTAACCCAAAAAACATAAAAATAATAATAATAAAAAAGTGGACGGGCAGGATAGAAAAGATGCAAATGACGATTTTTTTTTTTTTTTAAACACGAAAGACGATTTCAAGTGGAGCCCGACCGAAGAAGTCCAAATAAGCAAATAAGTGAGCGACATGTGTTCACCCTCATAAGTGGCCATGATATCATTAACATTAATGACGTGTAAAGCGACAGACAAATTACGTCACAACATCCTGAAAGCAACGGCCACGATTGCCTTCTCTTTCCTTATCCGGACACAGAAGAACATAAATATCTAAAATACCTGAAAAATCTCTCACTAAAATCTGCTGCACTAAAGTCCACAATAGTCAGCATTGCAATCACTGCAATATTGCTACACCAACACCTATCTACTCGTCCCTGGTCAGTGGTCCTGGCTACCAGTCGCCAGAGTGGACTTCTTTTACAGTTTTTTTTTTTAAATCCCCAACTTTTGCCAAAATCTTCATACTTTACCAAACATTTTAATTAATATCTAAAATTACCTCAATCATTACGTAATCCATTTTTCTCCTAAGATTTTATTTTTGATTAAAAATCTCTTAATTTCTATGTTGTTCTTTAAAAATGAAAATTTAGGTCTTATTTGGTATTTTTTTTAAAATGATATTTTTTAAAATTATTTTTAAAAATAAAAAATATATTTTAAAAATAATGTTTTTAAAAATACAATATATTTACTTGAATTTTTTAAAAGCTATTTCAAAAAGTAAAAATGATATAAAGTGTTTTGTATTATTTTAAAAAAAATAAGTAAAATAATTGTTTAAAAGAGGAAATAGTGATTTGTTTTGAAAATCTATTGAGAAAATGATGGAAAATATAAAAAAAAAATATTTTTTACGTTTTAGTTATGATTGATAAAAATGTTTTTTCAATTTCGAAAACATATTTACAAAACATGCAATCAACCATATTTTCCTCATTTTTTGTTTTTGAGAATGAAAAACCATTTTTAAAAATAGTTCCAAACACCACCTTTATTTTTTTAGTTTTTTAGAAATTCCTTAAACAACTAAAAATTTCTTTTGCACAAAAATACAAAATTATTTTTTTAGAGGGGAATTCAAAAGTTAGATAAAGATTTTTTTTTGAGGAAAACTAAAAAATCTGAAATATAGATAAAGTGTTTTGCACAAACCTTTCAATCATATCTGAAATATTGGAGAAAAATACAAAAATTAGGAATTTTTTTGGGCCAAAAAAGAAATATAGGGACGATATTAGGAAAAAAGATGAAAACTGAGAGATAATAAAGAATAATGCAAAAGGTACGATTCTTTCATAATTTGACATACTATTAATTTTTAATTGAAAATATTAAGAAAAAAAAAAATAGTAGTTGAAGTTGAGACACAAAAGTGGGAGTCGAATCAGCAGTCTCACTTGAACGGGGAAAAAAAAAAACGAAGAGAAATACATCGATATTATCTCTCAACAAAATTATCGTCTCAGGTTATAATTCTCTGTTTTTTAGTTTCCTTCACTTGCTATCTGAAATTTTAAAACGGAGGCTTTAAATTTGAGTTAGTTATAGTTAGCTTCTTACTAGTGGCGTCCAAAAGGGGATTAGGGTTTCGAACAGTTGAAGACGTTTGATTTTGTTTGAATTTGTGGTTGGGTGTGTAAAACAGGATTTGTATTTGCAGATCTGAGAATGCAGAGGCAGACTAGGTACCTGGAGAGAACTAGTAGTATGAGTAGAGGCAAAAGGGCTCTTGAAGGGAATGAAGAGGATCAGCCTGAGCGTAAACGACCCGCTCTCGCTAGGTTAGTCCTCGTGTAATCACTTGTTTGATTTAATTTTTCATGCAACATTCTGAGTTTTTGATATTATTGAAAGGTTTGTGTATGATGCAGTGTAATTGTAGAAGCTCTGAAGATGGACAGTCTGCAGAAGCTCTGCTCATCTTTGGAACCGATTCTTCGCAGAGTTGTAAGAACTTTGCTACAATTTTTTATTGATATGTTTGATTGAACGTGCTGAATTTCGATCGGTGTAATTATTCTTGTTCTTTGTCAATTTGTTGTTTCTCTAGGAGATTATCTAATACAGCATTATAGTGCTATTGACTGTAAAAAAAAAAGTTATGTGCCCTTGAAATTATTGGAAACCAATGTTCGCAAGGAGACGAAATAATTAGTGTAACTTGGAATATAATTAAAATCTTTCTCCTTAGCATCTTTGAAGGTTTTTTTATGCCTTTACACCCCACAAAACAAGTAAAAAAGATTGCAAAAAAAAAAAAAATAGCCTTACCTTTACCCTGAAATCAGTAATGTCTTCAACGAAGAAACAGATATTTGATACAAGGACTCACTTCAAAACCGTAGAAAGGTTTTTACATAGCTTGGATGCTATACTACAATTTGGAAATAAAATTTAGAAATGATTGGACTGGCAATCTTCATTTGGTTAACCGATATAGAGTATAATGAAATAAATGATCGAAAGATTTAGTATTTTTACACATGGCTGACCAAGATGTTTTCTTAAGTTTTCTAAAACATCATGTGTATTAATTTTTTAATGAGCTACTGTCTAGGCAACAGTTTTAAGTTTAACTTTGGTTGCAACCTTGTGGCCTTCCAAATTACCAGACAGGGTTCGAGGATAATACACCAATCTATTGAACAAAGTGTTTCTAGCAAAGACATCTGTTGAATTCTTAATCCACGCTTTCCTAGTCATTGACACTTCTATGGATTTATTGATACTCACCAATTGAGCAGAAGAAAATTCTTCAATTTCTTAGTTGTTCAAATTCCTTCCCTTTTTTTTAAAATTTTATTTGAAGTAGTTCAAATTCCTTTTTAAAATTGAAAATTTTTGCTATTGATGTAGAACTTGTAACTTATGTTTACATATGTAACCATATATAATAAACAATATAAATATATTATTTTATGTACATCTTGATGTGTGTTCGTGTTAATTACATATGAACGACTATAGCAAATTGCATATGGTTGTATAAAAGACAAATTAATATATAATATACAATTAGCCTAATATGAAGCTTGGGTACAGTTTATTTGTTATGCGAATTGAGTCGGCCAAACTCTTATAAAGCAAAACTCAAATTATTTGATATGTTACTGTTTATTAAAATCTGCAATCTTAATTCTCATCAAGCTTTAAGTGTTATGATTTTCAAGTGAGATTTTTGGTGAGTTTACATCAGTGATTGCATTTAATTAGAATGAAGATTTTCCTCTGCTTTTGAGATAAATAAATAAGCTCTCTCTCTCTCTCTCTCTCTCTCTCTCTCTCTCTCTCTCTTTTTGTTTTTTGTTTTTCGCTTCTTTTTTTTTTCTTTTTTTTTCTTTTTTTTTTTTTTAAAAACTTGTTATATTGTCTCTTATTACCACTGTCTTGTATGTTAAACAGGTAAGTGAGGAAGTGGAACGTGCCCTGGCAAAGTTAGGCCCTGCAAGGCTCGGTAACGGACGGTGAGATATTCATTCCATTTGTGGCTGCAGTTGATGCTATCAAATTTTTGTTAATTTAGTTCTGAAGTTTTCTTGTACATATAGAGTTCTTTTATTTTGTCATATTCATTTTCACTTTGTATTTGGTTGATGAGATATGATTGATAGTAGTGGATATGTATGCACTGGGCTTACACAATCAAAGATATTTCAAGTCCTTTTGAGGTGTCATGGCTAACATGACTTATCGGCAGTTTTTGTAGTAACTTCATCTCAGGTGGTTTCTGATTTTCACTATTTGATTTTCAATTGAAATGTCTAGGACTAAGTTGAATTTAATAAGACAGATGCAAGCACAAAGATGGTCATGAATATGCATATATGTGTGCAATATGTTTAAATTGTTGATACATTTTCGAACTTGTTGATTGTATGTAGATCATGTCTGCAAAAGCAATATATAAATCATTGGTTTGTGTATTCCATATGTTTAATTACGTTCACAACGGGGTGCTTGCAAGTTACTCTTAAATGTATCATGTTGTGTTCAATCTTGATTTGGTATGTAGTAACTTTGGAATAGGCTTGTTCTTACCTACTAGAACTCGAGGGGCTCATCTCCTTCCTAGTGTTTCACTTGGTTGGGGAGATTGGTGATTTTAATTGGTTGCACTGTCACTTTAGTTTCTCCTTCCACCTACTGCTTGTCTAATTATGGGATTGCATTGGATAATGAAGTTGTTATCTCTCTTTCTTTCGCTTTCCTTCCTTTTAGTGTTAAAGGGTTTCAAAATTCATTTAAAATCATGTAAAATTCTTGAAACTTAAGAGAATAGAACTGCTTTCTTAGATTTATTTTATTGTTATCCTTCTCCTTCTGTGATACACATTTTTTTTTTAAGAAAAAAAATTATTGTCATGTAAGTTTGGATAATATTGCATATATTTTATTGTGGTTCAAGTCATAACTTACTCCACTTCTGTTATGTTGTATCAAATGGCTCACTTGGGGGCCTTTTGATGTAGTTTGCCCTTTGCTCAAATAGAGTATGTGTATTTGTTTTACATCTGAATTTGGGCATGTTCATCTAACACTTCTATTTTTTAGGGCTTCCCCAAAACGAATTGAAGGGCCAAATGGACGTAACTTGCATCTGCACTTTAAGTCAAGGTTGTCTCTTCCCCTCTTTACAGGAGGTAAGGTAGAGGGCGAGCAGGGTGCTGCAATCCATATTGTTCTGGTTGACACAAACACAGGACATGTTGTAACCTCTGGACCTGAGGCATCTGTAAAACTTGACATTGTTGTACTTGAAGGGGATTTTAATAATGAAGATGATGAAGACTGGACACAAGAAGAGTTTGAAAGTCATGTGGTGAAAGAGCGTGAAGGAAAGAGGCCATTGTTAACTGGGGATTTGCAAGTGACACTCAAGGAAGGGGTAGGAACGCTAGGGGATCTCACTTTTACTGATAACTCAAGTTGGATAAGGAGCCGAAAGTTCAGGCTTGGCTTGAAGGTTGCTTCTGGATATTGTGAGGGCATTCGCATTCGTGAGGCAAAGACTGAAGCTTTTACTGTTAAAGATCACAGAGGAGAATGTGAGTTAATGATCTATTCCGTATTTGTTCTTAATTTACCTCCTCATAAAATTGTTTTTAAATTTTTATTTTTTCCTCTACAGTGTACAAGAAGCACTATCCACCTGCATTAAATGATGAAGTATGGAGATTGGAGAAGATTGGCAAGGATGGTTCATTCCACAAGCGGCTAAATAAACAAGGAATATTCATAGTTGAAGACTTTCTGCGGCTTGTGGTGAAAGATCCTCAGAAGTTGCGAAATGTAATGTAGCATTGATCTTGAGTTAAAATTTTCTGTGCTCTGTAGTTATCTTCTGATATTGATTACTGATTGTAGATTCTTGGAAGTGGTATGTCAAACAAGATGTGGGATGCTCTCTTAGAACATGCAAAGACTTGCGTCCTCAGTGGCAAGCTTTATGTTTATTATCCTGAAGAATCCAGAAACGTTGGTGTCATTTTCAACAATATTTACGAGCTGAATGGCTTTACTTCAGGGGAGCAATATTTTCCTGCTGACTCTCTTTCTGACAGCCAGAAGGTTTGTTAAATATATGTTCTTGTTTTACAATGACATAATTTCATTTATTGTCTTATGTTTGCTCGGTGGTTCATATCTATTTACCTTATCTAAAATTTGGCCCTCTGCAATATTTCTAGAGTGTTGCTTTTTTCTTTCTTCCTGCATACTTCTTATTCAAACCTGAATAATCATATGTACATTGTGGACACTCCTTAAAAGTTTTCTCTTTTTACTGCCCTTGTTCTATATAGTGCACTGTCTTTAGAAATGTTTGTAATAACACATGTCTGATGATATCATTTCAAAAAGCTTACTTAATCTCTCCCTCCTGGGAATCACCTCCCCACCTTATACTCTCCTCTTGCTTCACCTGTAGCATCTGATATGGGGATATTGTTAAATTTAAATTCCTTCAGAAAGCAACCTTTAGCTACTTTTATTAGAATAGAATTTTTTATTATTACCATTTAAAGTATATGGAAACTTTTCTTGGGTATTTGTGTTGATACAACATATACTGGCGTAAAATTTGCTGTATGAATTTTGGACCTGCCTGTTTCTTTGGGTTAAAATATGAAAATACAAAGAGGGAAAAAAAAATGGAAATGATTAGTCGAAGTTCTTATATTGCTCTTTCTTTGGCTCCAAATGCCTCTTTCTTTGTCCTTTACTGTTTTATTATTATTATTATTATTTTTTATGCGCAAGTGTTGAAACTTTACAAATTTTAATCTTCTACTCTGCCATTAACAGCAGACAGTAGCCATGATACTTTCCTTAGCCTTAAGACATGCTTGTGAGTTGATATCATATAATTTGTTGTTGTTCGCTAGCATAGTTTGAAAACGTGTGCCTAAGCGCAAGGTCCACCCCTGGCGAAGCATAGCCCCTTCAATGAAGCGTGCGCCTGACCATCGGAGGCGCAGAAGCCCTAGGCATGCCTTAACAAAAACTAGCTGTAACCGGCGGTCTGGGGGTGGGCTTCATGGCTGCACTAAAGAATACGGTGAGGACTGAGGAGAAAGAAAGGCAAAAACGAAAAGGGTGAAGGAAGCAAAGAGAAGGAGAGAGAGAGAGAGAGAAGAGGAGGAGGAGGAGGGGGGGGGGTGTGGGTGGCGTTTACAGGTGAGGAAGAGTGACAGCTAACCCTAGGTTCCTAACATGTCAAAACTTTTATATATATATAAATTGTAAACAACCCTCTAATTTATGATAAAATACCCAATTGAACCCAAAAAATTATAAATAACTTTTTATGATAAATACTCAATTAAACCTGAAAAAATTATAAATAACCCTTTAAGTTATGATTAAATATCCAATTAAATCCTTTGATTTGAAAAATAAACAAAAAAATCTCTACTATTATATACATATATAAATAAGATACAAATTTTATGATTTTATAATATTTTAAGTTTTTTTTTATGAGAGGTGCGCCTCACGTCGAAAAGGCACACCTTGCGCCTCACGTTGAAAAGGCACACCTTGCGCCTCTAGCTCCACGGCCCCTTTGTGCCTCGGTGCGTCTTGGTCTTTTTAAAACTATGGTCCCTAGTGGATGAGAGATCATCATTCTCTATAATATTTTACATCATTTCAGCCATTCATGTGAACACTTAATACCAGAATTTCAGTACATAATTTTTATTTATAGGGATGAAAGCACTAGTATCAACATTCTATCTGCTCATCACCTTCTATAATCATATTATTGCGTGTCCCAGTTCTGAATTCCTATATATATATTTTTAATCTCTTTTGAGAAATCAAGTCCAACTTTTAAACCCCCTCTAGCTGAGTATAGAATCCAAAAGTTTGGGCTTCAGGCAAGTTACACACCTGGATGCATATTTGATATAGGGAATTAAGGAGAGTTGCTATTGCCTCTGCTGTTTGTCATATATCACTAGAGAGAAATTAAATAATTTCATATTTATGTGAATATTTTAAGGAATATATTTTTAGCGCATCTATCCTTTTAAGCAACGGTTTCATGTGGTTCTGTGTAATAAAGTAGTAATTTTAAGCTAGTATTTTGGGTTACTGTTTCAATTCAAATTTTAATATTAAGTTTCCATTGTGCTTTTTGTTGCCTAGGCTTGGATCGGTCTTCATTGCTATATTTAAAATTTCTATTGAATTACATCAATTTGATCATTAACTTTCTTACTACAGGTATATGTGGACACACTGGTGAAGAAAGCGTATGAAAATTGGAATCAAGTTATAGAGTATGATGGGAAGTCATTTATGAATTTCAAGCAAAATAAGAGATCGAATACATCCCGCAATGAACTTCAGATAGGCCAAATAGATTTCTCTAATGCTTTAGACCATCAGGGGCAACTACCACGGCTTCCGGCCACAGTTCCTACTGAGCCATCTTCGGTTCAGTCAGGCCAACCAGTTGGAGGTAAATATTTCAGGCTGGAAAATGGCTTCCCTCTTCCCTCTCCCCATCATGAGTTCTGTTCTTTTTCCCCTATTTTTCCTGTCTGACATATTTGTTTTATCATAAGATACCAAATTTATACATTTTGGTACTAATGCATTCCCATATCATGCCTTAATTTGGCTGTGAAGCCTTATTTTTGATCACCTGGGCTTAGGCTCATAATATTCTATAGGAATAGAACTTTAAATTCGAATTGCCGAATCAATGTAGTATTTTTAGTTAGATGAAGATAAGTAGAGAATAAGAAGATTGTGCTTTATTCTGGGGAATGAAAGCATAAAGATCTAGGGATATGTTGGACTCACAGCCAATAAATCATTGAAGTCTGAAGCTGCACATAGAAAGTCTTAAATAATGAACATCAAAGTGTTGGTGGCTCTTCAAGTCCATTTGTTCATCTTTAAACAACTTGCAAGTAGTCTTTACTAGTAGCTGCAACAAAGGAATGGAAGTAATTATGGAACTCTAGACTTTGGATTTTAGCTGATGGTTTTGAACTTTAAACAAAGCCTTTTGTTAATTATTCATTTTGTTCTGTCTGTCAGCTTCAGGGTATAATGATAACCTGTACACAACAGAGTCCCAACTTGGGAATTCAAATTCCCGTGCTCAGTTCGATGGCACTTCCTTCATGTCTCATGACCAGCTGATTAACAATTCTAACCAAGTCCAGAACAGCAGATATGATAACAACAATGTTGTTGGTCTGGCTCTTGGTCCGCCACAATCATCTGACTCAGGATTCCAAGCTGTTGGTTCTTCCATGCAGACAACTAACATGAATCCTTTTGATGATTGGTCGCTCAACCGAGACAGGGGAGTTGATGACTTTTTTTCAGAGGAAGATATTCGTATTCGGAGCCATGAGATGCTTGAGAATGAAGATATGCAGCACTTGCTCCGACTCTTCAGCATGGGAGGCCATGCTGCCAATAATATCCCTGAAGACGGATATACATTCCCTTCTTTTATGCCATCACCTATGCCCAGCTTTGATGAGGATCGTACACGTTCTGGCAAAGCTGTTGTTGGGTGGCTGAAGATCAAGGCAGCGATGAGGTGGGGGTTCTTTATCAGGAAGAAAGCAGCTGAGAGGCGAGCTCAAATTGTTGAGTTAGAAGATGAATAATGATTAGGTTTTGTTTTTAAGCTTTGTATGGGTTCATTAATGGGCAAGACCTAACGATTGCCAGCAACATATTGAGATCTGAGGATGCATGACTTTGTGGTTTCAGAAGCTTAAGGACACTTGGTGTTAATAGGTTCTTGACTTCAGGACCTTGGGTATTTCTGGGTTCTTAATAGATATCAGGGAATCTCTTCTTGTACAGTTGCCTGTACAGTAAGTTGTTTCTTTAATTATTCTATTTCTTTAGTAATATGTTTCTCCAAGCACTTTAAGGTTTGGTTTGTGTATGATACCTAGGTGGTCTAAGCTCCTAAGGGATTATGTGCTTTTTGGTTGATAATTCTTTTGGTTCCTATTGACTTATTGGGGAAACATTTCTGTTATCTTAGGGATGAATTGATTTAATACTGTTCAATCAATCTGTGTACAAGTGTGCTAATACTCTTTTTTCTTGTGTTAATTACTCTGTTTTCTTTGTTCACTTGGTCCGAATGATCTACTGATTCAATGATTTGTATTCTGTACCTTTTGAACTGAATGTGATATAGGTTTAGCTTGTCATATAATTTGATAATGAGACATAGAATTTTTAAAATAGTAATCAATTCTTGATTATGGCCGAGCTAGCATGTCTTTATGTTGGTTCAGGCGTCTGCCAATGTAATTCAAGTGTTTTTATTTGATTCATATTCTTTATGTTTATTAGGATACTAGTTCTCTTACTGCAACCAACTAGATGGATGGGTTGGTTCAGTCCTATTTAAAGCATACATGTGTCTAGTCTTGTCCTGTAATTAGCAATATGCTTCTGTGACACTTTGGCTTTTGGTATGTCGTGCTTCGCTATATGTAGTTATAGTAAGAAAACATAGAATTATGCCAAAAGAGGGACAGTCTTTCATGACACCGTAGAGGTTGAGAAATTTTAAAATTGTCTCCATGAATTTTATTGGTCAAGATGGTTGCGTGCCCTTCTGTTTTTCTACAGTAGTTATTGTTGGGAAACAAATTGCGTATAAGGCTCTGCTAAACCAAGCCAGAAGCAAATTTTGTCTGTATGGCTCTATTTCTTCTAATCATTGTGATAGTCCATAGGAAAGATGGATCAGTGCGGATTACTATGGCAATGGTAGTGTAATATACGGGGTCGAAGCAGGTGTGAATTGAGGCACCGAAAGAGGAAAACATAAGATGAGGCCGTCTAGTTCTACCATCGATAGGTTTTAAAAATTTTACATGGATTGGATTGAAAAGATACAACTCAATCCCTTTATGAAAGTTTCAATCTGTTCATTATTCACAAAATCCCAGCCATAAGTGATGTAGTTTCCGCAAACAGTTTAGCAGAACGTGTAGAACAATATAACTAGATTAACATGTATATTAACTTCAAGTGAACAAGTAGCATGATTGATACATTTAAAGAACATATATTCATATCAATGCTTAACAACACAAATTATATACACATACTGTGAACAAGTAATTAAGCAATTAACACAATGAAGGAGTCGAAAGGGGGGGAAATAACACAAATTTTTATGTGGAAAATTTAAACGGAAAAAAAACCACGGGTCATTCTACAACTTGCAAATGCGGATTTTGATTTCTTTATGATTACATATATAGATGCATAAGATCGTTAATATGTTTTGCCTCTATAAGATAATTACTAAGACAATTGTATCATATTTGTTTGGGTTGTTTTAAATTATTTAAAAGCCGTTGTAACTTTACTAAGACGGTTATATAGGTGTTGCTTCATCTAAAGTTAGGGGTGATGATGTAATTATTCCAATTAAAATAATGAATTGTGCATCCACGTGGCAAAACTTACTAGAATATTACATCATTTTGGACACTATTTGAGACAAAATTAGCATTATTGTTTATTATAATATCAAAGTTTGCTATTGACTCTTTTATCATTTTAAATGTTTAGCTTTTTTTTTTTTTTTTTTTTTTTAATTTGTTGAAATTTTCAAATGTGGTTGCATTTTATCTTGCGTACAATACTTTATTTTTATAAAATAAAAAATAAATTAAACTTAAAAAAAATACAAGTATTAAATTTTTAAATAAGAATAAATGCTAGAATAAATAACAAAATGAGTGTGAGTGAGGTCTATTTCAAAAATGTAATACAATGTAAAAATTAAATTATTAAAAAAAAAAAAAAAACTAATAGGCTGCACTTGCATAAGGAATGCTTACACATATTTTCATTAGTGTGAATATAACCTACTTCATTGATGATGAAGAATTAAGGAATTGTACATTCAAAAAAACGAAAAAAAAAAAAAAGAATTAAGGAATTGTATTACATACACATGAGTTGATGATGGCTAAAACACAACAAAATAAACATAAAAATTTAAGAAACGATATATGTATGCGTTGACTGAACTTGTAGTTGTCTAGGAGGCGTTGCATTCTGGGGGTATTCCCTGAGGAAATCTCTTCGAGTCAGTGCAGTAATTGTAGATCATATAGTTGTTCTGCACCCATTTGAGCCTACCTTGGCTTTTTGAATCAAGCTCTTGAGAGAACCAAGAAGAAGAAGAAGGTGAGTTTGAAGAACAAGAAGATGCCCCATTGGACCAAACACAAGCATCAGCCTTGAAGTTTCTGTAGGAAGCAGTGAAAGGAGCTTGAGTCCAGTCAGTCTTGACAAGTCCACCTCTTGTAGGCCCAGTCATCTGCATTCCATAGTGATGAGTGTATTCTCATCGGCTGATTCTTTGGGAATGGGACTCCAATTGACTCTGAGTTCTTGAATTCTCTAATAGGAGTGCCATCCACTGAGAATCTGAAATTGTACAGTAGAAAAAACATGAGTACTCAAAACATATGAATGAATAAAAAGACTGAGGTGGAAGTGGAGGGAAGATAAACATACATAATGCGCTGGGGGTTCCAGAGGATGGAATAAGTATGAAAATCAGCAGTAGGGTCAAACCAGAGATAGAATTGCTGTTCTCTGTTGCCCTTTCCTTGGGTGAACACATTGGTGTGAAGAATGTAAGGATCACCACTCAAGTTCCCCAAGAATTCGAAGTCTATCTCATCCCATGTTGTTCCTGGTGATTTTAACTGCATCATGCAAATTTCAATGTATCAGTTTTATGAACACTAGTTTGTCGTACATATATATCAAGGACTTTAAGAAGAAATTACTTACATAATAGGCAGTGACAGTGCCAGCAGAGTTGCCAGGGACAAGCTTGAGTTGCATGTCAATGTTGCCGAATAAAAACTCATTCTTGGATTCAAAGCCAGAGCCAGAGGCTTTGTCAAGCGAGAGAGTGAGAAGCTCTCCATTGTTGAGAATCTTGGCACGGCCATCTCCCCATGTAATATCAAAATGTTGATTTAAGTTACCATACGCAACAGTTAAGGAGCCAAGCAGACAAAACAGAAGGAGACAATAAGCAGAGGCTGAGGAAGCCATGAATGCTTTGTAGAGAGAAGTAGCAAAGATAGCAGTAGATGAAATTGAGTGAATTTTGAAGATTGAAAGTGGAACCGATGATGAAAGCGTTGTGGAGTATGGTTTGGTATATATAGCATGAACTGGGGCGGTGAAGATGAGAAGAGAAACGCGAAGGAAAGTGGTGGGCAAAGCTGTGGACAGTTGTCGGCATGAAAAAGTGTAGTAAATTAATAGCGTGTGGATATTGCACTTGCAAATATGGCGAAGCATCCGATAAATAGATTTTTTATTATTGCACGCGGTTTTGCATTATTCTGAAGCTACGAACTTACTTCTGCCCAGGTTCCATCACCAGCTAATGACATCATTAGCCTTTTTTTTTTTTTCTACGCAAAACGTACTTAGATGTTACCAACCCCAGCTAGAGCCATCTGCAACACGAAAGGCAGTATGAGTCTATGAGACATCATTTACACATTATCGGAACCTTTAATTCCAAAAGCAGCTTAATTATAGAAAAAACTCCATTTTAGTTCTTAAATTTTGATTATATATATATATTTTAAAAAATCTGTTTGCATAAATGATTTCTACGGTCTCTAAAGTATCCTAAGCTCATCAATTTGATCTCTACCATTAATCAAATGGTTGTCAAAACTAATGATGAAGGGGCATTTTTGTCATTTCAGTAAGTTATTTTAACAAAAATAAAATTAATAAAAAAAATGAATTTTCATCGGTCATCTTTAAATTGAAGCTTGTAGATAAAAAATACAAAATTAAGTTAAATAACAAAAATAGATAAAATAAAATAAAATAAAATAAAGAATGATCTCCACTTTTATCTCATATATGAACAATAGAGATAAAAACCAAATTATCAAAAGTCATTAGAACTAAAAAAAATAAAAAAATAAAAAAATGGCTTCTTATGGTGGAGTTGATGGAACTCCAACAACGGTGGATCTTCACTAGATAGAATACGAAGAGCAAGCTTAAATGTTCTTTACCTAAAAACTAATTGATAGTTGAAAAACTAAAACCCAAAAATTCTCTTTTGTAGAACCCAACCCAACAACGATGACTAGAGATGACAAATTTACCCATGAACCCATATACTTGTGGATACTCGCCTATGATGGATAGATAAGGATTTGGCTAAATAGGTTTGTGGGTAAATATGAATTTTACTTTACAACCCATAATGAGTTCGGGTTTGAGTATGGTATAGGAAAAAATCCATACTCATACCCATTTACCCGTTTGTTCAAAAAAAATTATTTATTTATTTTTACACTATTGTATACAAAGATTTATTTTTCCAAACCCTAGAGTAAACTCATGTTGATTGTCCATTTGCCCAACCAGTTTCCCAATTGCCAACTCCCAAATCCGATCATCCCTCTTATTCCCTCTCTGACCAAATCGACGCCGCCATGCCGCCCATCATCACCATCTCACTTCTCCATGCCTTCATGGCTCCACTCTTCTCTTCACAATTGTACAATCTTCGAACCTTCTCCTCCACACTCGTCTCGCTGCGTTCCTCTCTCAGAAGTCGAACTTCTCCTCCGAGTCTTTAATCACTCCTTCAGTGTTGTTGTTGTAGCCGATCTTCTTGCCACCCGGGTATATGAACCCTATCTACATCTCCTTCTCCTATTGCCTCTTTAATCCTCAATTACAACCTATAAGGACTTATTGGCTTGCAAGGTACATAACTAAACATATTTCTGGTTTTGATATCTATGGCTATAGAGGAAACTTAATTAAATTGAAAATGTTGAAATAAATGTTGCCAAGTACAAGACTTAACAAATTTCTGGTTTGGAAATTTCATGATTTTTTTTTTTCATTTTATAGGTATGGGTGTACCTATGGGTCCACCCATACCGTAGGTACATACCAGAACTCGAACCTACTAGAACCTTGGTAGGTTCGGGCAGGATATTGGTATAAAAATTCTAAGTTGGTTTAGATGTGGATCTTGGTAATTCCGTACAAACCTTACCCATTGCCATTCCTAACTCTAACAAATAAAGAAAATTTCAACAGTGAATAAAAAATCATCTAGAAGCAAATAACACTCATCAATATTTTGCAAAACAAGACCCAAAAATTCCCCCTTTTTGATCTTTTCCAATCTGAAACATGATTTGGGTATGGTTTTTACTTTGTGTGGTGATTGGATATGATGATTTTAGACCTTTTGTTTATTGTGGCATGTGGATTGAATCTAGAAAATGACTTTATGGTGGCTTGAAGCCGGAAAAAATTTGGTGGAGAACCATTAGATTGGACTTGGGTTCGTTCGATGGTAAAGATGATGAACAAACCCATTCGTTCAATGATGAACAAACCAAAGCTAACTTTGGTTCGTCGATGAACCAAATGAATCTGGTTTTTGAAACCAGATCCAGAGATTGAGTGACTCCTCGATCATTGTTCTCCATCTAATAGAGATGGATCTCCATCATGGTAAAGATCCAATCTAGATATCTATCAGATTGTTTTTTTATTTTTTATTTTGTTTAATTTTTAAATAAAATTATATTTATTATAATTTTTCTTTAAATGTTATAAATATTAAATGTTAAAAAAAAGATGTTAAAATATCTCAAATTTTAATTGGCTAGGGTTCTTTATTTATTTATTTATTTTAAAATTTTATATCATGGTTACACATGTTGGTTCTCTATTGGTGAGCTTCAAATGGTTAAATTTCAAATGTTAGAGACTAAAATGGTATTTTTATTCTATTGAAAATTTATTAAGGGCAAAATGACTATTTTTTAACTTCTATCATAGTCAAACGATTAAAATTTGGCCGAGAGGGATGATTTTAATGAGTTTTCTTTAATAATTTAGAGACCATAGGAGTCATTTATGCAAACAAACTTAAAAGATAGAGATATTGTAAAACTATAGAGGCTACAATGAAGGTGGGTTTTTTTTTTTTTTTTTTTTTTTTTCTCTTCTAATTATAAAGTGGAAAATTGGCAGCTGTCTTACAAGTTGCATTCCTAGTGACAGTGCAACTTGAAAGTGTTTGTTACCAAAGATAGACAATCTAGGAATTAACTACGCTAGGAGATAATTATATATCCTCCATATTAAAAAGAAGAATAAGAAGAATTAAAGCGTGGACATTGTTGTCGTATCTGCCAATATTGCAGCTCACCAAATTAAATTTGGTGTCATATATATCATCTTGGTACAGTCGTAATTTAATTTTGTTACCAAATTGTAGGTGAGATGATAAATTAAAGTAGCTAAATTATGCATGCTTTGTGGGAAATTTCTGTCCTGCAATTCACTGTTGTATCTATAATCCACTCATGGGTTTTGTTTTCACAAGTTGACGTGCAAGTGGAAGATCTAGTATAATTACAAATGGCTGGCATTCAATAATGGATCAAGCTGTAAAGAAGTAATTAACATGATATGAACCAATCTATATTGCGGATGTATTTGTTGGGTTAGGATCAACCACCTCTATCTTTTGACCTAAAATTACTTTGACAGTTGTAATTGTATTAACATGTTTTGTTTTAATTTAATGCGAATAAGTTGCACTTTAATCAAACATGTTGAACCATCTATGTGCCCTAGGATGTCATCTTTATTTATTTATTGTTTGAAGTATTGAGATGAACTTAAGAGACAATTAGGACTAAGATGGTAGGACCCTAGTGTCGATATGCAACCCGCATATGACTGGGAGTCACCCATACCAGAGTAGGAGACAACCCATATATATGGGAGAAAATAAGATGTCATCTTTTAATATATGTTGTTGTGCACCTTCTTATTATTTACTACTATGTTGAGGTTTCAATTCTCACTAAAATATTTTACGAACTTATTAAGGTAATTTTCTCTTCTTATTATAAGAGTGATTCTCTCTCTTTTATGAAAGTAAATATATATACCATGCAAGTAATGATTTGTCTTACAATGTTTTGACAAACATCTAATATGTTCAATGTTAACTTTAAAATATATATAAATATATAGGGCTTTTATAATCGGGTATATCTGATTTTATAAAGTAAAAACCAACTAATCAAATTCATTCATTATATTGTCTCTCTTAAAACAAATTTTCTCTCTTATTTAATTCAAATGCAATAAATGAATTTAATTGGTTGGTCCTTACTTTTTAAAATCAAGTATACCTGATTATAAAAACTCTCTCTCTCTCTATATATATATAAGTGTTTTTAATATGAGAACTCTCTAACTTTAAATTTAAAAAAAAAAATACAATCAAATTTATCAGTTGAATTCTCTCTCCTAAAATAAATTCTTTTCTTATTTAATTTAAATATAATAGATTAATTTGATTGATTTTTCCTAACTTTAATCCTCATTTTAACAGCACTACATATATTATATACAGAACTTTTATGGTTAATGTCTCATAACTTTAAAAAATTAGGATAAACTAATTAAATTCATTTATTGTCTTTGAATTGAATAGGAAAGAGATGAATATAATTAGTTCGTTCTAACTTTCAATGCGCCTAGAGCATAGACTCTTTAACCATTTAATATCATGATAGATGATAGAAGTATATATTATACAGTTGCATTAGGCTCTCATATAATTAATAATTCATGTCCATATTTCATGGTCTTAATTTATCAAGACAAATACGTAAAATGCATTGAAACTTTTTTATGAATTGTTTCTAAATACCATACGTGGGAGGTGTACATTAAAATTTGATAGATTAATCTTATTTATTGTTATTGTTTTAAGCTTTGTAACTCAAAAATTAAGACAAATCTTTAGTCATCAAGACAAATCTTTTAATCATCATGTGTGTTGTGCGTTCAAGAAATTGAAATTTAATCAAGGGACTTGAATTAAGTGCTTATCAAATATATGTTAATATTTTAATATGAGAAAAGATAAAAATAAAAATATTGTATTTTAAAATAAGAGAACAAATCAGATGAGCACTGAATATTCTAAATTCGAAATCCATAAATTTCTTAATTAACATTACATAAAACATTGATCCTCATCGCTTCGCCAACAAAAAACATACAATGAAAGAAGTGTACCATCAACACTGGAATTTATATAAACAACGATTGTATATATATCAATAAAATGTTACCAGAATGAATGCGACAAAGAATGGAAAAAAAATCAATTTAATTGAAATAAGTTGTACATGTAACGGTTTTAACTTAGTTCGAGGTGTTGCATTCTGCAGGTAGGCCTTGGGGAAATCTCTTTGAGTCAGTGCAGTAATTGTAGATCATATAGTTGTTCTGCACCCATTTGAGCCTATCTTGGCTTTTTGAATCAAGCTCTTGAGAGAACCAAGAAGAAGAAGAAGGTGAATTTGAAGAGCAAGAAGATGCCCCATTGGACCAAACGCAAGCATCGGCCTTGAAGTTTCTATAGGAAGCAGTGAAGGGAGCTTGAGTCCAGTCAGTCTTGACAAGTCCACCTCTTGTAGCCCAGTCATCTGCATTCCATAGTGACGAGTGTATTCTCATGGGCTGATTCTTAGGAAACGGAACACCAATTGACTCTGAGTTCTTGAATTCTCTAATAGGAGTGCCATCCACTGAGAATCTGAAATTGTACAATAGAAAAAACGTTGAGTTCTCAAAACATATGAATGAATAAAAAGACTGAGGTGGAAGTGGAGGGAAGATAAACATACATAATGCGCTGGGGGTTCCAGAGGATGGAATAAGTATGAAAATCAGCAGTAGGGTCAAACCAGAGATAGAATTGCTGTTCTCTGTTGCCCTTTCCTTGGGTGAACACATTGGTGTGAAGAATGTAAGGATCACCACTCAAGTTCCCCAAGAATTCGAAGTCTATCTCATCCCATGTTGTTCCTGGTGATTTTAACTGCATCATGCAAATTTCAATGTATCAGTTTTATGAACACAGTTTGTCGTACATATATATCAAGGACTTTAAGAAGAAATTACTTACATAATAGGCAGTGACAGTACCAGCAGAGTTGCCAGGGACAAGCTTGAGTTGCATGTCAATGTTTCCAAATAATTACTGATTCTTGGATTCAAAGCCAGAGCCAGAGGCTTTGTCAAGCGAGAGAGTGAGAAGCTCTCCATTGTTGAGTATCTTAGCACGGCCATCTCCCCATGTGATATCAAAATGTTGATTGAAGTTAGCATGAGCAGCCATCAAAAAGGATCCAAGCAGAACAAAAGTAAGTAGAACTGATTTGACATTTGAACTAGCCATGGAAGCTGCGCAGTAAACCAGCGTAAAATGATAAAGTGGTAGTAGAAGCAATTGAGTGACTTAGATGAATGCATTGAGAGGCATGATTTGGTATTTATAATAGTAAGGTCTGGTGATGGTGAGAAGACGTAAGTGGAAGGAACGTTCAGTGAGCAAAGCTGTGTACAGTTGTTGGTGTCATGACAAATTGTAATCAAGTAGCAGCCGCCCCATATCGCACTAACAAACATAACCCCACAGCCACCAAAAAATCCTAATTCCACATTTTATTATGATACGCGGCTTCACTATAATTTACAGACAGCTTTACTGGCTACCACTCAGCCCTTTTTTTATTTTTTTGTGATAAAGACTACCTCTCAGCCTTGGTGATACTTGTATTGCAGTATTTTACAATTCCCATAGGCCAATCACACATACAAATTATAGGCATCATAATCAAAAATAAATTATATAATTGGTTAAGATTTTGTCACGCTAACGCGATGTTAATTGATGTCCTAAAAGGCCACAAATAGATGGCAAATTTTCGTTGAAGATATCAACAATCACAAAACTGTGGAACTCTTTTTTCTCAACAAGAATTTGCAGCTTGATGCCTGATTGAATGCTGGCAAATAGTAAATTCTGAAATTACCCAGAAGCATTAAAAAAAATTCTGCTGCTTACATTTGTCGAGGGCAACCAAAGTTTGGTAGCAACATGTACTGTTCAGTTAATATGCGATCAAGGTACTTTAATTTGGGTGAGCTGAAACTTTGGCAATTAGCTCAAGTCATCAATTTGTGTGGGCCGGTTTTGGCAACAAATAATTATATTGAACTACTTTATATAACGAGGTAAATTCACTTATTACCAAAAATTTTTTAAAAAATATATTTTTTTTAATTAAAAAATGTTATTCACTTTTAGTCCCAATCGAAATTCAGTTGATTTTAACTATAAATATTAAAACTGAAAACAATAAAAATTAAAATATATGAAAATATTAAAAAAGCTATTTAAGGAGAATTTTTTTGTACTTCTTTTGTGTATATGAAAATATACATGGAAGATTAACACAGCGAAAGTATTATCATGATGTTATAACCACGGTAGGTTTCACTAGACCCATTTATGCATTATCCTGTGGAACAAAGAGGTGTTTTAGCAGGACATTGTCAATAAAAATTTATAAATAATATTATTTTGTTATAAATGTGACTCATTGGCGGTGGCGGGCTTTGTCAAGAGCATTTGAATCAGTGTTTGGTGATATGGGAGGCTGACCCATACCTATTTGTCTCTTCTTTCTTATATTTTATTCGCATGAATCACATCTACACTACACCGCGTCCCTGGAGTAGTTGTATACTCTAGACTACACAACGTTACGTTAATATTTTATGTTTAATGTGCCTATATAGTACTGTACTATTTCTGGTTGGAAAATCTAACAATCACCACAAACACTCAATTCTTTTTTTTTTTTTTTTTTTTTTTGAGAGACAAACACTCATTCATTAGTTTCAAAAATAATGCAAAACCGCGTATTAATAGATCTACATTATTTCCTGGTTGGTAATGTTGGTTAGTGGAGTATCATTTGGACAGCTATATTCCAGTCGACAACTGTCAACAGCTTTGCTCACTCAATCTTCCCCATCACTTTCCTCGGCTTTTCTCTGCTCTTTTGCACCACCCCTATTCATAATTTCATACTATAAATATCAAACCTGCAGTGCTTTATGCACATTCACTTGTTCACTATCGAAATACAGAGTTCACTCAATTTCAACTACGACTTTACATATTTCTCACTGCAACATCCATGGCTACTTCAAATGTCAATTATGTTCTGCTTTCTTTTCTTCTCTTCGGCTGCCTTTCGATGATCAACTCTACTGGTCAGTTTAATCAACATTTTGACATTACATGGGGAGACGGCCGTGCCAAGATACTCAACAATGGTGAGCTTCTCACTCTCTCCCTCGACAAAGCCTCTGGTTCTGGCTTCGAATCCAAGAATCAGTATTTATTTGGAAACATTGACATGCAACTCAAGCTTGTCCCTGGCAACTCTGCTGGCACTGTCACTGCCTATTATGTAAGTAATTTCTTCCTGAAGTCCTTGATATATATATATATATACACAACAAACTGTGTTAAAAAAACTGATACATTAATTGAAATTTCGATGGTGCAGTTAAAATCACCGGGAACAACATGGGATGAGATAGACTTCGAATTCTTGGGAAACTTGAGTGGCGATCCTTACATTCTTCACACCAATGTGTTCACCCAAGGAAAGGGCAACAGAGAACAACAATTCTATCTCTGGTTTGACCCCACCGCTGATTTTCATACTTACTCCATCCTCTGGAATCCCCACCGCATCATGTATGTATATCTTCCCTCGGCTTCCATCTCAGTCTTCTTGTACATTTATATGTTTCGAGTACTCATGTTTTTTCTACTGTACAATTTTCAGATTCTCAGTGGATGGCACTCCTATTAGAGAATTCAAGAACTCAGAGTCAATTGGTGTTCCGTTTCCTAAGAATCAGCCCATGAGAATACACTCATCACTATGGAATGCAGATGACTGGGCTACAAGAGGTGGACTTGTCAAGACTGACTGGACTCAAGTTCCTTTCACTGCTTCCTATAGAAACTTCAAGGCCGATGCTTGCGTTTGGTCCAATGGGGCATCTTCTTGCTCTTCAAATTCACCTTCTTCTACGTGGTTCTCTCAAGAGCTTGATTCAAAAAGCCAAGAGAGACTCAAATGGGTGCAGAACAACTACATGATCTACAATTACTGCACTGACTCAAAGAGATTTCCCCAAGGCTTGCCCCCAGAATGCAACAACTCCCACAAACAAGTTAAACCATGACGTGCACAATTTATTTCAATTAAACAGGTTAAACCAACACACGTACACGTTGATTCTTTGTTTTTTTGTTAATTAAAGTCAACCTTATGAAAGTCAATTAATTATATTATTATTGTTTCTTTCCTTTTTCTTCTTTAAGATTGTGTTTGTTTATTTTAATTCCAAGATTTCAACAATGTTGATTTTTCTTTTTTTAATAACAGTGTTGATTTTTGTAACAAAAAAATGTTGATTTATTTTTGTTGGAATCTAAGTACTGGATATTATGTTTGCATTTTTATTAAGGGAAAATTATACTAACATACCTTGACCAATCACATTATTACTGTCATGATGCGAGTTTAAACTAAATTACACATAAATACCCTTGACCCGTTTTGACTAACATTGATGTGATAAAAAAAGTTAAGGTTTGAAGGGTAAATTAGTCTTTTTATATATTAAATAAATTAAAAAATAAAAAATAGTTAGTTCCCAATTAAAAACTGTACACGTCACAGCTAAATTTTAAAATAATTTAATTAATTATTTTTTATACAAAACAATTCAATTAATTATATTATTATTATTTAAATAAAAAATTAAAAGAAAAAGTTTCTAACACTTCAGATTCATCATCATTATCAACATCAACACAAACTTTATTAACAAATCACCATTAACAAATACCAACAGAAACTTCATTAACAAACACCAAAACACGAATCAACACCAATAGAAACTTCACTAACAAAACGCCATTAACACCCATCAACACAAAAAATATTCATCAACCCACAATTATCATCATCTAACCATCATCATCAACTCATCTTAAGAAACATTGAAACAAATCTTAAGAAATTTTTTTTTTTAAAAAAAATACAAATTAAAGCATCTGAATTCGTCGAACCCAGATTCAACTGGGTTTACAATTGAATTTGGGTTTGAAAAAACTGGGTTCACGACGAACCCAATCAAGCCAGAACCCAGTCGAATATGGGTCGATGAAGCTGGATTCCACTGGGTTCTTGACTGGGTGAACCCAGTCGAATCTGGGTTCTAACCCAGATACCCAAAAGAACAAGAAGAAGAGAAGAAATAGAAGAAGAAAACGGAGAGAGTGACGAATCCAAAAACCTTGAAGAAGAAGAAGAGAGAAATATAGAGAGAGAGAGAGAGAGATTTTGTTTTTTAGAGAGAGAGAGACATTTTGTTTAATATATTTCAAATATTATTTGACATATAAAAAGATCCAATTTACCTTTGAGATGTTAATTTTACTGTTAATTGATTGTTAATCAAACCTAGGTCAAAGGTATTTATGTGTAATTTAGTTTAAACTCGTATCATGACTGTAATAATTCAATAGGTCCAGGTACTTTAGTGTAATTTTCCCTTTTATTAAACTAAAATCTGATTTATCTAAATGGAGAAATAAAATATTTAAATTTAATTTAATTGAGTGAAAAATTAAAAAATTTTCGCTTTTTCAATTTCATGATTTTAGGAGTTGTTTAAATGATTTTATCACTTAAAAATAAAAAATAATTATTTAATGGGACTCATTAAATGAAATATTCCTTTGTTCATAATCTGTTTCCTTTGTTCAAGCTCATTTTCCTTTGTTCGAGATGAAATATTTATGAATTTTTGAGTGGACGCACCATATCAAATTAAATGATCGCTTGGACAAAGAAAACCAAAGGTAGAGCAAGAGTTGTTTTTATTTTTTCACAAGATTTTCTTTCTTGAAATGGATTTTTTCACAAGATTTTTATAATTAAAGAAATCAAAAAGAATAAAACAGCCAACCTGATTAAAGATAAAGGAGGCTTGCAGAACTTTACAATGTTTTGTTGTAGAGTGGATCGATGGTCATTGGATTGCAATCCAATGGTTTACGAAAATCAAAGAGTTTAATAAATTAAATGAACTTAAAAGATAATAATTATCTTTTATAATTATCCAATAATTATTCTAAAAAAAAATTATCCAATAATTGTACAATTCGAGTATAACAGGTAAGCCATCAAACGATATTTTGAACAATATAAATTTCTTCTCAAAACGATATTCATAATATATATTTCCTCTCAAAAACGAATTTATATTAATGTGCGACAAAATTGAAAATTCAGTGTTTTAAACAAATTTTGTTCTACTAATTTATGTAGACACCACATGCTCTTAAAACAAAATACGAATAGATATAATTATTCAGATTGAATTAAAAATTAAAAATAAAAACGCAAAACTTGATGTTCAAATTGGAAGAGCCTGAGATATATATATATATATATACATGTATGCATGTATGTGTATATATATAAACTGTTAACTATTATAAGGTTCAAGATGAGCCCTTGATCACATCTAATGTTAGTATTATCATTATTTCTTTTTTGAAGGAATGATCACATCTAATGTTGGAACCTATTGACCCAAACACTTGCATAAATTACATATAATTTCATAAACCCAATTTAATGATTATAATCCTTCCCAAAAAAATTTAATGAATAGAAATCCCGTTGTATTTCTTTTCTCGTAGAATTCTTATTCCTTGGTTGTGATTAACTATTTTTGTTTTTGAAGAAATCCATATCTAATCATAATTTTACTTATGATTATTATTTTAATTTGATTATAAGTGCATTATCTTATTCCTGATAAATATATATGACATTATAAGTGCTGTCAATAATATATATATAATGTAAATTTACATTTACATATTTCATCATTTTATAAATATGAAAATTATGTTTGACTGGATTCAAAAAAAAAAACAAAATCAATAAAAAGATAAATAAATAATAATAATACAATTTTATCTGTCTAATTCAATACATTATCGGTGGACTAGTGGACTAGCTATAGAAGATTTTTTCCGCTCTGCTAATATGCCAGATCAGCATGATGAAGATCGTGTGGGTCCCCTCAAAGTGTAATCATCTGATCAAACAATTTATATCCCTCCGATTGCGGGTTATATCGTGAAGCATGCAGGTCATCGTAAATACAAGATGAACACTTGCTTACTCTCTCACTAAATAAATTCGGCACCTGGCCGAAAAAATCGAATAATTTGTATTAATACAGTTGTTTCCGTATCACAACAAACTCAACCAAATCTCATTTATTTCTTGATTCTTTCTTCCTTTTTTTCCTCTTTTTCTTCAAAGCGTCTCCAATGGAGGACCAACAGCAGGAAGACAAGCCTATTGGCAATGAACTGGACCCCGGATTATATACTTCTTCTTCACTCGTTTCCGGCAATGTGAACGGCGGTGACGGTGATCAGCTCGAAGTCTACGGCGAAGCGGGTTTCAAGTACCCACCTGGGTATCGGTTCGACCCCTATGATCACGAGCTCCTGGTCTTTTACTTGAAGCCCAAAGTACTCGACATGTATGTGCCACCAAACGTGATTCACGAGGTGGAGTTGTACAGTTCCTGTCCGGACCAACTTGCTGGTTAGTTTTCAGTCCTTTTTTTTTTTTTTAAACAATCTTTAACTGATTTTTATAGTGTATTGAAGTTCATTCACTTATCTAGTCATGGTCTGCGTTTGTTGTGTTTGCTTTTCGTACCCAGAAGATTAATTAAGAAAATATTTATTTTTCTTTGGAGGGGTGTATTCTCTCTGTTTTTCTTTTTATATGGGTTTTTATCTCTTGATGCTTCTACGTATACCATTCAAGATGGTCAGAAAGATGAGAAAAAAGCCTCTTAGATGGATCTGAAACCAAACTTTTTTTGTATATTTTGTGAATTTGCAATTGCTGCTTTGTATATGTTGTTAATTTGGTAAAAAATTGCAAGTTCAACAGTGTACTGCATGTGTCTTGGATTTTGGTTTGTTTAACAATTAATAGGTAGAGAATTCGTTGTGTAGGAGGTTATTAATAAATTCATAAAATTTTAACGAAGGTTTTGATAAATTTGAATGGAGGTTTATGATTACTACTCGATGTGTCTTGGTGGTTCGAATGACTATAATGTAACTGGTATAAAAAATAAATGGAGATATATGACAATTTTGAATATACCGTAGGGAGGTCTTTAAAAAATTTTAGAACCAATGGTCTGGCTTGTATTGTTCATTTATTTATTTTTATGTGACAGCATCGTTCAAGCCACATGATGGGAAGATATGGTATTTTTTCACACCTAGGGACAGGAGATACAAGAATGGTGAAAGACCAAATAGGACTGCTAAAGGAGGGTACTGGAAAGCTACTGGAGCGGATAAAGCTGTTATGTTTCATAATGCCAAGGTTGGACATAGGAAGGCATTGGTCTACTATAAGGGTAAAGCTCCCAGTGGAAAGAAAACTAATTGGATAATGCATGAGTACAAATTGAAAGACGGTCCCAAAAGGGAAAGAGCTGGAAATAATGATATGAGGGTAAAAAGTTTAAAATCAAACATTTGTTATGACACTTCACCGGTGGATACTCACATTGTGGCTTCATGTTTCTTTGCAGCTTGACAACTGGGTTCTTTGCAGGATATATAGGAAGGCTGATAAGCCTAGTCGAGGTAGAAGTAGTATCATTCGAGCACGAGGAGATTCAGAGGATGAAGTTGAGGCTGAACATGAGCATACTCATGCACATGTTTCTGCAGAGTCTAATGTGGTAGTTGAAGAAACTGATATTCCTCCAAGCTCTGGTGATATGAATGGTTTCAACAATCCTCAAGCAACTGGAATGCCAGCATTCAATCCCTATGATAGTGCTACTTGCAGAATTTCTGATGACATGAGGTATAGTGAGAGTCCTCAGAGCAAGTGCAGAGTGAACGAAATATGGGCCGAAAATGATAATAATGGACAGTTTTTAGCACCACTGCCTAACGTTATTCCTCCCTACTACTATGGTAACTGCAGCCATCAAGCGACTAAAGTGCAATACTTCAATACCTATGATAATGTTGCTTCTTGGCAGAATGTACAAGGAAGGAAATATAGTCAGAATCGTCAGAGCCAGTCTGCGGTGCCTCAATCCCGTTTCCATCCATATGTGCAGAATTCCGCACCAATGCTGAATTCCACACCAATGCAGCATATGACTCCTGTTGATCTGAATACTAGGTATCAGAATGCTGCTTTTGAGAAATATGCTTATCAGAATTCTGTTTATCAAAATCCTTTTGCAGCTAAGGCCATGCCAGGATCATCAACCTCAGCTTCCCAATCTTCAGAGAACCATGTGAAGGTAGAACCATCATTATCTCAACCAGCAAGGCAATCTGTAGAGAGCCAAATGAATAATGAACATTTTACCTCCTGGTCGTCTGATGAGAGCTGTCTTCATGAACAATATTTTAACTCCGAGGATTACTAAGTCTGTGATCAACTGGGGTCATTTCGAAGGATAATTGACATTCAATGCTGACGATTAGGTTTCTAATGTATTTTAGGTAGACTGATTTCTAAGATTAGATTTTCTAGGACGTTTTCGACTATATTATAGGTTCTAAGAATGAATCCTTTTGAATTTAATTCAGAGCTAATTTTCAATCATTCAGTCTACAATATTGCCTTGGATCCTGGTTTTAACTTACTATGCTGATTTGTTGTAAGAAACTCTTAGGAAGATATATATGCTGATTGCCTTATATTATTCATTCATTAAACAATTATTCACTTGCTTGGTTAAGTCATCAGTGTTCATTATTCACTTGAGGGACCCTGGAACTGTTTTGGTTCAATTCTATGATAATGAGTGCCAACTGTTATGTTATAATTTTATGCTGATGGGTAAACATGGGTTATAAACTAGATTGAACTAATTTGATGTTTCTGAAGGATTTGGAGCTTATCTTAATCTGAAATTTTTTTCTAAGATTTTTGAAGTATTTTTATAATGATTGAAAAAGTAAATGGAAAAAAAACAATCACATCTCAATTATTTATCGATTATAATACTCATATATCATAAAATTTAAATTAGATTCGGAAAAGATTAGAAGGTGAACAAAATTTGTTTCCAAAGCTGCTTTTAGCTTCTAAGTTTATGGTAGCACCTTTTTCCCATGGTCCGTGCGACGGTGGTGCCTTCGGACCCAAAATTTTGTAGGAAAAGCAAAGATAATTCCAGAATCCTAAAGAGTTGAGTCCAATACAAGTGTTAAATCCAAACCCATGTCCAGCTGATCTGGAAACTGGTGGGTGCGCACTAGAACTTACTAGAAAAACATGTTTCTCATCGTTAACGTGGCAGAAAATCATTGGTAAGGGTATGTACCATATGCTTCTGCAAACCTGGTCCTGGGGTAGGTAGGCCCAAGGCATAGCCCAGGGATCAACCATGTCCTTTCTTTTGTGTAAATTAATGCCCCTCAGAAGCCTCCAGCGTTTTGACAATATTGAGATTCTGCCAAGGATAGCCACTTTCAAAGTGCAACTTGTTTTGCTTTCCAGCTGTTTTGTTCTCACCTGTCTCCACCAACTAACTACTATATTACAAAATTCAGAGAGCATTCCTTCCATAGTCCATCACAACCCCAATAAATAGGCAAGAAAGCTCAACATTCTTTGTGTGGTCAAATCAAAAGTAGCACAACTTTGCTAGAGTCCAAACCCACCTCAAAAATCTAATTATCTCAGTTCTCAAGCACTAGTCAATGGCTTGGTATCCATTTTTTATCTTCTCTCTTGTTGCCACAAGCTCTTTCATTGTTGCATTTGGTAACTTCTACAAGGATGTGGATGTCACATGGGGAGATGGCCGTTGCAAGATACTAAACAGTGGTAAACTTGTCAGCCTGTCCCTTGACAAATCTTCTGGCTCTGGTTTCCAATCCAAGAACGAGTATCTCTATGGAAAGTTTGACATGCAGCTCAAGCTTGTCCCCAACAACTCTGCTGGCACGGTTACCGCCTATTATGTAAGTTCCCTCTCCAAGCATTTCTTGTTCTTGTTTTTACTTTGGAGATGCTAATCCATAAACTATGTATGTTTGCAGTTAAAATCACAAGGGTCATCTTGGGATGAAATAGACTTAGAATTCTTGGGAAACTTGAGTGGTGATCCGTACATTGTTCACACTAATGTGTACACTCAAGGAAAAGGTGACAAAGAGCAACAGTTCTACCTCTGGTTCGATCCCACTGCTGATTTCCACACCTATTCAATCCTCTGGAATCCTGGTCACATTGTGTAAGCACACCAGAACCTGTATTTGATTGCTTCAGGAATCCTCTGGTTCATGTTCTTATCAAGTTTGTATGTTCACTTTTATTGTGCTTTTCTTTGTTTTCAGCTTCTATATTGATGGCAGACCAATCAGAGAATTCAAGAATGTTGAACCATTTGGTGTTCCATATCCAAAGAACCAAACAATGAGAATGTACGCTAGTCTTTGGAATGCTGATGACTGGGCCACAAGAGGAGGGCTAGTGAAAACAGACTGGAGCCAAGCACCCTTTACTGCTTCCTTCAGGAATTTCAAAGCAAATGCTTGTACCTGGTCTAATGGAGCATCTTCTTGCAGCTCCAACGGTAACAAACCATGGTTCTCTCAAGAGCTTGATTCTACGAGCCAGAAGAAGCTGAAATGGGTGCAGCAGAATTACATGGTTTACAATTACTGCTCTGACACCAAACGCTTCCCACTAGGCCTCCCCCTGGAATGCACTGTCAGGACCAAATAAAACTCTTAGTCATCCAATAAATTATGTATATGCTCATCGAATTTCCACAACTCAGATTTTGAATTTTTTTTCCCAACAAGTTTATCTGAGATCAATTTGTACAACCAAAATGATTCATATTTTCACAACTCGACGTATGTCAACTAATTTTTTTTTAATAAGACTCGGAAATTCAAATCTATTAATCGTTCTATATATACGTCTGCATGATGTATCAAATAAAACCTGTTGAGATTGAATTGGTGATGGTAAGAGTTGAATATATCAGAATATATAAAACTCATGTACATTTTCTCAAAATATGTATGAGATGTTCTGAATAACTTAATAAAAATTAAAAGTAATTCTGCATTAAGAGTTTTAGATAAATGTTCCATTAGTAAAGCCTTTGTATCAAAAAGACAAAAAAATCAGCAAAGCCTCTTTACCTTTACTGGTTTATTATTAAGTAGCACTTGGAAATGCTGGTTTATAATGTCTAAAAACGTAGTATCTATTTGTTATTAGAGTCATATATCATTAGTTGAGCTTTTATCTAGGTTAAGTTTTTAAGTTTAAAATTAAATAACATGATCTCAAAACTTAGTTTGTTTCAAGAGTCAAATTCAAATCCCCTCACATGCAAGCTTTTGAATTAAGCAGTAATCAACATTGGTTTGTTCCAAAAGTCTGGTTTTAATCCCTTCAAATACAAGCTCTTGAACATGGCGATGATCAAAATGATAACATAACTTGATTTATCTGAAGAGTCCTAGATTCTAATCCCCTAACATATACCTCATTTGCAGTCCACCGTTTGCTTCTATATGCATTTGTAGTCCACTTTTCAAACTAGTCAATCTGACATGTAAGGGAGTATGTTAGAAGATCTTGTATAATATATGTAACATCCTAAATCCAATAAGAATGAAATAAAATATTACGGTCAAAATAAATCTTAAGAAAAACCTCTGCATAGAAATTTATTCCAATAATGAAAGTAGTCAACGAAAAGTATCCAAACACTATCTTCTAAAGAAAAATCCTAAAATTAATTATTGAAAACAAAATTCAGTCTTGCTAAATTTCCAATCCTTACAACCTCCAAAACTAAGCGAAATCAGTCTCTTTAAACTAATAATTAAATAACACCAAACCTTCCAGGATCAAATATATAAGGTTCAAATCCTAATAGACCCTCTTTCAAAAAAAAAAAAAAAAAATCCTAATAGACCCAGAAGGCCCGAATCCAAATAAACTTAATTGAATTTTGAAAACATAAATTGAGCTAAAATGAATATGTCAAAGGGTCCAATTAAAGAGCCAAATTTAAGTTGGCTGAAAGTTGTTTAAGAAAGCCCAATAGAAAAAACAATGGGCCGAACCAAGCCCAAAGCAAAAGAATTCGAATGTGAAAAAGGATGGGCCGAGAGAACGAGAGAGAAAGAGTGTTAATGAGTTAAATTTTATTAAGAAAAGGGCGACATGTGTTAGCTGGCGAATCGTGCAGGTGCATGACAAGGCAAGAAATAAATTAAAAAAAAAAAAAAAAAAAACAAGAGAGATAAGCTGGGTGGCCGACCATGAGTGACAAGTAGCAAAATTTTTATTAAAAAAGTGACAAGTGTCACTCACAAATTTGACAAGGAAAAACAATACATGCACGAATGGGTATGGAAGCACACTCTCTCTCACACACACACACACGCATACATATATATATATATATATATATTCAAAAATCATTACTTACTAATTAACCGACAAGATAGAGGTTAGTAATTTATCGATTACTCAACGAATAATCGATTATTAATTTATGAATACTGTTGATTGATGGTTAAATTGGACCAAATTTATTAAAAAAAAAAAAAAGGAAGGCTTAATATCATTATAGTCAAAATTTAGATATTGGTGTGATTTTATTAAACTTTAGGGGAGGTTTGTATAATTTACTATAATATATATATATATATATGCACACAAACCCTCACCCTTCTCTCTTACACGCTAGCGTTGCAACCTTTTTTTCTTTCTTTTTCTTCTTCTTCCGATTGGCATTTTTCTTCTTCTTTTGATCTTCGTGTGTCTCTGAAGGATACCTCATCTACCAAATTTGGAGACAACAACCAATAATAAGGGAAACGGTGACGAACGGCGAAGACGACAACTCCAAACCAACCACCTCCACCGGCCCCTCTTGCACCATCCTCCACCACTGTCTTTCCGGTATGTCTCTTTGTGGTGGTTGTTGATATTTGTTGAATACTGGATGTTGTTTGATACGGTGGTTATTATCTGTTTGGGGTGTTTGCCAACTGGTTTGTCGCCACTTTTGTGTCGAGTTTACTGATTTGGACCGATTACTTGACCAACTCGGTCCATTTCTCACCTCAATGAGCAGAACTGTTGATCTCATCCTAATCAGACCAAAAGGGTGCCCGATCAACAATTTATCATTGAAAAATCGTCATTTACTAGCGATTTTTAGAACTATATATATATATATATAATTGAAAGAGTTTTTCAAGCGATTATAGTTATATATATAGGATTTTTATAATCAGGTACACTTGATTTTAAAATGTAAGAACCAATAAATTAAATTCATTCTTTGCATTTGAATTAAATACGAAAGAGAATTTATTTTATGAAAGAGATTACAACTGATAATTTGATTAGTTGGTCCTTACTATTTAAAATTAGATATACTTTATTATAAAAACTTTATATATATATACTATTAGAAGTGAACAACAAGCATAACCAAAAAAAAAAAAAAAAAATTGAGAAACCGAACAGTAGTTATAAGCAAATAAATCGAAAGCTGAAGAAAAGAAAAGAAACAAAAAATAATTGGAGTAAATTGTGGGGCTGATTTTGGATTGATTGATGTGCAATAATTTTAGTTTCAAATTCAATTTTTGATTTGATTTTATAAGTTTTAAATAGGATCTTATGTCATTTTTAGATGAAAAGGAACCCAAGGATAACATAGGTACTATTGGTTCGAAATAGAGCTTAAAATTTAATTTGTAAGTGAATTGTTTTATTTAAATTGAATTAATTATTTATATTTATATATTTCAGATTTTATTATTTTTGGATTATTAGAAATGAATTATTTGTTAGTTAATTAATTTTATGGATAGTGGATAGTTTATTTTAATTAAATTGATTTATTATAATTATTTAAACTTCATATTTTATTTATTTATTTTTTTTCAAAAGGAAATTATTTAATTAGTCTATTGATTTATTGATTTTGAATTATAAATTATGATTTGATTATAGAATATTTATTTATATTATAAACAAGGGATTTATTGATAATTATATTTATAATTGGAAATAGAATTATACAATTTGCATATGAAAATAGCCTGAGATTTGGAAATGATTGAAATGAAACTTTTAAAACATTAGAACTGTATCTTTCCCTTTAACGGTCATCAGGTTTCAAGCGTGTATTTGTGAGTCATAGAGTCGCTCAGCACATGTATAACTAGATGTATTATTCACTTTGCGTGTGTGTTGAGTATTTCACTATGTATGACCATGTTCTCCTAAATATTAGATTGGTGTAGATTGAGCTCTTGTTAGCATTCAAAATGGTATGTACAGCTATTTATAATTTATTATGATATGAGATGATATTTCAATTTTATTTTCAAAAATGATAGAGCATGGATCATTCAGATTTTATTTTCGTTACTAGTTTTATGATATGCTAATTATTATTGAAAAGAAATGATTTTTTAGTTTTTTTGAAAAAAGTTATATCCACACATTGGATGTTAGTACTTATTCTTTTATATTTTTAAAATCATTTCCTAGATAACTGTTGGGTCTCAAAGGAAATCTCCAGATAAAAAGAGGTGGGCCACTCGATTACAAGATGCAAAGGAATTATAGCTTGATATTGTGTATGTGTGTGTGTGTGTGTATATATATATATATATATATATTATATACCTCATAGCATCTAAGCATGCGTGTATATACTTATACTTTAATGTTGTAAAATGTTTGATTACTTATCAGTTTGTTTATGTTTGCGCTTTCAAGTTTACAAATGTTATAGACATATTTTATAGTTATGTTTTCATAGGAAAGCAAGTTCATTTTATATGTTACATGATATTGCTTTGTATTTGAAATGTGATTTGAAAGAGGGAGAGTAGGTCATAAGTAGTTAAAAATTAAAGGGAAATATCCAAGAGACCCCTGAAAATAAAAATAACGTCAGTTTATCCTAATTTTAAAAATATTAGTCAAAATATCCCCTACCATCTACCAAAAGCAGTTTTCATCAAGATTTTTAGTAGTTTTATAACAAAAGTAGTGAAAGACCAAAATACCCTTACTAATTAAATAAAATTAAATAAAAAAATTTTCATAAGAAGAAACCCACATCTTCAATAAAAATTTGAAGGAAAATTGAAGAAACCTAGATATTCAATTGGGTTTCATTAAATCAAAACAAAAATTTAGAAAAAAAAATAAAAAATAAAAATAAAAACTCTTCAACAAATTTTTTAAAAAAAAAAAAAGATAAAAGAAAAAAAAATTGAAGAAACTTAAATCTTCAAGCTGAAAATCTGGGTTTTATTAAATCAAAACAAAATTAAAAAAAAAAAAAAAACTCTTCAATAAATTAAAAATGAAAAAAGAAAAAATTTGAACAAAAACGAAAAAAAAAATCTTCAATAACTTGAAAAAAAAAAAAGAAAAAAAAAATTGAAAAAACTCAGATCTTCAATGAACATTAAAGATATGGGTTTTATTAAATGAAAAAAAAAAAAAAAAACTCTTCAATAAATAAAACAAAAAACAAAATTTCCAAAAAGAAAAAAGAAAAATCCCAGATCTTCAAACGTTTAAAGATCTGGGTTTCATTAAATAGGGAAAAAAAAAAAAACATAATCCCCTATCACATCCAAAAAACACAAATAACCAACAAAAAGAACAAATAAACACATACCACCCAGGCATCATTCATACACCATCACATACTAGTCACACTCATCACCATCATCACCATTCATCACACACTCACTGTCCATCAAACCATCATCCGATACCAATGATAAACATCATCACACACCGACTGGTCCACCCATCACCACCTAAACATTTTTAACAAAAAACTGTTCGACATCCAAAGAGGACGACGGTGGAGGGAGGAAAGGAAAGATAGAGTGACGGTAGCGGGTAGAGAAGGAAAAGAGTGACGACGAAGGGTGGAGAGATGAGAGAGAGTGGCGGCGGAGGAGGGAATAAAGGAAAGAGAAAAAGAGACGGCGGAAGGTGGAAAGGGACGGCGACGATAGGTAAGGGTGAGATGAGAAAAAGAGAGTTATGGTAGAGAGAGAGAGTTATGAGATAAGAGTGAGAGAGAGTTATGGTAGAGAGATGGAGAGTAATGAGATGAGAGAAGAATTTTGTTTTAATCTATTTTTAATTTTATTTAATCTTTTTAATTCAATCCAATTGTCCATATCAAAAACATTGACGATTATACCCTTAAACTTAACGGATCCATTAGTTTATTAACGGATTTACTGTATCATTTAACAGTTGTATCATTTTAGCTATTATTTTTAATACCAGGGGTGGTTTGACATTATTTTCAATTCTAGGGGTTAAATTAATAATAACCCAAATTTAAAATATTTTATAAGTGTTTATTTCATGCATTATGGGGTGGAATTATTAGATAAATAATAATTACATTGTCGAAATTTTTATTAAATTACCCCATGTTTTGTCAAATTTTCAAATGATTTTATATCAGAAAGTTTAGAATCATATGCAGTTTTCCATTGTATCACAGGATCTTCTTGGATTCAAAAAAGAAATCCGAGAAGGCCCCCGTCAAACTTAGTATCAGAGCATTTGGTTTATGATTTTAGACTATTGCATAGATGATCACATCTAGTTTATGCATTGATGAAAATTTTTATAGAGATTCCGGATTGGATTTGCATTAGATGGAGATTCAAGGATCTCCATTACTGGCCAAAAATCTTACTAGATTTGGGCACACCTAGATCATGCTCAATGATCTAGCTCTCCCAAACCATCAATATATCTAGGATTAAATCATATCATTGTTTGATGATATGGTTTCATTTACCAGATTGTCGAATAATCACAGTGTAATTCAAACTAGATTGGCGCTGGTGCTAATCTAGTTTGAAATAAATGAATATTTTTTTAAATAATAATAATAATAATAAACCATTTTCTTTAACTCAATATTGATCTCCATCGGATGGTGGAGATCCATCTTATTTATAATTTCTAATTTTTACGTATATTTTAGTTTTAATTTTTTTTTTATTGTCCATTTTTAAGATGGATAATGAAGATCTATCTTTTTTTCACTTTTTTTTTTTAAAAAAAATTATCTTAATTAAAATTAAGATAATTTTATTAAAATGGCAAAAATAGCTTTGACTCTGTTAATTTTAACCAATGCTAGACTAACGATAATGATTGTATTGTTAAGTTTTTAAAAGTTTAGATATAACGAGAGCTATAGTCCAATTTACGTTTAAAAAAGTGAAATTTGCTCAAAATATACAAATGACATTTAAATTTACCCCTAAATAAATCCATTGTAGCCAACAACTCAATACTATGAAACTCGTTGAAAACAATTGCATAAAATCTAATTTTGTTCGGGTCTTCTAGAGCCTTTCTCTCTAGAATCCTCAAGAGAGAGAAAGCCTTAGAAGCTTTTTATTCAAGCTTCCTCTCTTGGTAGATCTGATCGTCCTCCATTTGATTTTTGACCAAATCTTGCTCTTTTTCATCTTCTTCTTTTTGCCTTCTATCTAGTTTTAGGTTTTAAATGGGTGGATCCAAAGCTTTTCTAGATTTACCCCTTGAAAACCAACATGTTTAATGGTCCAGGTCCGCTGTGGAGTTTTGGTCCCCTCCTTCGTTTCCAATAGGGGTTTTTGGGTTTTGTTTAGTTAGTCTGGTAACCGTTGACTCGCAATATCAGGTAAAGATCGACATTCAACTCAAGCTCCCTTACTATTCAGAAGTAGCAGTGAGTATCCCCTTGTCTCTACGACGAAGAAACCAGCGCTCCTCATGATGGTTGTATTACTATAGAAGTTCTGGTTTTTAAAAGGAAGGTTGTCTTCCAATTTGCCATAGTTAGGATACAAGGTGTGGCTGAAAAAGATGATTTACTTTGATGGAAAGAGGCTATTATGTATAGTATATTTTAGGTGTTGTTGCTGATCTTTCTTTTGGGTCATATTTCTGTTTGTTGTCTTTAGTTGTGTTTGGTTTATTGGTGGATTGGTTGGTTACAGTGATGTCAAGCCTTTTCTCGATTAGGGAAACACCTAACGATCCATCTGTCCATCCTAGTTTTCTCACTCTTGAGGAGGGATCTGTCAGTGTATTTGGGTTTATTTGATGTCTTCACAAATTTGTTTGGGTATTCACTGTTTATAAATTGTTGTTTCCAAATTTGGAAAAGAAGTAATGAAGTTTTCCAATATTTAAAAAAAAAAAAGATCTAATTTTGTTCTAACTTTGTTCTAATAATTAATGTCATTTATTGGTAGAGTAACTTTGTTCTAATTTACTCTTTAAATAAACATATACATCAACTTCATCAACCCAAAAAATCTCCAACCCAAAAAATTTTCAACACGTTCATCATCTTCATCAACTGAAAAGCAGGACATATTGGAACAAACACCTAGAATTTCTTTTTAGCTTCATTTTCATTATCAGTAATTGGTTTTGTCATGACCTTGTATGGTGCTTTTTTTATTGAAAAAGGAATTTGGGATCGACTAACTGCAGCAGAGATTGTCTTCTCTTTTACCTAGTTGATTGTTGCATACATTGACATGACTACGAAAATTTTGCGTATCACAATCAATTGCAATTATAAAGCGCCAGCTTTTCCACTTGTATTTGCTATAGTTGTCCTTGTCTACGCCTTTAAATCTAAGAACCCAGATGAAATAAAAAAACACAAAAATTCCCTTAAAATACAAATAAAAAAACAAATAAAAAATCCCCAAAGATACAAAAATCCATAATAACCTGGATGAAGAAAATCTTCAATCTTCATCTGGAACCCAAATGAACTTTTATCTGGGTTCAAACCCAAATGAAAAGGACATCGGCTGGATGTAGAAACCTAGAGGATGACCGTCGATTTGCAGGAACCAATATCTCATTTGTTCGCAACCAACATCAAACACCCACCACACCCATCCACACCCACATAGAATATCACCTTTCCTCTCCACCACACCCACCCACCCACCACCACCACCATCATAAATCGGTTCGATGACAAAAAATAAAATAAAATAAAATAAAAAAGTGAAGCCATGCCAAGTTGCAAAGGGAAATGATGTCGGATTTGGAAAGGCTAGTGGCACTGTTTGGGCTAGGATCTGACCCACATCGAAATCGACAATTTTGACAATGTTGAATGGTGTCGCTGGTGTCGAATGCCGGTGTCGGTGCCGCTGCCGATGTAGTTTAGTCGCTCCAGCTTGACGAAGTGGATGGGTTGGTGAGGCTGTACATGTTGAAGGAAGCAAGTGAGTTTTTTTATGGATGTGTAAAGAAAATGGAGTTTTTATGGGTGACGCTGCAATTGGAGCTTTTGTGAGAGAATGAGGCTAGGCTTTGATATAATGAAGAAAAAGAATTAAAATTTTTATTTTTAATTTTTTAGTTTTTTTTAAAAATAAGGTAAAAGATAATTTTAGTCCCTCAATCAGTTAACTCCGACGAAGATCCACTAACAGTGGAGGGTTAATTGTAATAAAATCGAAACAGTTGCTCTGTTTGAATTACAATTTTAACGGGGTAGTCAAATTATAATCGGACTCTTATTGGTATATCATGTGTACAGTGTATTGTCAGCAATTGTCTGCTTACGTGTTCAAGTGGAATGTCGCGTTGTCAATCTTCATTTCCGTGTTTTGAACAGCTGTCGCAAGCATCATGAGTCCATGACAAGTGTTTCAATCTCTACCGCAAAAAGCTGGATTTCCTATCAATCATTAACTTATGCCGTGACTCTGACCAGTTTCCACCAAAAGATTCGTCCCCATCCTGGTGCTTATTCTTTGTAGGCTACTGTTGGCGATGAAAGCAGCCTACCTACAAGGATGTCACCTGACCGACATTCATAAATCAAAATATGTATAATATCCATGAAATTTATTTGAGGGTATCGATATCGACATGAGATATAATATTCTTTCCATAAAAATGTTTTGAAAATTTTTCAAAAATTTCTGTGATATATTCATAAAATATGGATATAATGAATACATATTGTAATTTTATTAAATGCAAAAATTTTGACGATATATTTTAAAAATATCTGGTGTATCTCTATTTATGTAAGGTGAGAAATTGATGAAATTTTCTGGTATTATTATTTACCTTTTGATTCATTGTTTTAATTAAATACTTATGCACTTATATTTTGCCTTTTTTTTTTTTGCATGTGCTGGTGTTAATGGATTCCAAACGACCATTTACTAAGCTAAAATTTATGAAATCATGTGATAAATTCTTTTTTTCTTTTTTCTTTTTTTTTTTTTTTATAATTTGTAAAATGGAATCTCGTCATTGGCCTTCGGTATTTCAAAAAGAATATCATTAGCTATTTCTTTTTCAAACAAAAATATTATATCTTTTTTAAAAAGAATATCATCAATTATATCTTTTTCTTTCAAACTTTAAGATTGTAAATTTGTAAATTGTAATGGTCTGGATCCAATCGTAATTGGACCCAATCATGACATGCAATAAAGAATTCCACCATCTAAGGAATATGATCTTTCGATTAGTTTTGAATCCATGAGTTTAAGGACTACTGATGATGGTTATAAAGGTTTTGAGATCTCCAATTATTATTCTACAAAATTTCTTGAGTATGAAAAAGCAGTGGAAAGAAATCAAGAAGCTTACATGCGGCATCTTCATGACTACATTAAAAGCAATTCAAATCTCATGTCATGGCATCAGTATTGTATAAAGCAAGATGGTAGGAACATTATATTTGAACAACCGAAGTCTTCATTTAGATATTAATATTGTCATTGTGTATGATTCAAACTATTAGATAATTGAGTTTCGAATGAAAATTTTTTAATTTTTATGCAGTTCGTATGTGTGTTACATTCGTATTTATAGCATATAATTGATATGTAATATATGTTTTTTGAAAAAAAAATAATAATGGGCTTCTGTTTTTTTGAGCTTTACGATTAGTTTAACCCATTTTAAAGTTTTATTAAGAAATTTCATGTTTTTAGTAAAATTTTCATACTTTCCGCACAATTTACATCAATTTTCATCTATATCAATATATTCATGATTGCCAACATTAAACCAAAAGTTTTGTGGAAAGTTTCAAGACCATGTCCCTCTTTAGAATATCCCACATAATAACAATATAGTGGTTTTTATATGATTAATGGTAAACATCTCACCATACATCTACTTTGATCTCAACTTATGATGTATTATTTATAAATGAACAATCATTAATAATTTATTTATTTCACTTAATATATTCAATTATCAATTGATATGAATTTGGTTCAGTGTTTTAAAAAACATAAACATTAACCGTCTAGTCATCGCCTAGGTGCTAGGCGGCCAACGTTGGTTGAAATGGCAAAAATTGGTGGTTCTAACGGTGAACTGCCTAGGCGGTTTTTTTTTTTTTAAAAAAAAAATGGTTGAAATGACACTGTTTTGGACGGTCCAAAACAACGCCATTTTAGTGTTTTTTGTGTGTATATGTGTATCAAATTGAAGATAAGCAAACCAAAAACTTCTCAACTCTTAAGCCTTCAACTTTGTCTTTAACAAACAGATCACTGCCGCCTTTTATTTCGTTTGATCAAACGCATCGCAAAGGCAGGCAGCTACCACCAGTGGCAGGCAACAACCACCAGTCACAGCAACAACAACACCTAGGTGGTCTCTGTCTTCATCTCCCTCTGTTTCGCTCCCTCGTCGCATTCATTGTCCTCTCCGTCTTTGTTTTTATATGGTCACGAATGCTAAAATTTGTGGTTGTGTTGACAATGTTGAGTTTGAAAGGTTTGATTTGGGGTTGAGAGGCCATTTTTGAGTTTTTGTTGTTGTTGGTTGTGATTCTAGTTGTTATGGTTATCGACAATAATACCAGGTTTGACTGGTGGTCCGTTGACCATCAGTCAAGCCCCCTAACCGACGCTTGATTAGGTAGTCAGGTGATAGGTGCTAGGCTATCGACCACTAGCTTGGCACCTAGCACTTTTTACAACAGTGGTTTGAATCAAATTGAAATATAAGATGTGCGATGTCTAGTATTATTATTTTTATATGCAATATTCTTTCGAAGTAATGATACACATCTCATTTTATATCTCAACTTTGATCCCGATTGATAATGTGCCAAGTGATGAATGATATTAATTGATAATTAGTTTTTTCACTTGAAAATTATATTAATTCATTAACTGATATATAATGTGTTGGAATTAAATTGAGATATTAAAATGAGATTTCAAACATTATTGTTTGTACTTTTAAAGATTTTATTAGATGAAAGAGCATTTGAAACCCCAATTTTAACTTCTTCTTTTTTTTTCGATAAATTCTATTTAAAACCATGTGATACACATGTTGAATCATTTATTTGGTTTTTGTTGGACCAATTTTCCTTGTATGCAACACATATCTTCCAGTAAAACAGATTAAGAGCGATTAAGAGCGGTTAAGAACATTTGACACATTGTTGTTTTTGGAACATTAATGTTTTAATAATAGTGATTGAAAGTATCATTCCTTAATAAGAGTAATTTAATATTTTTTTTAATTAAAAGATCATATATTTCAATTTTATTTTTATTTTATTAAAATATAAAATATGAATATACAAGTCATCTCTTATGAAAATAGTTATTTTTTGTTGTAAAAATAATCATTTAAATTAGGGAAAATTACACTTAAATACCTCGACCTATTGTGTTATTGCAACAATAATGCGAGTTTAGATTAAATTACACAAAGATACCCTTGACCGAGTTTGACTAACAGTCCATCAATGGCAAAATAAACGTCTCAAGGGCAAAATGGTCTTTTTATATGTCAAATTCTCTCTCCCTCTCTCGATTTCTCTCTGTTCTTCTTCTTCTCTTCTGCTTCTTCTTCTCTTCTTCTGCTTCTTCTTCTTCTTACCACCACAACCACCCTCAAATCAATATAGCACCCAAACAGCCAACTATCACCACCAGCAACCAACCATTACCAACCAACCACCACCACGCAAAAAAGGAAAAAAAAAAAAACAAGAACAGAAACTGGGTTCGAATGGAACCCAGAAACTGGGTTCGATTCGAACCCAGAACTGGGTTCCAACGGAACCCAGAAGCTGGGTTCCTTCGAACCCAGTTTCTGGGTTCGATTCGAACCCAGAACTGGGTTCCAACGGAACCCAGAAACTGGGTTCCTTCGAACCCAGTTCTGGGTTCGATTCGAACCCAGAACTGGGTTCGAAGGAACCCAGTTTCTGGGTTCGATTCGAACCCAGATCTGGGTTCGAAGGAACCCAGAAACTGGGTTCGAATCGAACCCAGAAGCTGGGTTCCTTCGAACCCAGTTTCTGGGTTCGAATCGAACCCAGAACTGGGTTCGAAGGAACCCAGCTTCTGGGTTCGAAGGAACCCAGCTTCTGGGTTCCATTCGAACCCAGATCTGGGTTCGAAGGAACCCAGTTTCTGGGTTCGAATCGAACCCAGATCTGGGTTCCATTGGAACCCAGATAAGAAGAACAGAAAAAGAAGAAGAAGAAGAAGAAGAAGAAGACGAGCAGAAGCAGAAGAAGAAGAAGAAGAAGAAGACGAGCAGAAGGAGAAGAAGAAGAAAAAAGAAGAAGAAGAAGGATGAGAGAGAGATTTTGTTTTTTAGAGAGAGAGAGAGATTTTGTTTAAATAATATTATTTGATGTATAAAAAGACCAATTTACCCTTGAGATGTTAATTTTACCGTTAATGGATTGTTAGTCAAACCAGGTCAAAGGTTTTATGTGTAATTTAGATAAAACTTGCATCATAACTGTAATAATTCGATAGGTCCGGGTACTTTAGTGTAATTTGCCCTTTAAATTATGTTATTAATGATAGAGGGAGAATAAACCATTACGGATAGACATGTGTTAATGTTCGTTTGTATTTTCATGAAATATGACCCATTGAGATAAACATCAAACGCAGAATATTTGTATTTTATGTGGATTATGAAGACCAGTTGTATGACCCATCATGTCAACAATAATGACAATGGCAGCCGACTTATTTAAGCCTTCTACATCTGGCGACGCGCGCCAGAAACCGTATAGCTGGGCGTGCAGACTGCCTTTCGTGGCTTTGTCCGGGAGCTTGATTGTTTCAAGATAAACATCACATTTTTTTATTTTTTTGAAAACTATAATCATCACATTTTAACGCGGCAGCTACCGTAACCATTTTGTCCATTTAATGTCTCTATCCTCCAAGCAAAAATGTCTTAAAATCACTTGCACCAGGTTCTAAGGTGCTTTCAACTTTAAATTTAATTTCCATCTGTACCCTACAGTCTACACCAAGGGACCAACAACACCACTATATAGAGCTCCCATGCAAACTGATAAACATCAATCAAAATCATTTCCAAGCCACAGATAAATACATTAAAATGCGCCCTCGTTCCTGTGACTCCAGTACTACTCATTTTGTTTGCTAGTGTTTATCTTGGTTGGGTCATTGTTAGTAGTTGTTAGTAATGCAAATTTCAATCGAGAATTCGCCATCACATGGGGAGATGGTCGTGGGAAGATACTCAACAACGGTGAGCTTCTTGCTCTCTCCCTTGACAAATTCTCTGGCTCTGGCTTCCAGTCTAAGAATGAATATCTTTTCGGCAAGATTGATATGCAGCTCAAACTAGTCCCCGGCAACTCTGCTGGCACCGTCACCGCGTACTATGTAAGTTTCTGTCCTAGAGCTTTGGAAGGTTGTTGAAGTTGGAAAAAAAAATATTTTTATTCATGCTGGTTTGACTACTCGGTTGATTGATTAACAGTAACTATCAATAACAATTTTTAACTTATTAAATGAGTAAATTATTAATCGATAATAATTATCGAATAGATTAATTATAAAGATAATTGTTGAAGAATATTTAAATATCATCGCTGCCTTTCATGTATATGCACCATTAAATTAACGTAAAACTGTTGTGTGATGCAGTTACGCTCACAGGGGGCGACGTGGGATGAGATAGACTTTCGAATTTCTAGGCAATCTGAGTGGTCAACCATATACGGTTCACACAAACGTGTTTACAGAAGGAAAAGGTAACAGAGAGCAGCAGTTTCACCTTTGGTTCGACCCGACATCAAATTTCCACACCTACTCAGTTCTGTGGAATCCCAAGCGCATCACGTAAGTTACATGTGTGTAATTCAATCGCACATTCACATGCAAACCTGTCAACTTTTTTCTTTTGTTTTTACTTAATTACAGCTTCTCTGTCGATGGAACTCCAATAAGAGATTTCAAGAACATGGAGTCAATGGGTGTGCCATTTCCAAAAAGCCAACCATTGAGAATATACTCAAGTCTGTGGAACGCAGATGAATGGGCTACAAGAGGAGGTCTTATCAAGACAGACTGGACACAAGCACCGTTCACTGCCTCTTACAGGAACTTCAAGGCCGATGCTTGTGTTTGGTCCGCAGCTGGAAAGCCTTCTTGCAGTTTGAGGTCACCTCGAAGCAGTGATTGGTTCTCGCAGGAACTGGGCTTGGCAGGCCGACATAAGCTTAAATGGGTGCAGAAGAATTACATGATTTACAATTACTGCACTGACAGAAAGCGATTTCCACAGGGACTTCCCAGAGAGTGCGCCTTTAACACATCCTAGACTCATCAAAGTATACTTCGTATGTCCCCAGTTTCTCAGTTCTGCTCATGCCCATGAAATCTCTCGTCCCGTTGGTTAATTGTTATATAATACATTTAGGGTTGAAATCTCAGCAGATGACATGCTCTGTTTTCTACGCACCAAATGTGCTTCAACTTTTGTCTGTTCTGTTCGAAACGAACCTTGTAATGTCAGGTTGTCTAAAAGTATGTATAATGTAACCAATGTTCTAAGATACTTGGATACGTGTGTATATAGACATTCATCGTGGAACTATATGGCTACTGCTCGATACAGTAGATACAGGGAGATAACAATAGAAAATAGCTCTAAAGAACAACAAAAATTATTTTTTTTGAGAAAAAATTATTATTTTTTCAAATTTAAGGGCATAATTGATATTTTCTTAATATTAAGGGTTAAAATTAAATATTGATTAATTTCATTAAACTTCAAGGTCGTTAGTGTAATTTATCTTAATATATATATAATCTTAAACATCCAACCCTATTATTTTCTTTTCGGCCGTCCACTCCACCCTCCCCTCTCTCTCTCTCTCTCCTTTTTCTTCCTTTTTTTTTTTTCTTATTTTCATTTTTTGTCATCATCGCTATCCGTTATTTTTCACTGGATTTGTCGTCATCACCCATTCTTCTTCTTTCTCTTTTCTTATTTTTATTCATTCAAGTGCGACACTAGTCAGGTATGTCACCGTCGATATCACGTCGAAAACTGAAGTTACAGTCGTCATTAAGGAGAGAGAAGTGTCGATTTGAGAGGAGGAGTGTCGATCGTGTCTGGTTTGAGGGATGTGAGAGTTTTTGAATTTATATAGTTGATTTATTAAAAGAAAAAGTTCACCCAATTGTTCGTATATATCTATATACGGTCATGTTGGTTCGAGAGGACCATATACGATCGTCTCATATGCAGTAGATGAATTTTTGTCATCTTTCGACTCCGATACGGACGTACTGGTACGTCTCACTGTTGATACACCCGTACCGATGTATCTACAACCGTATGCAATAGTATTTACGAACAATGAATATAACTTCTACTTAACATATAATGCAACTCTATCATAGTATGATTAGTATAATGAATAACTTATATGTTACGTTATTCTAAATAAATAATCATGTAGTTTAGTAATTTTTTTCCGTTGTAAGTATAACATGATCAGATGATGTTCTGACTCAACTAGATGTTGTACGCAATCACACTAGTAAGAAAGTGAATTCAAATAGTGTTTTCTGAACTAAACCTTTCATCTAATGTACCTGCCTTAAGGGTGACAATTTGAGTCATAATAAGAGAGTTGATGTGAATTCGTGAAAAATAAATGGGTATTGGTTTGATTTAAATGAATTCGTATCATAATCGTATTAATTTGTTTAACCTTTTATTAAACGAATCAAATTGAGTTTGTTTAATGGGTTCGTAGATGTATAGTTTGTTTAATGGGTTCGTAGATGTATACGATTAATAGGATTAAATTTTAATATTTATATTATACAGGATTGAGTGTAATTATTCATATATATATATATGTATTTCAGTTAAACTATAATCTAATCTGATTGTTCAACAGCTACTTTCTCAAGTTTCAACTCTCTCTCCACTACGTCTCTCTTTATCTCAATAGCGTCGTGTCATCTACTGTGCGATCATGAGAACATTTTCGTCTCTCTCTCCATCGCTGACCAATAGAATCGAGGTCTTTTTTTGGGGGGGAGGGGGCGCATTCCAAGTTTTACATAGCTTGTTGTTTTGTATTAGGGTTAGTTATTTTGGATTTTTGTGTGTTTTTATACTTGGGTTCTAGTTATTTTTGTGTGTAGATCTTTCTTTTCACCAAATTCAATGGTGTTATGGTTTTGTGGGTTTCATTAATTATTTGTTTTGTGTTATTGATGTTTGGTTGAGCAAGGTAGGATCTCTAAAGTGAATTCGTGTCAATCGATAAACAAATTAATGAGTTGACGAGTTAATAGATTAATGGATTTGGATCTTTTATAATCCAAGTAATAAATAAATTAGTCGTGTCGTGTCATGGAACTCGTTTATAAACGAATTTATATCGTGTTGATCGAATTTATAAACGAATCAAATCGAATCCAGCTCAATCCAACACGTAAACTCTTTTTGCCACCCCTAACCTTCTTATCATTCAAAAGGTCCAGATTCAATTTTTATCATATATAATCATTTGTGTGAATAATTTTTTTTCTTTTATTATGGGAATAGTTTTTTTTTATTTATAAAAATAGGTATCAGGTTTTGTAATCAATGTTCTATTTCAATGGGATTGGGCATACGTTTTAGATCGGTTCGTGTAATTTTTATTAAAAAAAAAAAAAAAGTCCTAAATTAATTATATGATTTCAAAAATCAAATTAAAAACGTCACTTAAATTTGTGTCCTTAAACTACTGCTTTTAGTTTTTATAATGCGAATAGTTACTTCTAATTTATATTGGGTCTTGCAATTAGTGTTCGATCTTATTGGGTTTGGGCATATGCTTTTGATCAATTCGTGCAAATTTTTATTTAAAAAAAAAATCTAAATTAATTATATGATTTCAAAATTCAAATTAAAAACGTCACTTAAATTTGCTTAAGCATGCCCTCTTTTGGTGCAATGAGGTGGTAGCTGTGTGGGAAAGGTCCCATTTTTGGTCCACCTTGGTGTATAAAATGAATCAGCCAGTGCTGGAGGGAGTGTGTGGTGTGGCGGCCCAGGTGTCCAATTCAGAACTCGGACAGTTTTGCATCATCACATGGGGAATTCGGGAAAATAGGAACAATGCAGTCCACCAAAACTTGGATCAGGAATGCTGCTGATTCGCTGGATGGGGTAGATGGGATTCAACGGGAGTATACCAATGCTGACCAGTCCCTCTCTCCAACAGGTCAGTCTGGAACGATACAAGATCACTCATCAGAACATAAATTGCTGCGGGGAGAATTTAAGATGAGTTCGAAAGCTGTAGTGAAGACAGGGTTGAAGTACGCTGGATTAGGGGTGGTTTTCAAAAACTGGAAAGGAAGTGTATCTGCAACAGTCGCCTTGCCGGACAGAGGGGTCTTCTCTCCAGGTATGGCTGACTTATTGGCAATTAGGCGTGGCCTACAATTTGCCCAGACAGAAGAGATGCAGGTAAAGGCAGTACAGGTAGAGGCAGTCTCGGTGGCAACAGCTATAAATAAAGAGACTACATGGTACTCAGAAGAAGGAACTGTGATTACTGATATTAAAGCTCTATTAGGCGAAGTAGGGTGCAGAAATGTCAAGTGATTTCTCGCTTTCGGGATGGCTTGGCCTATCACCTAGCTTCTCTGGCTATAGTGAATAGAAGAGAAGGTTGTTGGACTGAAGTTAGTGTGTAAAGCCCCGTCTCAATTGGAGTGTGTTTGTGGTTTTTGGGTGTAAATATTTTCGTCTGTTATATATAAAAAATAATAATAATAATGTATATATATTTTATATAAGTTGTTGTCACATGTAAGTTAAAGTGTTACCCAATCTGAGTTATATTGCTAGAATTTGGGATTCTATTTTCAAGGTGAACTTTAAAATGCCAAATCAGCCCAATTGGAGCCAGACTAGGAAGTACATGATAACGTTGGGAAGTTTAGTTGAAGAGGAATCTAACGCTGAAAAGGTTCATACACATTATTATCCAATAATAAGAAACTTACAAGACCAATGGTACTAAAAGGAGCAATTTTTTCTTTTTTTTTTTTTAATTCTTACAAATAAGATTTTTTTATAATCAGTTTTGGATTTTTGAAATTGCTTTACGGCATTTTAGAGATAAAGCTAATTACCAACACTTTAATTGTATTATAACATGCAAAATGTGCATTTCAATTTTATTCTAAAACAAGGATTGAAGTAGAAAAAGAAAGTTTTTCTCTTCTTTTTAAATAAAGACGGTCGGTATTTACAACCATGAACCTCTTTATAAATACACCTCATTAAAGATTGTTTTAAAAAAATTATAATTTATAATTATAATCCTTTTAATATTAAAATAATACTTATTTAATTTTGTTGCATTATATATTAACAAATAAATATCATCAAATCTATTTTTCGGTAAGCTAATTTTTTTTTAAAATATTTAATGAGGTATACGTAATAAAGAGGTATGTAAGGAACATAAACATTCATGCTCTTTGAAAATTAAAAAACCAAGGCAAATATAAAATGAAAGCTAACTTCACTAGGATAAACAAGGGGCTAAACCAATTGGGCCTTTGACCTTCCTTTTGAAGGCCCAATTTTGAAGCTCTAAATATCTTGAAAATCGACAAACTACAATTGTTTTTTTTTGTTTTGTTTTTGTTTTTTTTTTTTTGAAGAGGACAATCTACAATTTAAACGAAAAATTAATCATAAAAATTAGATGATTAAAAGTTTGTCATTAAAGTAAAAACAAATTTAAAGTGTTGTGCCCAAAAATAATACCGAGACTAGAAACCAAATAAGAGGTCGACAAGCTAACAAGCCCAAAGATCCAAATGAAGAATGAAACAATTCAGAACTCATCGTACCAAATGTCATGGTACAAGGGCACCAAATGAGTTCAATCACACCAACACGGTAAATTAGCTTAGGATAAAGAGCTAGCATGAGCCACAGCTTAAGGGTTGCAGTCATAGAAGCAACTCGTAACACATCTTCAACTCGTTATTTCCTTAATAGTAAAAAAGACTCGTAAATAGAAAATTTTCAACTAACCGATAAAGTTGACATATTTTACTATTTCAATGAATTTCTAGAAAAATGAAAGAAACTTCATCAAACAGGAAAATTCTTTTTTATGTACAGAAGATCTCCCTACATCTCAAAGGAGCTCTTATACGCTCGTTAGCATCATTTCTCTAAGTAAAAACTTTGCTGGACTCAGTCTGCTTTTAGCAATTAATAATATAACTGTGGACATAGATACTACATTTAAAACCCACTTGCCTCCTTCATCTTTTCATCTTTCTCTCTCTCTTATATGTCTCTATTATTTTACTGTATATATTTGTGTTTATTCTATTTTTTTTATTGTTTATCATATCAACATCATTCTCAGATTTCCTTCAACTCTTTGGATTTCACATTAATCACTGTTTTTACATTAAATTGGGAGTTGATGGATTTTTAACGTCAACATAAAACTCATGCTGTCAAACTTAAAATTTGAAGTTCTTAAGTCAAAAGAAGGTATCTGTTATTATCATTGTTGAAATTTAAATCTATACCATTATTTTACCTTTTGGCAAATAATGTATGTGTTATATTTGTTATTATTGTACACGTTTACAGCAAAATTGAAAGTCTGACCTGCAGTTACATGAAATGATTCTCAAAATTAAAGGTCTGACATAACAAATATTTAAAGCTACGTTTTGTAAACTATTGTATTAAATTTTAAAGATCGTAATCGTAATAAAGTCCAAAAGAACTCATCGGATAGTAGGTTTTTGAAAGCTGCTGAACACCAACACATTAAATTATGAAATTAAAAATTATATCACGATTTACCCATGGCGATAAAACAAATACTGTATTATATTTATTTCAGAGTGCATTTTTGTTTTAGGGCAAATTGCACAAACAACCCTGAGGTTTGGCATAATTGTATAAAAATGTGATGTTTGGGAAACTCACACTAACCTCTCCTAAGGTTCCAAAAACTCATTACAAACCTCCCCTGTCATTTAATCAACCACTATTAAATAAAACTTATGAAGGGTAAGATAGTCAATTCCATAGCTAATAAGTATTTTAATTAAAAATAATATTTTAATTACTAAAATAATATAATATTTTTTTCAAAAAAAGAAAAATCTACCTCTATCATCTTCCTCATCTCTATTTTTATCTTCTACCTCTCATCATTTTCTTCATCTCCATTTTCATCTTCTACATTCATCAAAATCATCATCTCCATGATTGTCATCGAACCAACATCACCCAAATCAAACATCATCATTAAACCAAACATCACCGAGGACGTAATCAGAAATTTATATTAGGGTGGGTTAGAATAAATTTTTTAAATAAACTCTAATAGTACGAAAACATTATATAAATTAAAAATTATGGACATACCTAGTTAAAGGAGATATAATGATTTTTACCTCTCAAAATTCATATTATAAATAAATATGTTAACAAAAATTGAATAAAATACTTAAGTAATCAAATTTATTAAATATGAATTATAACTAATGCCATGACATCAAAAATCCTTATTTAAATATAGACAATCTATATTTTGATAAATATAATTCATAATTACTACTATACTTCAAATTAAGAATACATTACGAGAGACACCAAAAATATTATATTTAAATAATATATTATGCAATTTATCATAAAAAAAGGTAAAATATGAAAAATTTAAATAAAATTTCATAAAATTATCACACGTGCAATATTTGAATAGAAATATAAATATAAATAAGAAAATACACACAATAAATTTTAAATAAATATATATTTTTTATATCATAGGAAGTAATAAGTATAACTTTAGAAAAAAGAATTTATAAATAAAATATATATTTTTAAATTTTTTTAAAAAATATAATATAAATCTGAGTGATAAACTAGAGAGAGAAACATTAGAGATTGAAACTTATTTGTGTGAGGAAAGAAAGAAAAGAAAAGAAAAACTGACAAAAAGTCCAGAAAATAAAATTATGAAGCCCAAAAAGAGAAAAGAGAGAGAGATCAAAAAGAGAAAGAGAGTGAAATGTGAGAAAGAAGAGAGAAACAAACTGATATTTACCAAATTTAAAATAACACTTATATAAAGATGAAAAAAAAAAAAAAAACTATAATATAAAAATTTTTTAGCCTACCTTAGCCCCCATTATGTTCCGTCACTTGAACATCATCGAAATCAAATAAAAATTTTAAAGCTTATGAAAATTATTTGAGAAAAAAATAGAGACGACGTCGCCATCTCCAACCTATCTTCACCGTCGGAAGACCAGTATCTGACTATAGAGACCCTCTGATCTCCATCAGCTCTCTAGTTATGGAGATCGTCTTCATTACAGTGTCTCTAGTTATGAAGACCATCTTCATCGCTGAAGACGAGACCGTCTCCATCACTAGCAACAGTGTCTCTAGCAATGGAGACAAGTGGTCTCCAATCGTTAGAGACTTCCATAATGGCACTCGTCTCCATTGCTGAAGGTGTGTCTCCAATGACGAAGATCGTCTCTAATGATAAAGACTAGTTGGAGACCAAGGATCTTGTCTCTTACAGATTTTTTTTTTTAAATTTAATTTTTTATTAATTAAAATATATTAATTAATTTTAATTTTATTGAAGGGTATTTTCGTTTTTTTTATTTTTATTTTTTTTACCGTTGATAATGAGAATTTAACATTTGTTGCTGACGATAGGAAAGATATATAATGAATTTTTAGAATTTTAAGAAAGAATAACGTGAGCTCTCCAAACATTATTATTGTTATGCAATTACGATAGACCTTTGGAGTTTAGAATTTGCCCATAGTTTTTATTTTATTTATCATTCACGCGGTTTGCATTTTATGAGAAGGTACGTACTACGTACTTCCGCTCAGGTTCCATCACAGCTGAGATCGCTTAGATTTTGCTTCACACAACTAGGCCACCTGCACCATTAACTCTTAAAAACTGTGTGAGACAACATGCATCCATTATTCTTATCAATAGCAATTTGATTATAAAGTGCAAATGGCAGTTGTGTCTGTATCAACAAAATAAAAATAAAAATGAAAATAATGGCAGCTGTCTAAGAAGTTGTGTCCGAATCAACAAAAAAAAAAAAAGGGGGGCAGTTGTGTCTGTGTAAACCAAAAACAAAATATGGCAGCTGTCTAGGAAGTCGCATTCAAGTGACAGTGTTTGTTCGCAAAGACAAATAATGTAGTAATTAGCAACAGGACACAGGGGATAATTACTGCCCAAATTGAAAGGAAAATGGGAAGAATTAAATCAAAAATGCAGGGCTCGCTCTAACTCTTTAGAGGTCTAGTTAAAAAAAAAAAAATCTCTTTATATATAATAATTTTATCATTAGTACATCTTAACTTTAAAAATTAGAATAATTAATCAAAGTTCATCCATTACATTTGATTTAAATAGGAAAGAAAATTTATTTTAAAAGATAAAATGCAATTGATGAATTTGATTGATTTGTTTTAACTTTTTAAAGTTAGAAGATACTGATGGTAGAATTACTATATATATAGTATTTTTACAATGAGAACGTTTTTACTTTAAAAGTAAGGACTAATCAATCAAATTCATTTGCTGTATTTGAATTAAATAAGACAAAAAATTTATTTTAAAAGAGAGAATGTAATAAATAAATTTAATTTATAGGTCCTTACCTTTTAAATAATAGAGTTTTCATTTTAAAACACTATATATATACATGTATATATATATATACACACACTATCTTATTATGATTCCTGTATGTTAATAATAATTTCGTTAGAAAGAATATCATAATACCAATATATTTAGACATAAATAACTCATATATTTGCTTCCGATATCTACCCCTTTTTTATTTTATCCCATCTAAAAACATGAATGAAAACTTGATAAAGACATTTAGGGTCTAGATAAAGGTGATAATATCTTTCTTCCGTGGAAATTATAAAAAATGAGTCTTGGAAAGAAACTTTGTTTTACCCACTTTTTTTTAAAAAAATATTTTTAACCCCTTAAATAAATTAATTATAATTTATATCCAAATTACCTAAATTATCCTTATATACGTTTTTCTTTTCTTTATTACTCATGGTGTGAGATCTTTGATTTCTTTTATTGATTGTTTGAGTTTTGTTGAGATTTTTTTTTGAATTTTTTGTGATTTTTTGGATTTCTTTTTTTTTTTTTTTTTTTTTTTTTTGTATTTTGATGTTGGGTGTTGATATTTAGAATTAGATTTGATTGGATTTTATTTGAATGGTGATTTTTGGTGAAATATAACGAGAAGACGATGATTGAATAGAATTAATTTTTAAGTCCATTTTAAAATCGATATCGATTTTTAAATGAATTTAAAAATCGTACATGGACCTAAAAATTAATAATCGGTTTTTAAATGAACTTAAAAACTAATACCAATTTTTAAATCATCGATTTTTAAGTGGATTTAAAACTGTATTTTTTCTTTTATTTTTGTGAATTGAAGGTATTTTGATAAACTTAGATATAAGATAAAAATAGGTTATTTGAGGGGTTAAAAATAAAATTTTATAAAAAAAAGAGTAAAAATGAAACTTTTCTTCTAATTTGGCCAAAAATTGCAAAGCTCCCTGTGTTCTTATATTTGAACCTATTAGCTACAAAGCAAACAAATTTTAGATCCAAAAATTTATATATTCAGCTTTGGCCCCATAACTATTTGCCATTTAAAAACGTTCCACCCCACTAACAAAATTTTGAATATCTAAAAAATTTTGCACATAAAATTTTGAATATCTAAGAAATTTAGGGCAGTCGACCCACCACCACAGGCCCAATGTTGACCCTGTCAAAGTGTTAGGTGCATTATTGGTTTATTTACCAAACAGCTGTCCTACTTTCAGCTCACCAACTAGGCATTCATATCATCTCAACAGTATGGTATTATGGTTGACGAAAGTGGACTTTGATCATGCTTGATTTCCTGTTCTGCAAATCATTGTTCTACATATTCAAGGAGTGTCATTTTCTCTTTCTTCCTTTTTTAATATGAAAGAAAGCATTTGGAGTTAGTGAGATCAATAATTGATAACGTGATTGAGATTACTACTCCTATAAATAAATGATGACTATTCTCATAAAAGAAGAGTTATACGTATATTTTATATTTGAATAGAACAAGATGATACTCACACCAACAACCAGAAGGAGCTAGGGTTCACAACCTGACAACAGGCAAATGGAATATCCATTAACAAGTTGCTGGCATTTTAAGGAACAAGCTGTAAAGTGCATAACATAATTAATATTTAACCAAATTTATTATGGATATATTAATCTTTGGACTAGGGTCAACAACTCCTCTTTTTCAATAAAAAACAAAAAATGAAATAAGAAAATAACCCTGTTTGTTTCGACATACAGTTTAAACCATTAGAGTAGAGCAATTTCACTATTGAGATTATCTTAGCATGCTCGTCTTGATTCAGTATGCATTAAATATCCGATAAAAATTAGGCGAGTTGGACAAATATTATTTAGACTGTATAAACAATATTATTAGACCCCTTTCTATTGAATTAAATTTTTAGGTCTACTAATATAGTATTAAAAGTTAGTCTTAGGAGTTCTGTTCTAATTCCTCCTTACAATTATATTTAAATTTATTACTTGTTATCTAATTATATTGGTTGTTTGAGTTTGGGTTTGAGATTACGTGTACAAATTCATTGGTTATTATAATGCTTAAATAATATTATTGATAAGATGTACTAAATTACTTAAGTATTATTATTGAATCTTATTTAATCCGCTTATATTTTTGGATTTAGTGGTTGTTAATATATAAACTGTTAAAAATCCATCATCATCATCATAAGTATAGAATTGATTAAATTTTAGCTATCCATTAACAACTAACCAAGGCTTTTTGTCAACTCACCCTCCAATTACAAAAAAGGGCTTATCGTTTGCAAAGAAAACAAAATGATGGTCAAATCAATTTAATGCCACTTGAAATTATATCCTTGACGTGGCGTTGTACTTCATCCATTGCTTTCTCGGACCACTTGCCAAAGCAGAAGTCACTTTTCGCTGACCAATTACCCAGCTGTCCCCAACTCTTCAAGATGAGATAATTCAATTTTTTAAATTGCCACCTAAACAACCCACTGATTCCACCTTGTCAACAAATATTATGATTTAATAGTTAAACTAGTGTTCGGTGTCATTTTTAAAAATAAAAAACATTTAAAAATACATTTATCAATTGTTTTAAAAAATCTATTTTTAAAAATAAAAAATATATCATAAAAATAAACAATAAAACTTAAAATAAAAATATATTTTTTTTTGGTTTTTTATCATTTTAAAAACTATTTTTATTTTATTAATATTACTCAAAAAAATAAAAATATTCAATTCTAATAGTTACATCATTATTTTTAAAAACAGTTTTCCTTCAAATATATTTTTAGTTTTTACTTATTTTTAAAAATAATATCAAATAATTTTTTATCATTTTTCATTTTCGAAATATATTTTCATAAATACTACCGAATGCATTATCGTTTTTGAAAACATCATTTTCAAAATATATTTTTTATTTTTTAAAATATTTTTCAAAACACCATTTTAAAAACGTATCTAAATACACCCACTTGTTTTACTTTATCGACCTTTCAAAATCTCAAAAATAATTTGAAAAGACCTCCATAAATATAATATATCATAGAGTAATGCTACATTACCTAAAATTTATTCAAAATTATTATTTAATGATATGATAAACTATGTGTAATTATCACATCAGTAATATATTATCCCAAAATTATATAATTGATGTAAATCAGGTTACTACATCATTTGGATAAAATTTTTAGATAAATTTATGAGAAGTGTAACATCATTCTAAATCAAAACCATCCAACTAATGTGTTTTTTTTTTTCTCTCCTTTCCTCTTTTCGGCCATCTTGTTGTTCCTTTTTTGATTTTGTTTTTCATTTGCTTCCTTACGTTAGTTTTTGTTACTTTAATTGACAGTAACTTATTGTTTTCATTTAATTATTAACGAAACAATTCCCATAATTTTGCTTTTGATTTTCGTTATTGCCCAAATTAAATAACGCAATCAGTAGACAATTACTTTAAACACTTAAACATGAATGCCACAATAGTATAAATTTTGACTGATTCGATAGATATAGTTCAAGTAAGCTTTTTTATGATTTCCTTCTACAGTTTTTGAAATAATACTATATTAGGTGTACCTTTTTTAGTTCTTATCGAATTGGCCGACGGCTTATCAAATTTGAGAACTCTATTTTCAATTACTTTTTTTAATTTTTCACAAGTATACAGTGGACTGGACAATTAGGATTTATTTGCTTATGTTGAATGAGAATAAAACTCTTTTTATTTTACTTATTTAAATAGTTTTACCTTTGAAATTAAGTAATTTTAGGTATGTATATTTTAGTAATTATAATTTTATTTTTAGTAATGAGTGTGAAGAGTAGTTTTAAGGGTGATAATAGTCCGCCTCATTAATTTATATACATATATATATATATTATAATAGTTTATTTATTAAATGTAGAGATCAAAGTATGCAGGAGCGTTTTTCTTCGCCTTCGGTATATTTCTCCAAAATGTCTTGGATACTTCGTCATAATTCATAAAGTTCATCGATCAATATTATAGTACTTATTTTCTTTATTTTTCCACAAATGATATATATATATATATATATATATGCGTTCAATAAATAATTGGTACAATTTAATCCACATACTAATTGTTTATATGAATATGGTTACAAGCACCTCTTAAAGTACGTACGATATATACTTGATAGGTGTTATATCATCACAAATACTGGATAAGCTATAAACTAATCGAACTTAATAAAAATAATTAAAAGTAAAGAGTTCCGTTAAAAAAGGAAAAAAAAATGTACATGCAAGTTTAAGATGAAAGTCTTGGTTCATCTAAAATCTAATGTTTAACTAGCGAACAAGGTGCACCAAAGTATCTTTTATCTCAAAACATTGGATGTTGAACTCAAATTAATCATTAACATGTTTACTTAGATACGTGTGTACAATTTTCTCAAATCGAAAGTTCGAAATTTCACTATAAAATTGTTGTGTTAATATTGCGATAAGGATTTTTTTTTTCTCGATTTTTTATAGCAATAAAAAAAAAGCTATAGAATTTGGAATATAGTATTAGAAAATTGAATTGAGGTTTTTAGTACTATTGTGAACTATTATTAGTTTCCGAAAATAGTTTCTAAAGGTACACCAAACTAACAATAGTTTGCGAGAATGTTAAAAAAACTTAGTTTAATTTTTCAGTGTTATTTTTTAATATTCTCTTTTTGTTTTTGTGTTTTTTATTGAAATTTTCTCATATACAATATATAAAAGGATGTACTTCTTTTCAAGCACAAAAAACAAAAGGAGTAAGTTTGAAAAATACCACTAATAAAACTGAATTGAATCTTTTTAACATTCTGTTCGAATTATTCATTAGTTTACGTAAGAATAACAATTCATGAAAATAGTTTGTGAAAATAATTTGAAAGAACCTACGTGAGCTAATTTCACAAATTATATTGTTCCTATGCAAACTAACAATAGGTCGCGAGAGTAATAAAAAAACTCAATTTAGTTTTCAAGTATTATTTTCTAAGCTCCACTTTTTTTTTAGGTGTTATTTACTGAAATTTTCTAATTTTATAAATAAACAGACTTTGTTTAATCTTATCAATATTTATGATTTTAAAATTTTCAACTAGAGGCTCAAGGAAAAAAATTCAAAAAAAAAAGCTTTGATCACGAATATAATCCATAAAAAATAAACTTGTCGTAAATACAAGAAATTGAACTTTTATTAAGATGGTACGTTTCTTATTACATAGAATGACGTGACCATTTCTCTAACACAAAAATTACAAACTCTGCGAAAATAAAGATAAAAACACTGATTGTACGCATGACGCTATATACTTGTACATGTTCGTGTTTTATCATATCTAGGATGAGTTATTGACAGTGCACTCTTTAGGGAGGCCTTGTGGGAAACGTTTGGTGTCCTTGCAATAATCATATATCATGTAATTCTTCTGCACCCACTTGAGTCTCTCTTGGCTTGTGGCATCAAGTTCTTCAGAGAACCATGAACTAGAATTACCAGAACCCGAATTCGAGTTGCAGGAAGATGATCCAGAAGACCATACACAAGCGTTGGCAATGTAGTTCCTGTAAGAGGCCGTGAAGGGAGCTAGTGACCAGTCAGTCTTGATCAGACCACCTCTCGTGGCCCAGTCATCGGCGTTCCAAAGCGAAGAGTATATCCTCATCGGCTGGTTCTTGGGGAAGAGAACACCTTTTGACTCCAAGTTCTCAAACTCTCTAATGGGTGTGCCATCAACATAGAAACTGAATAAAAACATGTGACAAAAAGAACAAGTCAATAAACTTGAAGGAAAATAGAAGTCAAAATAAATAAAATCAAGGATTGCAGTTTAAGAAATTGAAAACTTACATGATGCGTTGGGGATTCCAAAGAACGGAATAGGTGTGGAAACCAGCAGTTGGGTCAAACCATAGATGGAACTGTTGCTCTCTATCACCCTTGCCTTGTGTGAAGACATTAGTGTGAAGAGTGTAAGGATCACCACTCAAATTTCCAAGGAATTCGAAGTCTATCTCATCCCAAGTTGATCCTGGTGATTTCAACTGCATGATCATCATAAAAACGATTATATATATGTGTCCAACGTAAACAAGCAGCCCTGACCAAGTCTAGATACAGGGAAATTCAGCAACTTACATAGTATGCAGTGACGGTGCCAGCAGAGTTGCCAGGGACAAGCTTGAGCTGCGAGTCGATTTTGCCGAAAAGATATTCATTCTTGGATTGGAAACCAGAGCCAGAGGCTTTGTCAAGGGAGAGGGTGAGAAGCTCTCCATTGTTGAGTATCTTTGCACGACCATCTCCCCAAGTTATGTCAATATTTTGGTAGAAATTAGCAGCACAAGAAACCACCAACGAGGAGATCAACATACTTGCTAGAAAAATGTTCCAAGAAGAGGCCATTTCTAGAGATTAATAATAGTTTTCTAGTACGAAGACGTTTGTATGAAGGAAGAGTGATGGGAACAATATGGTTTATATAGGGTTGGTATAGGAGGTAATCGAAGGACAAAAGTTAATGAACAAAAGACGGAATTTGCAAGTGCGTGTTTGGAAGGAATATGTATGTGGGGTTGAAATTCAAAAGTGGTTGATAGAAAAATGAGCTGGAGATAGCTGGCTATTGATGACATAAACTAGAAGTCTAGAAGCATTAATGTTGGACCATAAATGATCTTTTATTTTGGAAACAGGACCATATATATGATCTTAGTTCAGCAAACACACGTAATAAACGAAAGCACAAGGAGCCTCCTAATTCCCATATATACATATATATAGATATATGATAGATGATGCATGTAGCCGCCTCACTTGTCATTATCGTTCAACAAAACCAATTATGAAACTCCATATATATAATAAACGAATCCGCGTCCAGTCCACCATGAATCCATGATGATGCAATCCGATGTGGTGTGGTGTCTTTTCAAAATTTCTAGTGCGGTCACGCCTTCTATGGGCAGTTGTGGGACTCCGTTTCTTGATTCTCTTCCTTTGTCATCGTAGAGAATCGAAAAAAGGTTTTGTCATCATTCCTCAACATAAAAATGCATGGCTCTTTCATATCCCGCGTCCACCTTCTTATATATATATATATATATATATATATATATATGGTCAAATTCTAATCCCGCGTCCACCTTCTTATATATATATATATATATATGGTCAAATTCTAAGTGCAATGACCATTTTCTTTCAAGCAAATAAAATAAATAAACTATAATACTATATTAATTTTGTTTTTTTAAAAGAGTAGACCATGAGTTTTATATATATATATTTAAACTTCTTTTACTTTTTATAAGTTTATGTATACATATTGAGATGGTTTAGTAGTTACCTTTTACACCCATATATTGAGATTGTAGGTTTGAGTTATATCATTTTTCATTAAATTTTATATTTAATTTGTATTAAAACAAAAGGTAAATTGCACAAACTCCCTAAGGTTTGATAAAATTGTACAAAAACAACGTTGTTTGGGAAACTTACACTAACTTCCCTCAAGATTTCAAAAACTCAATACAAATCTCTTTTACCGTCAAATAGCCGTTAAATGCCACCGGATAAGGGTAAAATCATCAAATGATATTAAATCCTATGAGTATTTAATTTTTTAATAATTAATATTAAATATATTTTTATTTAAATTAAAAAACAAAAACGAAAAAATAAATAAAGTGCAGATCTTCTTCTTTTGCACGTCATCGTTCTCTCTCTTTCTTTTCATCACTTCACTTTTCTCTCTCCTCACCTCAAGTGTAGATCTTCTTCTTATGCACACTCCTCTCTCTCTCTCTCTATCTCTTTTAATCACTTCACCTCCTTCTTCTCACCTTAAGTGCAGATCTTCTTCTTTTGCATGTCACCCTCTCTCTCTCTCTCTCTTTTGATCATTTCACTTCTCTCTCACCTCACCCCACTGCTCGCGCTCATCTTCATCTTCCTTTCCTCTCATCTTTTTCTTCTTCTCTCATCTTCTCGACTTCTTTAAACCTCTAGCAAAAGTAACATTCTCCATTAGAAACTGCCTTGGAGATCAGTTGAGTCTCCACCATTGGAGACCCAAGTGGTCATAATGGAGACCTAGTTTCAGGTCTCTAACGTTAGAGACTCGTGGGTCTCCACTGGTGTAGACATACAGATGGAGACCCAATGACTCTTTTTTCTTTTTTTAGTTTCCTTTTTTTTTTTTAAAAAAAAAATTTTGGTTGAATTTCCTTGTGAATTTCCTAATGGGTTTGCTTGAATTTCCTTGTGAGTTTGTTGAATATTTGTTTTGAATTTTCGATGAGATCTTGTGGTTGTTGGTTGGTGAGAAAATGTGGGTTTAAGGTGGGGGGCAGGGCGGGTGGTGTTGTTGGGGGTGTTGTTTGTTGAAGATTTAGGTTGTGAGGTAGATTAAAGATGGGTGTTGTGCCTGAACTGATGATGATGAAGAATTTATGTTGATGATGATGAACTGGTGAAGATGAATAGATGAATTGATAAGGATGAACAATTGATTATGAAATTTTTATTATGTTTATAGTGGTGATGAATTTATTGGATAAAAACTAATGATGAATTGATGGTAAGAAAATTGATAAAGAAAATTTAGTGGAGGTGATAAAGAAGATGATATGATTTTTTTAAAAATGTTTTTTAATTATTTAGTATTTCAATTATTTTTAAAATTAAAATAATAATATATTAATTTAGTAAGGGGTATTTTGGTACTTTTGCCCAAATTTACTTTGACTGTTTGTCTCAAACAGCTCACTCACAGTAAAAAAAGTTTGTGCTGAGTTTTTAAAACCTTAGGGAGGTGAGTGCGAGTTCCCAAATATCGTTTGCATTGCCAACTTCAGGGGTGTTTATGCAATTTACCCTAAGAACTAAGAAAAGTACACCTAACATTTTGTGTTTTTTTTTTTTGGAGTAAAACACCTAATATGGTGGATTCTTAAAAGAAAAAAAAAAAATAAAGGGAAAAACACCTAATACTGTATTATTTCAAATAGAAACTATACAAGGAAATCATAAAAAAGCTTACTTGAACTAGATCTATCGAATCAGTCAAAATTTATATTATTGTGGCATTCATGTTTAACTAAGTAATTGTCTACTGATTGGGTTATTTAATTTGGGCAATAACGAAAATCAAAAGCAAAATTATGGGAATTGTTTCGTTAATAATTAAATGAAAACAATAAGCTACTATCAATTAAAGTAACAAAAACTATGTTACATAAGGAAGCAAATGAAAAACAAAATCAATAAAAAGGAACAACAAGATGACCGAGAAGAAAAAATGAAAAAAGAAAAAAGGTGGTTTGACGGCTTTGATATATCATATGTAGGTCTTTTCAGGTTATTTTTGAGATTTTGAAAGGTCTATAAACTAAAACAATTAACTTTTAAATCATAATATTAAGGGCAATTAGTGGATAAGTGTGGAATCAGTTGCTTGTTTAGGTGGCAATTGTAAAGATTTAAATATCTCATGTCTCATCTTGAAGAGTTGGGGACAGCTGGGTAATTCGACAGCGAAAAGTGACTTTTGCTTTGGCAAGTGATCCGAGAAGCAATGGATGAAATACAACACTACGTCAAGGATATAATTTCAAGTGGCGTTAAATTGATTTCACCATCATTTTGTTTTCTTTGCAAACGATTAGCGTTTTATAATTGGAGGGTGAGTTGACAACAGCCTTGGTTTAGTTGTTAATGGATAGCTAAAATTTAATCAACTCTATACTTCTGATGATGATGGATTTTCAATAGTTTATATTGTTGACAACTACTAGATCTAAAAATATAAGTGGATAAATAGGGTTCAATGATAATATTTAAGTAATTTAGTACATCTTATCAGAAATATTATTTAAGCACTCTAAATAACCAATGAATTTATAAAGGTGAGCTCAAACCCAAACTCATAATTAGATAACAATTACTACATTTAGATACAATTGTAAGGAGGAATTAGAACACAACTCCTAGGACTAGCTAACTTTTAATACTTCAAAAAAAAAAAAAAAAAAAAAAGCTCTCACTTTTAATACTATATTAATAGACCTAAAAATTTAATTTAATAGGAAGGGTGCTAATAATATTGTTTAAATAGTCTAAATAATATTTGGCCAACTCTCCTAATTTTTATCGGATATTTAATGCATGCTAAATCAAGACAAGCATGCTAAGATAATCTCGAATAGTGAAATTGCTCTACTGGTCATGTTTGTTTGCTAGGTTGGGATTGGGTTTGGACAAAAAATTTGTTCAAACCCATGTTTGGTCCAACCAAGTGGCATTCACTAAGTTATCCTATCATAGATTTTATCTTGTTAGAATGAGTTAATTGAAACTCATCAAGAGGGTGGGATAATTTTCTTCCACAGTCTACCCTTTCTACTCTTTGGCTCTTTATCCTTAAGTTCTGTCGTCACCGTTCGCTTCTCCCTCGTCCTCACGTCGATTCGCGCAGTACTGGTCATCCTTCTCCCTCTCTTCTCCGTTTTTCTCTCTCTTCTTTGATCGAACCGCTTGCCTTCCATCACCCATCGATTCTCCAACCAAGAACTCTCTGATGAGGCTGAGATCTACGTCAATTGGATCAATTCGTAGCTAATTCAATCGCATCGATTTGCAGTTGAGATCTATGTCATCCCCACCGTCGTTCCAGGGCATCGACGCTTCCGTCATCTTCACCGTCTATCTCGTCGCTGGAAATGACGTGTGTTTTGGATGAGTTTGAGAGGGTGATGAGAGAGGGAGGAAGGTGGTGGTGGAGAAGTTGGGAATGGAGGCTTTTTTTTTTTTTTTTGAAACTTGAAATGGAAATATTTTGAAATATATGAAAATTTTCATTTAAGTCCTTGAAAAATTTCATTTAAATTCTATCCTATCTTAATGTCATCAAATATGGGATTACATTTAAATTAATCCAATCTCATCACATCAAATCTAATCCAATCACGTGTAAATAATTAAATCTTATCCTACGTAATAAATATGCCTAAATGGTTTAAACTATATGCCAAGACAAACAGGGTTCTTTTATTATTTCATTTATTTTTTCATTGAAAAAGTGGAGTTGTTGATCCCAGTCCAATGATTAATATATCCATGATAAATTTGATTAAATATTAATTATGTTATGCACTTTACAGCTAGTTCCCTGAGGAATGCCAGCATCTTGTTATTGGATATTCCATTTGCGTGTTGTCAAGCTATGAACCCTCATTTCGTTTGTGGGTGTAAATCTCTTCTTGTTCTATTAAAATATAATGTATTGATGTATGTTTTCTAGTAGAAGTAGCCATTTTTTGGTTGTATAAATAATAATTCGAATCATATTATTAGTTATTAATTCTATTGATGTATGTTTTCTAGTAGAAGTAGCCATTTTTAGGTTGTATAAATAATAATTCGAATCATATTATTAGTTATTAATTCTATTGATGTATGTTTTCTAGTAGAAGTAGCCATTTTTTGGTTGTATAAATAATAATTCGAATCATATTATTAGTTATTAATTATGATAGGTCCGGTTCTTTATATTACAAAAAAAAAAGAAAAAAATTCCTTGAATAGGTGAAACAATGATTTGCAGAACAGGAAATCAAGCATGCATCATGTTTACTTACATCAATTATAGTACTATATTGTTGAGATGACATGAAATGCCTTGTCGTGAGCTGAAAGTTTGACAGCTGTTTAGTAAATAAATTAGGGGATATTTATAATTTGCTCACCAACCTTTGATCATAATTTGAAACGACTCCTCTTCATTTTGAAAATAGTAGTTTACCTCCCCAAAGTTTAATTAAATAAAGAATCAACTCTTTGCCGTTATGAATTCTATCTATTGCTATTAAGGATGGAAGGGTAAAATGATAAATAGAGTTGATAAATAAATATCAATTAATAAAAAATAATTAACAAACCAAAAACATAAATTAAAATGTAAATTTTATTTATTTTATGAAAAACAAAAAGAATGTTTGATTTCTACTATCCATCTGGACGATGAAGATCAAATTAAAAATTAAATTAATTTGTTTTTTATTAAATTTTCATTAATTTTTATTTAAAAAACAAAAAATAATAAATTTATATAAAAAATTAAAAAAAATAACTTTTTCTCTCCATTTCATCTTTCACAGTCCAAAAGTTTTTCTTTCTCTCTCTGATCTTCGACGTCGATATACCTTCTCTTCTTCGATCTTTGCTTGTTGCGACCTCTTCTGGCTTAGATTCGAACCCAACCCAAGTTAACCAACATTATCTCCTCTCCTCCGATGTCAATTCCCCTCCCTCCTTCGCTCCTCCCCTGCCGCTACCCCCTCTAGGTTCGATTTGAACCCATAGTTCATCTGGGTTCATTTCGAACCCAGATGATGAACCATCATCATCTTCTCTCCCCCTCATCTCTCTCTCGCCTCTTTCTTCTCACTTGACTCACCTAGATATTTGGGTTTCCAAGTGAGTGGATTCCTGGAAACCTATCTAGAAACCTCTTTCTGCCAGCCTCATGCCTCTTTTTTACCGATACTCCCTCACTGTTTGGGTTGGTTGGGTGATGAATTGGGTTTGGTTTCCAGGTGAGTGGGTTTGGATTGATTTGATCTGAGTTGATTTTGTGAAATATTTATGTTGATTTTGTGGGTTTGATTTTGATTGAAGATGAAGATGAAGAGGTTGAAGATGCCTTCATTTGGGTTAGTTGGGTGATGATGAATGATCTGATGAAGATGATTTCGATTGAAGTTGAGATGCTGGGGTTTTGATTTTGATAGAAGTTAAGATTTTGGTTGAGTGATGAATTGATGGATGATGATTTTATAGATGAAATTTAATTTAATTTGATTTAATTTTTTTGAAGATATAGAGATGTTCAACTTGAAGATTTAGGTTTATAACCTTGACCCTCAACTGAATTTTTATTTTTTAATTTTTTTTTATGCAATAATTTTTTTTAAAGATTCTTTTTTAATTCTTTAATCGTCACCATCCATCTTAAAGATGGATAATGAAGATCTATATCTTTATTTATAATAAAATTTTAAAAATTATTTTTTTAAATAGATATAGATATTAAATTTTATTTTTAAATTATTCCTACCGTTCATCATATAATAAATGATGGAGATTTTTTTTTAATTATTTATTATTTTTAATTATTATTATTAAATTAATTTTGATTTTTTATCGTTTATTTTAAAAATGGATAATGAAGATATTCTTTTATTAATTTTGTTATTTCATTTTATTTTAATTAAATTTAAAGCAGGGGCAAATGGATCATTTAACCCTATGAATGTGTCAGACGCCTTTTTTTAATGGCCAAACTAATGGTGGGGGAAGAATGCCTATTTATGAAACTAGGGGAAGCCGTTTCAAATTATCATCAAAGGTTGGGGGCATACTATAAATATCCCATAAATCAATAATGTACTTAACACTTTAACAGCCTTGGGCCTGTGGTGAGGGGCGACTACCCAGACGGCCTGACCCAATTTTTCGAGATCCTAAATTTTTTTGAGTGGCCATATTTTTACTAGGGGTGGCAATTTGGAACCCGACACGATGGGTCGACACGAATCCGACACGATAATTACGGGTTAGGGTTGAGCATTAACGGGTTGGGTAAATTAACGGGTTAACCTGTTTAACCCATTAACTTATCGTGTCGGGTTCGTGTCATTTTAATCGTGTTACGGGTTGACCCGTTAAGGAGGGTAAAATGATAATTTTACATTAAAGGGTCTTTTATATAAGTTTACTAATACTATATATATATTTTGAAAGTAAAACCCTAGCATCTATTTTTTTTTTTTGCCTCTCTCTCTCTCTCATTTTTCTTTCTCTTATGTAGACTGTAATCTGTTTAGACTGTTTTATCTCACTCTCAGGCCGCTGAGTCGCCGACCACCCAACGTCCCAGCCGAGTCGCAGACCACCCAACTGCCGCCGCAGCATCGTCGTCGTCGTGCCGTCGCGTCGCGCAGCTTCTTCTCGCCAGCTACTGCCGCCGCGTCGCGCAGCTTCTTCTCACCAGCTACTGTCGATCTGCTACTGCCGCCGCGTCGCGTAGCTTCTTCTCGCCCCTTTTGTTACTGCCGCTATGTGCCCCTTTTGTAATTTGTGGATGTTTTGGATTATTTTGGATTATATTTGTAATTTGTGGATAATTATTTTTTTAAGTTTGGATTGTATTTGTGAATGATGATATAATTTTTTTTGGAAATAATGGATGATTGTATTTTTAAGTTTTGAATTATATTTGAGTATTTTAATGTTATTTTTATTAGATGTGAATTAAAATTTAAATATATTAAATATGGTTAAATTTATAAACAGGTTAACAGGGTCATAAACGGGTTAATTGAACGACCCGTTAATAAACAGTTATCGTGTCGTTTTCGTGTTGACCCGTTTTTTATCGTGTCGTGTTCGTGTCGAGTGCGTTCAACTCGTTTGCTTATCGTGTCGTGTTAAAAATTATCGGGTCGTGTTCGTGTCGGGTCCAATCCAACCCGTCAACCCGAATTGCCACCCCTAATTTTTACCCCCTGAGACCTGTATATACACCTCTTTTTATATTTACACTCCATTAAGATTTTAGAAAATTCATTTCCATAAACACTCCATTAAGATTTTAGAAAGTTCATTTCTATAAGTACACCTTATGTATTACTAATTATATCAATTCCTTTATTTATCTTTTAAATAGTATAGATAAATAATTATAAAAATAATTATATAAATTAAATTAAACATTAAAAAAGTCAAATTTTATTTTTTAAATTTGTTTTGATGTTCTATTTCATGTTCATGATTTCTCTATCTTATATTCTTTCTCATTTCACTTAAAATTCTTATATTTCACCAAAACTTTATATGTAAAATCATTAAACAAAATTAAAAACCTTTATTTTCACTCAAGCTAAGCTTTAAACAAATCTTTCCCCCAAACCCCCAACCCCGCGGCCCCGGCGGGCGCCCCCCCCCCCCCCCCCCCAAAAAAAAAGGGAAAAACCCTCAAAATCCTTCAAATCTAGAGCTCTATTTTCACCATTTATAAAATCTCTAAAAATGCAATAAAAAACTCTCATTTTTGACTATCGTTTATCAAAACAAATCAAAATTTCTTATTGGGATTTGACGTTGGAGTATTCAAATTTGATCATAATAGCAATACCATCTTTTAATTAAAGTATTAATAATTTAATTTAAGGATAATATTGAAATATTAAAACTGTATAAATTAAGGGGTGTATAAACAATTTTAGAGGGGTGGACTTAAATTTTTTAGATATTCAAAACTTTATTAGTGGGGATGCAAAATTTTGTAGATAGTCATTTTTTTTTTTTAAATAAAGATATTCAAAATTTTATTCGTGGGGTGCAAAATTTTTTAAATGGCCAATAGTTAAGCAGTCAAATGCTGAATATATAAATTTTTGGATCTAGAATTTGTTTGCGTCGCAGCTAATAGGTTCAAATATAAAATCATATTCTTCAAATAATAATAATAATAATAATAATAATAATAATAATAACATATTAACCCTTTATCTAGACCCTGATATCTCTATCAAGTTTTCAATCATTTTTTTATTTTGTATTAGACCTGTAAAGAGTCAAGAGCCAGCCCTGCATTTTAGATTTAATTCTTCCAATTTTTCCTTTTAATTTAGGCTGTAATTATCTCCTCTGTCATGTTGTTGATTACTAGATTATGTATTTGCGAACAAGCACTTCCAAGTTTCACTGTCACTTGAATGCAACTTCTTAGACACAGCTGCCATTTACACTTTATAATCAAATTGCTTTTGGGATTAGAGATTTCAATAATGGGTGCATGTTTCTCGTACAGTCTTTAAGAGTTAATGGTGCGGGTGGTCGTAGTTGTCGAAAGTAAAATCTAAGAGATATCAGCTGGTGATGGGCTGGTGATGGAACCTGAGCAAGTACCTAGTACGTACCTTCTCAATAATAATGCAAAACCGCGTGAAATCATAACAAAACTATTTCTGGCATGGCATATTTTTAATTAATTTATTATTCTTTCCATGCTGACAACTGTTCACAGCTTGGCTGATGAACTTTCCCCATCAGTTTCCTCGCTTCCAGCTTCTCATCTTCACCAGCCCAATTCATAATCTATATTTAGCAATCCATAATCCACAATACTTTCATCTTCTCTATAGTTCTCTATATTTCATCATCTTTATTTCATCTGCTGCTGTATCTTTGATCTTTCTCTCTACAAAGCATTCATGGCTTCCTCTGCTTATTTTCTCCTTCTGTTTCCTTTGCTTGGATCCTTTTTGATGGCTGTTTATGCTAACTTCAATCAACATTTTGACATTACATGGGGAGACGGCCGTGGCAAGATACTCAACAACGGAGAGCTTCTCACTCTCTCCCTTGACAAAGCTTCTGGCTCTGGCTTCGAATCCAAGAATGAGTTTCTATTTGGCAACATTGATATGCAACTCAAGCTTGTCCCTGGAAACTCTGCTGGCACTGTCACTGCCTATTATGTAAGCAATTTCTTCTTAAAGTCATTGATATATAGATATATATATGACAAACTGTGTTCATAAAACTGATACATTGAAATTTCGATAATGCAGTTAAAGTCACCAGGAGCAACATGGGATGAGATAGACTTCGAGTTCTTGGGGAACTTGAGTGGTGATCCTTACATTCTTCACACCAATGTGTTCACCCAAGGAAAGGGCAACAGAGAACAACAATTCTATCTCTGGTTTGACCCTACTGCTGATTTTCATACTTATTCCATCCTCTGGAACCCCCAGCGCATTATGTATGTATATCTTCCCTCCACTTCCACCTCAGTCTTTTTATTCATTTATGTGTTTTGAGAACTCATGTTTTTTATATTGTACAATTTCAGATTCTCAGTGGATGGCACTCCTATTAGAGAATTCAAGAACTCAGAGTCAATTGGAGTCCCATTCCCAAAGAATCAGCCCATGAGAATACACTCATCACTATGGAATGCAGATGACTGGGCTACAAGAGGTGGACTTGTCAAGACTGACTGGACTCAAGCTCCTTTCACTGCTTCCTACAGAAACTTCAAGGCTGATGCTTGTGTTTGGTCCAATGGGGCATCTTCTTGTTCTTCAAATTCACCTTCTTCTGCGTGGTTCTATCAAGAGCTTGATTCAACGAGCCAAGATAGGCTCAAATGGGTGCAGAACAACTACATGATCTACAATTACTGCACTGACTCAAAAAGATTTCCCCAGGGCCTACCTGCAGAATGCAACACCTAACTACGAGTTCAGTAACGTATATATACATCGATTCTTTTATTCTAGATTTAACCTTTTGATTTAAATTTCATCAATCCACGTAAATGTAGTATAATTCTTTAATTCTTTGTTATCTTCTGTTATCAATAAAATGGTAATATTATCCGACTTTCATTCATGGATCTTCAATTTGAGTATAAAAATCTCTCAGCGATCTTTGATTCTTGTATTATATAGTTTTTTAATGCATACAAAATCGGTTTCAAGAACCTTAGAATGTTTTACTTTTATTACATATTATCTTCTATTATAATGTTACATAATGTATCTTGTTTTAAATATGAAAATAACATTAAATAAGGAATAAAAACATTAACAGAAAATACCATGCTTTTGGGCATACTTTCTAACAGGCACCAATTGTTAACATCGACTTTTCATACGATGTTAACAGTAGAGGAAAGTAAGTGGTACTCTCTTGCTTTATGTCGATTATGGAAAATTTAAGGATGATAAAAAAGTGTTTGTGAAGGTTGTAATGAAAGTAGGGGCTGTTTTTCCTCCTGAAACTGTCCCCGCACTACAAGAAAACAGATCATCCATGCCGGGCAATGCCCGGTATGGATGACTATCAATACCGGGCAGACCGTCCGGTATGGATACCGACGGTATCGATACTGTCATTATCCATACTGGTCACTGACCCGGCATAGATAGTCATTATCCATACCGGGCATTGTGCCCGGTATGGATAATCATTATCAATACCGGGCACAGTGCCCGGTATGGATATTTAGTATCAATACCGGGCACAGTGCCCGGTATGGAAAGATTTTTAATTATAAATTTTTTTCTCGGTTAAAAGATATATAATTTAATATTGAAATTAAACTATGTATTCCAAAAATTCTTAAACCAAATTTCAACACATATTTAAAATGTATTTATATATATTGCTTAAAGTTAACTTAAGTCATTTACGATTACTATATATATGATAATAATATAATCCTAACATACAATATATTTTATTAGCCAAGCAATAAATGAGTCTAATGCATGCTCTAAAGTTTGTAGCTCGTTGGTAGGTCGAGGTAGCGGAATACTAACAATTACTTTCTTCACAGAAACTCGCCAATAATCTGGACCAAGCTCTTCGTGATGAACTTGATCATAAGGGTCCTTGGAATCAATTTCTGCTTCTCCCACCACTGTTCCTATACCTAACCAGTCCAATAACTTGCAATGGTTTCCACTCGATCCACAAGTTTGACTTGTAGAACCCCTCGATTTGGACTACATTTGCATAAAAATTTAAATAATTATGCCTATAAAACAATATTATGGAAATACATTTATATATGAAATTAAGTTGGAAGAATAAATAATAAAAATTTAATGAATATTTACCTTTGTTGAAGGTTCAGTACATGCAACACTCTTACTAGATCCCATCGAATTTGAGCCACTTGAATATTATGTCTATGAAAAAAATCAATAGTATGATTGTAAGGGAACATAAATAAGGGGGAAAACAATATTAAATACCCAAATTTGACAACTTATAAATAACAAACTCAAAATATTAAACAATATATATATATATATATATATATATATATATAAACCCAATCAAATTTATAAAAAATTTGACAGAATCTCTCCTGTTTTTTGAACTTACCAAAAATTTAATTTCCCTGCAAATTAAAATCCTTTCACAATCGATCCAACCAAAACAACGTCTCTTCATAAATAAATACGCATATATGACAATATAAAAGTAACAAACTCAATATATAAAACAATGTATATAAACTCAATCAATTTTGCAAAAAATTTGTCAGAATATACCCTGTTTTTCGAAATTACCAAAAATTTAATTTCCCTACAAATTAAAATACTTTCACAATTGATCAAGGATAAACATCTCTCCGTAAATAAATACCCAAACAATATATATATATATACACAAACACACATATAGCAAAAAATAATAAAATATATTTATACCTACTTGTGAAAAAACATCGATACGAAAAAAAAAATATTAAAAAGCAAAAAAAGAAGAAGTAAACAAATTTTAAATGGGTTTGTGTTATTTACCGGCTGTACGAGAGGCATACATGCTAGTATTTGAGTTTGATCTACGTTCGGCAAATGAGTCATAAGCAAATTTGTCAAATTAGTAACTGTTTGTTTCAGACTTGCCATCTCAGAATCAACGTTCTGTTGGTATTGTGTAAAATTTTGTTTACCAACCACAAATCCACATACAATAGATGGTGTTACACCATGACCCATTCCTCGAACTCGACCTCGATGCTCCGGACCTAAAACTTGAGTGATAGCATCATTTCCAAGTGAAGATTGGAATTCTTGATGTAGTGTCCCAATTTGCTCCTATATATGATGTCATATGACATTAATATTAAAAAAACTATATACAAATAATATAATTAACGTAATAATTGAATAAATGAACATAACATACAATTTTTTCAGCAACGTCTTTATTCACTACCCTCCCATCTTTGTGCATGTGACTGACTATCCATGTTTCAACTCTATCGACTTCGGGATCTTTATTTTCAGCCATTTTTTTGGCTTTCTAATATTCATATACAAACAAACAAATACACATATTTTTCGATTTTTATTTCTAAAGTTGTTAGAGAATAACACATTTTTGAAATTGTGTGTATTTTTTGAGCTTAAGAAATAATAAAAAAGAATGAAACAATAATTTATTTAATTCTTACCAAATCTTCTCGTAGACGTGCCATCCCTTTACGACTTGTTGTATATGGAGTAACATTTTTTGACAACGACGAAAAATGCTTACTAGTAGCCTAAAAAAATGTAAATTCAGTTAGAATCCATTACAGATTTATATGACAGCCTAAAAATATATGAATGTATAATTACCTCAAATTCTGAAGACAATCGATGATTCACAAATTCAATCCAATCATGTTCACTAACATTTGGTGGTTTTAGCATTTCATATTTTCTTTGTGCATCGGGACTAGGAGGAATGTCTCTAATTTGTTTTGTTATTTTGCCTTTATAATGTCTCCAACACTCATTCATTGCTTTTAATGTTTGAACTTTCATTGAATCATCAACACCAAATCGTAACTGCAATTGTAAGTTACGATTAAATAAATATCCAACATTAATATTTTAAATAAATGAATCCAATAACGCAATACAAACATACCTTTACATTCTCCCATACTGTATCTTTTAATGTTTCTGGTATTTTATCCCAACTACTATAGATTATGGGTATCATTTGAGCTGCAAGTGCTCCATAACCTGAACTATAAATCACTGAATTTTGTCCAATTGGCTGTCCTACTTCATTAATTTGTATCCTTGTAGCTTTCACCTTAGCCATTTTTTCATAGTCCAAACGGTTTGGACCTCGTCATTTTCTTTTCTTTTCTCCACTAGAGCCATCTGAAGACTTACCGGTCGATGTTCCTTCCGTCGACATCTGAATATTATAGAAATATCATATATATTAGTAGCCAACACATAAATGATAAATTCAATATATACAACAATATATATAAAGCTAAGCTTGTTTAATTTATGAAAATTTTGACAGAGTTTCCTCTGTTTTTTGAACTTACCACAAATTTAGTTCACCTGCAATTGAAATACAATATAATTTCACAACAGATCCAACCACTTTAGAGACTCTGTCTCTCTACAAATACATACACAAAAAAAAAAAAAAAATCAATTCCACATACAATCAACTCAATTAATTCCCAAAAAAACAAAACAACTTAACTAAAATAAAAAATAAAGTGATGCAATAGCTTCAATCCCAACTTAGACAGATGAGAAGCGAAAATCCCTTGCCCAAAAGCACAAAATCATCTACACGAATCGAACATATTCACGATGCCAAATTCGAAATCAAATAAAATCAGTTTTTAAAACCCCATAAACAAAACAAAGAAACTAAGAGAGACAAAACAGAGAGAGACTGAAGACAAAGCTGAAGTTAAGTGTCAAATATCAAAGTGTATTCAAATCTAGCATTCTAAAACCACAAATTGCTCATGTTACCTCTTATTCACATCACACCTTTGGTTTACAACTCAAACATCCAATAACCTCAACAAGTCAAAATAATTTCAAAATAAAACACAAAATCGTAAAAGTCGTACCTTATTGACAAATAAAACGGCGAAAGAGGAGTATATTGGCCAAGACGATGATGCTGGATGGTGGAAGAGTAGTAGATCGGACTTACACACGATGGCGCCAAACGGCGACAATGCTCGGTAGTGGCTGCAACAGAAAAGTATAACTGTCAAAATGAAAAAAAAGGAAGAAAAAATGAAATGTGGGAGGGTGGACTGGTTCGGCGCCGGCGCCGAACCAGTCCGACCGGCGGTCGTGGCCGAAATCAGTCCGGCCAGCCGCGCGGACCAACCAACAAGAAGCAGAAGAGAAGAAGAAGAAGAAGAAAAGGAGAAGGAGAAGAATATCGAAGAAGAAGAAATGGGAGACCGCCGCGCCGGTGGTCGGAACCAGTCCGATCGGCCGTCGCGCGGTCGGACTTGTTCTGACCGGTCCCGTGGCGATCTTGAAGAAGAAGAAGAAGAAGAAGAAGAAGAAAGGGGGAAGAAGAAGAGAGAAGAAGAAGAAGAAAGGGAGAAGAAGAAGAGAAGAAGAACAAGAGGAGAGGGAACTCACTCTCACTAGATCGGCGGACGGGGGCAGACGCCGAGGTGAACGGCGAGCTTCAGGGGCGGTGGCCGGTCGGCGATGGGCGAGCTTCGTCGGCGGCACCTAGGGTTAGGAGAAAGGAGATGTGAGAGAAAGAGAAAGATAGAGTTGGAAAATGAAAATGGGAAAGGGGGGGAAAAGCTGGGCAAAAACCGCCCAGCTTTTCCATACCGGGCGGTGCGCCCGGTATAGAAAAAATTGCTTACCGGGCGGGTCAAGCAAATTGGATTATCCTTACCGGGCAGGCGACCCGCCCGGTAAGGATGTATATTATTCTTACCGGGCGAGATCCGCCCGGTAAGCAAATTGTATATCCTTACAGGGCGGGCGACCCGCCCGGTAAGGATGTATATTATTCTTACCGGGCGAGACCCGCCCAGTAAGCAAATTGTATATCCTTACCGGGCGGAGACCCGCCCGGTAAGGATGATTATTATTCTTACCGGGCGGTGACCCGCCCGGTATGGAATGGTTATTATCCTTACCGGGCGAGACCCGCCCGGTAAGGATAATCCGTTTACAAATTTTTTTTGAATGAAATATTATTATCCATACCGGGCCTTTAATGCCCGGTATGGATATGCCGGCATAAATAGCCTGTTTTGTTGTAGTGCCGTAAGAGTGTTGATCTCCTTTACCGGATGAACCTAGAGAGCTTGCAAATGAGGAAGACCAAGGTTGGAAGAGGCTTTAGGGAGATTCAGAAGTCACTACAACAAATTATATTTACTACCACGACCTAATTATCACGGGTTTAAATGATTTGTGTTAGAAAATATATATTATTACATCACTTCTAATGGCCCGTGATGGATGTTTTGAAGAGCACAAAATTTGCCCGTGATCGATATTTGAATTAGGAGTGACAATATGGTTCACGTTACAACGGATCGACATGAATTTGCGAAAAATAAATAGGTATGAGTTTGAGTCAAATGAATTCGTGTCGTAATCTTGTCAATCCGCCTGACTCATTTATTAAACGAATCAAATTGGGTTTGATTAAATGAATCACGGGTTGACACAATTAATTTAGGGGTAAAATTATAATATTGACATATTATAAGGGTTATAGTGTAATTATGCATATATATATATATATATATATAAACATTTGACCAACTCTAACCCATTTTCTCCCATTTTCATTTTCAAATTTCGGTCGGTAGCCCTTTCTCATTCTTCCCTTCTCCGGCTCTCCCACAACCACGGCCACACCTCACGGTCATGGTTGGACGATCCTTACCTCGACAGATTAAATCTTTTACACCACAACACCACCGTGAGGTTTGACAGCCACTTTTCAGTTTTCCCCTTCTCCAGTTCTCCCACACCCATGGTCAGATGATCCTCACCTCTGCAGATCAAATCTCCCACATTGCCACACCACCGAATCCACCCCTTTTCCCACACCTACACCACCTCATGGTCACCACTCACCACCCCTTCTCCCTCATGGACATCAATCCTTCTCCCTCACGTCGCCGACCCTTTTCCCTCATGGTCAGTGGAAGGCTCGACTCCAAATTCTTTCATTTAGTGGTAAATTCTCTTAACTATATTTCTAAACTTTAAGATTGTAAATATTATCTAACGTTGTTTTCTTGTGATTTTTATGTAGTTTGGAGGTCCCCTTGGAATTAAAGAGGAAAAAATTTAAGTTACAAAGTTTAATGTTGAAGAATGATAGTATTATGTAATTTTAATTTTTATGAATTTGTATTGAGTTTGAGTATGATTTTATTTTGTTGTGGTTTTTAAATGTGGATGATATGAAATTTTATGTAATTGATTGAAGAGGTTGGTTTTTACGTGTTGAATTAGGTGTTTAGTTGTGAAATATGAATTATTATGAATAAGGGGTATGTTTAAAATTTTATTTAAGTTAGAAACGAATTAAACGGGTAAAATGAATTTAACGGATTAAACGAATTGAACGAGTTAACCAGGTTAAATGAATTGAACAAGTTAAACGGGTTAAATGAATTAAATGAGTTAAATGAATTAAAGGGTTCATACGTCAATGGATTTGGATCCTTCAGAATCCAAATAACAAACGAATTAGTCTTATCGTGTCGTGTCATTCGTTTATAAACGAATTCGTATCAAATCCAAAAATATCAACCCACTTCATAAACGAATTTATGTCGAATTGATTGAATCTATAAATGAATCGAATTAAATCGAATTCAGTTCAATCCGATACGCCAACCCATTTTGCCATCTCTATTTGAACGCACGAAATTTAAAGCGGCAAAAATTATAAGATATTTTTTTCGCCCCCGCCCATATCATTTTCACTCTTAACAGAGTTCCTTGCCTAATGTAAGAGTTCCCCTTCCCCTCTCTCTCTCTCAATCTCTCTAATCCCTTCCTCAACAAATCCCTTTCCATCCCAAACGCCTCTCAAATTCGCGCATCCAACAAGAAGAGCAATCGACTTTTATGACGTCTATAGCTCAGCCTCGACTGTTTGGATTCGATTTCCTGGCAGAGAGTGAGGTTCATTCACCGCTTGGAGGCTTATGGCAAAAATTTTTTCGATTCACTGTTTATATGAGGAGGCGGAGAGCAAGGGAATTAGGGCTTTAGAGAGGCTTAGAGGTGCAAATTTTGAAGGAAGTCTTTCGATTTAGAGTTTGCAATGGTTTCGTGGCGACTATGCTTAAATCCGCCTGCCGTACCTCCACCAGAAAGCCTCTCACTTACGTCACCAACACCTCTTCCTCCTCCGCCGCTGACTCCCCTACCTATTCCAACTCACCCAACCACTTCATGCCACCGAGCGCGCTACAGCGATCGCTGACCTCTGCAGCTGCGAGGAAAATGAAAAAGGCTCTCGCCTTGAAGTCATCTGGCTCGAAGACGAGCCCCAGGTCTGGTCAATGCTTCAACTCCAGAAAGTCAAAGAAAGCGATGACGGTTGATGAGCTAATGAGGATGATGCACATGAGTATGCAGAGCTGTATTTATAATCTCCGTTGGCTAGGTTACTCTCATTTTCATGTATAGTGTACGCTAATGTGTTTAATTTTGGTTGATCCAGTTCGATTTCGACAAATAATTTTTTTTTGTTTTTTTAGTGTTTGAGATTTTTCCATGCATGAACTCTCAAAGTTAAGTCATGTATTATAATCACAGTTGTCCTTCTATTTCCCTTTTATGTACTCATTTTCGTTTTTCTCGTGCTTTTAAATTTCAATTGAATAATTTATGCCTCTAATCCTTATTGTCTTGTACTGATTTTATTGTGTTTGTGTTTCTTGTTCTATATCGTTTTGACAAATGGGGTCGGATCTTTGAATGTGATGAGAATACTAGTGAAGAAACACTTCTGCAGCAGTAATATAGTTCGAATTCTCCTAATATAAGTGACGTATTTGTAAAGCAACAGGTAAATCCTCGAATTGGTACTAGAGACACCTACATTACTTGGCCGACAAAGTACATTATATATTAGGACTTAGTATAGTTTTATAAGTGACAACACATAATTAGAATGTAGATAATTTTTAGGAATTAATACTTTGTATCAAGATTAATTTGCTACTATTTTTTATGAATATTTTAGAATTTTTATGGTTTTGAATTTTATCACGTTCAATATTATATGAATACTTTATAAATTTTATGACCTTTATATATGTTCCAATTAAAGTGTCATCTGACTACCTATCTATCTTAAAAAATTTATACTAAAAAAACAAATATATTACTCAACAACAAGTTAAAAAATTTATACTAAAAAAATAAATATATTACTCAACAACGAGTACAACACGTGTACAATATCAATTATGGGCACAATAAGTATTTTTTTTTTAAATTGTTAATTCTTTTATTACAGGCACTACTGTTTTCAATATAATAACTATTATAGGTATCTTCTATGTTGATTATATTATTTGGTACAAGTTTTATTCATACTCTTTAATATTTTTAGCTTGGGCTTCACTCGTTTTCGATAATATTTGTAGCATGGATTTAGCTCATACTCGTTAATATATTTAGAACGGGTATTACTCGTACTCATTAATATATTTAGCATGGGCATAACCCATACTCTAAAAGCGTCGTTTACTATCATGCCCTTATATAGCGAATGCGTGCCCATGCTAGTTATATATCTATCACAGACATCGTCCGTGGTTAATAAATGCTTTTCTTGTAATGAGTGTTTAAGGAGATTCTCAAGAGTGTTGAGGGGTGTTTCACCTTCATGGCATTTCCTTACAAGTGTGCTAGTTTTCCTTATTTGGGCAGTTTGAAAAGTCTAATGATCATCGAGGAGCTTGTAAAGGAGGAATCTTCCTTATTTTGATTCTGTTGGAAATGATTTATAGTAGATTAAGGCGTGGCTTGACAATGTTTGGAGGAGATTTGAGAAAATGATATGGGATGGTTGGTTGTAGGATGATCATCATGCAAAGGTATTGTTTTGATGGATCAAGGAGCTTCGAGTAACCTTAAAAAAAAAAAAAAAAGGGACTGGTTAGAGTGATGTCGACAAGGTGCCATTGATCATACTTTGATGGTTAAGTTAGATGGTGATCGAGAGAGGACACCTTTAAGGTAAGCTAGCTTAATGAAGTAGTAAAAATAGAAGGAAAAAGTAGGGAAAATATGCAACAAAGAGGAAAAATGTAGAAGATGAAGATCTTAAAATGAGAATACATGACAGTTTATATAGGCAAACCTAGCCAATGGTAGATTCAGACATTTATTTTAAAGGGGCACCTTATAACAAAATAAAAAAAATAAAAATAAAAATTAAAGATAAAAACAATTATAGTTCATAGGAGTTTTTTTTTACTTATGAATTTTATCATGTAAAATAGTTTTTGTAAAAGAAAAATAATTCACAATGCATTTTTATCATCTCTTTTCTTGGTTTAAATCCATATACAATGCATTTTTTTGGGGAAAAAAAATTATGTGTTATGGTAAGGGATTAAATTGTACAAGGTATATTTATTTTCTTTTTTTTTTTTTAAAAAAAAAAGAAAAAATTATATGTTGTAGTGGTTTTGGAAAAAGGAAAACTAAGTGCTATGATAGGGGATTGAACCATGATGATATATAAAAAGGAAGACCAAACCTCATTCCATAGACACTTTTTCACATTTGTAATCTAATTTACTTTGAAAATTATATATAACATAACATGATGCATTTTTTTTTGGAAAAAAATGAGAAAAATATTTTTGTTGAGGTGAGGGATCAAACTTGGTAACAAAGGGAAAAGTAGGTAGGCCTCAAACCAACAACACCATTTTATGTCAATGAACATACTTACTTCAATTTTTATATATAACAAAACGTGGTGGTTTTTTGGAAAAAAATAATGAGAAAAATGTTTGTGTTGTGGTAGGGAATTGAATGCGGTAATTGGGGTAAAAAAGGTACGTCATAGGCCAACAAGGCCATTTTATGTCAATTAGCATGTCTACTTCAAATTTTATATGTAACAATATATTATGTATTAAAATATCTAACAACTAATATCATAAACCTAATCGATTTTAAAAAAATTTCAAGGGGGGACACGTGCCCCATCTGGCCTTAAGATGGGTCCGCCCTTCTACCTGGCTACCCCTTTAGAATTGGTGTCGACCTCTCATTCATCCTTCCTTGCTCTTTGTTACCTATACTCTCCTTAGCTTGGTTGCAAAGCAAACTCTTTACACACTTCTTAGGCAAACCTTGACCTTTCATCAAGACACATGGCTAAAAGGTCCTTATAGTTGTCATCTTGATGCTGAGTTATCCTCTTTTGATTGGCTTGTCTTGGTGAATTCATTGCTTTACCCTTTGCTTTGTGGCCTTTACTTCTAGTGTAACATCCCTAATTTTATATGCATAAATATTATTATTATTATTATTATTTATGATTAATGAGATGAGGGACTAAATTAAAAATAAGATTTGATTTGTGTGGTTAAAGTAAAATATAATTAAAATGTAAGGTATGAGAATGAAATGTTTAAGAGACGACATGGGTATTATAGGAATTGTTTGGGGAGGAAAATAGAAGTCAAAAAGATCTATTTAACTTTCAAACAAATCAAAACAGAAACCAAGTTAGTCGCTGAACCAAAGAAGAAGAAAGAAGAAGAAGAAAAAGAAGGAAGAAGAGAAGGAACCTGTCGCCGATCGACCCGCCACCACCGAGCAGACCGTCGTCGACTTGACGCGAACCAGACGTGACCGAGAGTGCGCGAAACCGAGCAGATCGACGCAGAGACCGCCGACGAACCAGACCCGAAGCTGACCGCGTGCAGAACCGACCGCCGACCGAGAATGATGACGCCGACGAGTTGCTCCAGCTCGATCCGCACGTAGACCAGCTCAAGCCCGACGCCAAACTCGACTGAAACGGAGTAGGACCGAGCTGAACCGCGACCTAACCAACTCTTCCACGCGTGCAGAACGGCGACAGATCGACGGTGAAATCAGCCGCGAACTGCGGCGGAACCGAGAGAGAAAGAGAGAGAGGAAGAGAGGAGAAGAAAGAGGAAGAAAAATAGCTCGAACCCAGCTCAGATCTGTCAACAAAACAACCCCAAAAATCAGTCCAAAACCACCCCAAAACTAGTTCAAAACGACGTTAACGCAAAAAGGAATAGAAGTGAGTTGTTTAGGTTTGAGATTGATGATTTTTGGGTTAGTGCGATTTGGAAATAGTTGGATCAAATAGAATTAGTAAATCATGCATTTTAAATTATGGAATTAGCTTTTATTGAGTATCTATATATTTTTGAAAATCCAGGAGAGGGGATAGCTCACGGAAGTCAAAGAAAAAGAACGGAGAAAGTGTGAGCTTCCATTGGAGAAAGTGATAAAAATGTTGGTATACACTTTATTCAATTTGTTTTTATGAATGAAATATTATCGATTTTTGAATACTTTGATGCTTTGAATATTGTTTATGAGTATTTTGATGTGTGTATAGTAAAATATATTAGTTTGAATTGTGATAATTAATGAGATTTATATTGTTGTGACAAAAACAGAATGATGAATTTGAAAATTGATTTATGTGATTGTGGGGAAACGAAGTTGGGTTGGATTGACGAGACATTTAAAAATATTATTTCATATTTTCAGGTTTTCTAGAAATCTCCGAAATGCAGCCGTTATACTGCCACATTTCTGTTTGAAAACTAATTAGAAATCTAAAGTTTAAACGAAACCAACCCAACGAATTTTGAACATAAATTGTTATTCAAGCCCTAGTAAGCTTTGACACAGATATGTGGGGATTAGAGTGACATGCCATTAGAGTCATTTAGCAGTACTGCGCCGTTTGATTCTGTACCGACCGATTCTGATAGTGAATGTTAATTCGGAGGTTATGAGAGCCACCGAGTGTCCGGCCTTGAATATACATGATTCTCTGATAGTCTGGCGGGTAGTCACTGAGTGTTCGATGCCGAAAAACCCGTCTACTTGTCCATGGTATCATGCATATGTTTACTAGGGGCATTGAAAGTTATTATGAGAATTATTTTTAATTAATGTATCGTTTTTAATTTCTTTTGGATATTAAATTGAATTATTGATAAATTGTGATATTTTGTTATTAATTTTATAAACTGATTGTGTGAAAATATAAATATTGAGTTTGATGTACACCCACTAAGCAAATATGCTTAGTGCGTTAGAATTTCCGCGCGTAGGTAATAGATTACGTCAGGAGGGCGAAGATGGAAGAGAAAACACATCTGCAGTGAGCTGATACAGTCACATCTATTCTTCCATATTTATTTTTGGGTATATATATATTATCTTTGGTTTTGTATATAAAAGTTTCAAATTGTAATCATGCGCATATATATATATGTATTTAGATTTAAAATAGTGTTTTTGGTAAAGAAAAGTCAAATTGTATAAATATTTTGGTACATGTGATAGATATGAAAAATGATGAACCAAACGGAGTTTGGTTCCAGTTTAGAATATGTTTGTGGAAGAAATGCTTTGGATATGAATATGATGACTTGTAACAGGTTAGGAAAGTTCGAATTTCAGAGGAAACTCTGATAGTTTTTCCACGTAAAATAAAATGTTTTAAAGGTTTTGTAAAATGATTTTGAAATTCGTATTTTGATGTGAATAAATGAATATATGGTTTTATAATTAAAGATTTTGTAAAAAGAGATATTACTTTAACTCCCCTTAGAGTTGTCTAGTGAAAAGGTGGGTAGGGGGTGTTACATCTAGCTAGTGGCAATCCCTTTCTAAACCCCTACAGTGAATCCTAATAATCTATTAAACCATGTCACTTGATCAACTCCGCTTGGTATTCTTACAAGTTGACGTGTCCTCTTTATATTTGCTCATTAAGGAGTTGTCATTCTCCCGATCAGCAGGCCTGTTCCTTATTTGGTGACAGCCTTTGTAAGGGCTATTAATGGTGAGCACCTCATTGTCCCCTCCTTTTATGATGACGTGCATGTGTGTCCCTCAAATGGTCTCCACTCCATTTTAATGACATCACTCTTGCTTGCATTTATCCTTTTTGTCTCTCTTTCCCTCCAAATTTCCTTTATGATAGTAAATTCGGGAATATGACCCTCTTTTAGGTTATGAGGCCTCTCTTTGATAGAGTTGCAGCTTGGAATTTGTACTATGACCATCTCGAGAACCTCTATTTTATAGACATCTCTAAACTCTCCTAGGAGGTCCAACTCCGAAAGATTATGCTGGGACGCGTGCTCTCAAGGAAGCTCATAGTCTTCCAAGGTTGTTATTTTTGCTTTGCTAAATTTTCCTTTCTTTCGATCAACAATTATCCTTTGATTTTCATTAGTGATTTTTTTATCGTTAAAAAGGATAATTATTTGTTTGATTGATAATGGGTTTAGTTACTTATATAGTTATTATAATATTTATTTAAATAAAAATTGTAACTACATCATATTAACTTTAGATAAAACTTTTAGATAATGGAGCACTTTGAAAAATTCAATGTAAATGAAAAGAATGACCAAAAATAAATTATTCTAACTATAATGCAAATACTAAGTTGTCAAACTCATTGTACTAATACGACTTTTATTGGCACCTAAAGGTAAAGTCTAACACGGTATTAATATTTATAGTTCTCAAGCACTAAATAAAAAAAAAAAGAAAAAAAGAAAAAAAAAAGTTTAATATGAGTCCAAGTTGAATGGATTTCAATGAATCAAAGTTAACGAGATATATAACTGGTATACCTATTATTTAAATTGGGAGAGTCCCACAACCCTCATGATCACTAACCTCAAAAATCAAGTATCTGATTTTTAATTGAGATAAAAATCTTCTTATACCATACTAAAACAATTTTTAATTTCAAATTTCAGTTTTAAATCCCTTCATGTACCATAAATCCTCTACAAAGAGGTTTTTTAATCAAAATTCAAAAATTAGTTTTTTTTTTTCTTTGAAAAAAACAATGTCAAAACTAATGGTTTTTTTTTTTTTTTTTCCAGATTTTTCCTTTGGTTAAACTATCATTTTACGAGTTTAAGTTATAGTTTGCATACCAAATGTTATTCTATAATTTTGTTGCAAAATATAGTTATTTCCAAAAAAAAAAAAAAAAATTCTCACTTTTTCGTAACTCAAATTTTGTGTATTTTCAAGAAATTATAATTTGTACTTATGCATCTTAGGGTATAATAGAAATGGGTGTATATTAATTGTAAGGAAAGTAATATTAATGACAATAATGTTTTATATTTTATGGTAAAGATAATAATGTTACATAACTTAAATTGAAATTTTGTATTTTCAAGAAATCAAACTTTATAATTATAACCTTTATTGGTCAAATGGTAAAGCACACACATTCCTGTGATAACTTGGGTTCCAATGATTCCATCATAGGTGATATTTCAAATAATAATAATAATAATAATAATAAACTACATAATTTTAAAGGATTTGATATAAGCAAGAGTATATTACTTGAAAAATTATCGTTTCTAATAATAATACGTTATCACCATTTCTTTCATTCAGTCTAATAATAATCCATATTGGAGTAACTATAACATGTGATATTTAAAGTAAAAAGAAAATAATAATAACAATAAGCTACCTAGCTCAAATTCTTTTTCTTTCAAAACCTTATCTCGGTATTATTATGATCTTTAACAATTGTGAATCATTTATCAGAATTTAAGAAATTTTTAAGGTAAGAAATTTGGACTATCACGAATTTCACTGGTAATAATCTTTTTGTATTACAAAGGTTATTTTTTCTCTCAGAAACGTTTTCAACGTTTTCAAATGCTATGTTGTTGACATGACAAAATAAGAAAAAAGATTAAAAGAATTTCAACAGAGAAAATATAAAAATATATTGCACGCAAGGCATTGAGACATTGACTCATTGGAATCTGTTGGCAGGCAAATGGTGGCGGTGGTGGGTTTGTTTAAAGGGGGCGCGTCTCTGTTTACTCACAAATATCTGAGCAAAGCCGCGTATATCATCATTTCAATTTTATCTGTCCCAACTGTACACAGCTTACCCGTTCCAGGATGTAATTCACTTTTACCTGGTGGAGGTTTTGTTGTTTTCTAGTTGCAGGAAGGTCTGACTCGGCAATAACGCTTATTAATAATCAATTTATCATTATTCTCCAAAACAATGTAAAACCGCGTATCATCATGTAAATAAACTATTTCATGGCTGGCTCATGCATATCACAGCTATCTTTTTTTATTAATCTTTTTTCGAGCCGACAACTGTCCGCAGCGTTGCTCACTCGACTTTCCTCATCACTTTCCTCTGTTCTCTTCTCATCTTTGCCACCCCTTATCATCCTATAAATACCCCGCCATGCTCCACAACACTTTCATCATCTCTTCACTCTTCACTCTCAAATCTACAAAATTCACTCCGTTTGCATATCTGCAACAAAACAGTCATGACTTCCTCTACTTCGCTACTTTCTTTTCTTCTGCTTGGATCCTTTTTGATGGCTGCTTATGCTAACTTCAATCAACATTTTGATATCACATGGGGAGACGGCCGTGCCAAGATACTCAACAACGGAGAGCTTCTCACACTCTCCCTCGACAAAGCTTCTGGCTCTGGCTTCGAATCCAAGAACGAGTTTCTGTTTGGCAACATTGATATGCAACTCAAGCTTGTCCCTGGAAACTCTGCTGGCACTGTCACTGCCTATTATGTAAGTAATTTCTTCTTAAAGTCATTGATATATATATATGACAAACTGTGTTCATAAAACTGATACATTGAAATTTCGATAATGCAGTTAAAGTCACCAGGAACAACATGGGATGAGATAGACTTCGAGTTCTTGGGGAACTTGAGTGGTGATCCTTACATTCTTCACACCAATGTGTTCACCCAAGGAAAGGGCAACAGAGAACAACAATTCTATCTCTGGTTTGACCCTACTGCTGATTTTCATACTTATTCCATCCTCTGGAACCCGCAGCGCATTATGTATGTATATCTTCCCTCCACTTCCACCTCAGTCTTTTTATTCATTTATGTGTTTTGAGAACTCATGTTTTTTATATTGTACAATTTCAGATTCTCAGTGGATGGCACTCCTATTAGAGAATTCAAGAACTCAGAGTCAATTGGAGTCCCATTCCCAAAGAATCAGCCCATGAGAATACACTCATCACTATGGAATGCAGATGACTGGGCTACAAGAGGTGGACTTGTCAAGACTGACTGGACTCAAGCTCCTTTCACTGCTTCCTACAGAAACTTCAAGGCTGATGCTTGTGTTTGGTCCAATGGGGCATCTTCTTGTTCTGCAAATTCACCTTCTTCTGCGTGGTTCTATCAAGAACTTGATTCAACGAGCCAAGATAGGCTCAAATGGGTGCAGAACAACTACATGATCTACAATTACTGCACTGACTCAAAAAGATTTCCCCAAGGCCTACCTGCAGAATGCAACACCTCCTAGCAAGCTACGAGTTCAGTCACGTATATACACATCGATTCTTTTATTCTAGATTTAACGTTTTGATTTAAATTTCATCAATCCACGTAAATGTAGTATAATTCTTTAATTCTTTGTTATCTTCTGTTATCAATAAAATGGTAATAGTATCCGACTTTCATTCATGGATCTTCAATTTGAGTATAAAAATCTCTCAGCGATCTTTGATTCTTGTATTATATAGTTTTTTAATGCATGCAAAATCGGTTTCAAGAACCTTAGAATGTTTTACTTTTATTACATATTATCTTCTATTATAATGTTACATAATGTATCTTGTTTTAAATATGAAAATAACATTAAATAAGGAATAAAAACATTAACAGAAAACACCATGCTTGTGGGCATACTTTCTAACAGGCACCAATTGTTAACATCGACTTTTCATACGATGTTAACAGTAGAGGAGAGTAAGTGGTACTCTCTTGCTTTATGTCGATTATGGAAAATTTAAGGATGATATAAAAGTGTTTGTGAAGGTTGTAATGAAAGTAGGGGCTGTTTTCCCTCCTGAAACTGTCCCCGTAAGTGTGTTGATCTCCTTTACCGGATGAACCTAGAGAGCTTGCAAATGAGGAAGACCAAGGTTGGAAGAGGCTTTAGGGAGATTCAGAAGTCACTACAACAAATTATATTTACTATCACGACCTAATTATCACAGGGTTTAAATGATTTGTGTTAGAAAATATTATTACATCACTTCTAATGGCCCATGATGGATGTTTTGTAGAGCACAAAATTTGCCCGTGATCGATATTTAAATTAGGAGTGATAATATGGATCACGACACGACGTATCGACATGAATTTACGAAAAATAAATAGTATGAGTTTGAGTTAAATGAATTCGTGTTGTAATCGTGTCAATCCGCCTGACTCGTTTATTAAATGAATCAAATTGAGTTTTAATTAAATGAATCACGGGTTGACACGATTAATTTAGGGATAAAATTATAATATTGACATATTATAAGGGTTACAGTGTAATTATGCATATATATATATATAAACATTTGACCAACTCTAACCCATTTTCTCCCATTTTCATTTTCAAATTTTGGGTCGATAGCCCTTGCTCATTCTTCCCTTCTCCGGCTCTCCCACAACCACGGCCACACCTCACGGTCACGGTTGGACGATCCTTAGCTTGGCAGATTAGATCTCCCACACTGCCACACCACCGAGAGGTTCGACAGCCACTTCTCAGTCCTCCCATTCTCCAGTTCTCCCACACCCATGGTCAGACGGTCCTCACTTCTGCATATCAAATCTTTCACACTGCCACACCACCGAATCCACCCGTTTTCCCACACCTACAACACCTCATGGTCACCACTCACCACCCCTTCTTCCTCGCGGACATCAACCCTTCTCCCTCACGTCGTCACCCCTATTCCCTCATGGTCAGTGGAAGGCTCGACTCCAAATTCTTTCATTTAGTGGTAAATTCTCTTAACTATATTTCTAAACTTTAAGATTGTAAATATTATCTAACGTTGTTTTCTTGTGATTTTTGTATAGTTTGGAGGTCCCATTGGAATCAAAGAGGAAAAAATTTAAGTTACAAAGTTTAATGTTGAAGAATGATAATATTATGTAATTTTAATTTCTATGGATTTGCATTGAGTTTGAGTATGATTTTATTTTGTTGTGGTTTTTAAATGTGGATGATATGGAATTTTATGTAGTTGATTTAAGGGGTTGGTTTTTATGTGTTGAATTAGGTGTTCAGTTGCAAATGTGAATTATTATAAAGAAGGGTTTTTATGTGTTGAATTACGTGTTTAGTTGTGAAATATGAATTATTATGAATAAGGGGTATGTTTAAAATTTTATTTAAGTTATGAACGAATTAAACGGGTAAAATGAATTTAACGGATTAAACGAATTGAACGAGTTAAACGGGTTAAATGAATTGAACGAGTTAAACGGATTAAACGAATTAAATGAGTTAAACGAATTAAAGGGTTCATACGTCAATGGATTTGGACCATTCGAGATCCAAATAATAAATGAATTAGTCTTATCGTGTCGTGTCATTCGTTTATAAACGAATTCGTGTCGAATTCAAAAATGTCAACCCACTTCATAAATGAATTTGTATTGAATTGATTGAATTCATAAATGAATTGAATTAAATCGAATTCAGTTCAACCCGATACACCAACCCATTTTGCCACCTCTATTTGAACGTACGAAATTTAAAGCGACAAAAATTATAAGATATTTTTTTCGTCCCCTGCCCATATCATTTTCACTCTTAACAGAGTTCCTTTCCTAATGTAAGAGTTCCCCTCTCTCTCTCTCTCAATCTCTCTAATCCCTTCCTCAACAAATCCATTTCCATCCCAAACGCCTCTCAAATTCGCGCATCCAACAAGAAGGGCAATCGACTTATATGACGTCTATAGCTCAGCCTCGGCTGTTTGGATTTCGATTTCCTGGCAGAGAGTGAGAGGTTCATTCACTGCTTAGAGGCTTGTGGCAAAAAATTTTTCGATTCACTGTTTGTATGAGGAGGCGGAGAGCAAGGGAATTAGGGCTTTAGAGAGGCTTAGAGGTGCAAATTTTGAAGGAAGTCTTTCGATTTAGAGTTTGCAATGGTTTTTGTGGTGACTATGCTTAAATCCGCCTGCTGTACCTCCACTAGAAAGCCTCTCACTTACGTCACCAACACCTCTTCTTCCTCCCCTCGTTGACTCCCCTACCTATTCCAACTCACCCAACCACTTCATGCCACCGAACGCGCTACAGCGATTGCTGACCTCCGCCGCTGCGAGGAAATGAAAAAGGCTCTCGGCTTGAAGTCATCTGGCTCGAAGACGAGCCCCAGGTCTGGTCAATGCTTCAACTCCAGAAAGTCAAAGAAAGCAATGACGGTTGGTGAGCTAATGAGGATGATGCACATAAGTATGCAGAGCTCTATTTAGAATCTCTGTTGGCCAGGTTACTCTCATTTTCATGTATAGTGTACACTAATGTGTTTAATTTTGGTTGATCCAGTTCGATTTCGACAAATAATTTTTCTTTTCTCAGGTGTTTGGGAGTTTTCCATGCATGAACTCTCAAAGTTAAGTCATGTATTATAATCACAGTTGTCCTTCTATTTCCCTTTTATGTACTCATTTTCGTTTTTCTCGTGCTTTTAAATTTCAATTGAATAATTTATGCCTCTAATCCTTATTGTCTTGTACTGATTTTATTGTGTTTGTGTTTCTTGTTCTATATATCGTTTTGACAAATGGGGCGGATCTTTGAATGTGATGAGAATACTAGTGAAGAAACACTTCTGCAGCAGTTATATAGTTCGCATTCTCCTAATATAAGTGACCTATTTGGAAAGCAACAGGTGAATCCTCGAATTGGTACTAGAGACACCTACATTACTTGGCTGACAAAGTACATTATATATTAGGACTTAGTATAGTTTTCTAAGTGACGACACATAATTAGAATGTAGATAATTTTTAGGAATTAATATTTTGTATCAAAATTAATTTGCTACTATTTTTTATGAATATTTTAGAATTTTTATGGTTTTGAATTTTATCATGTTCAATTTTATATGAATACTTTATAAATTTTATGACCTTTATATATTTTCCAATTAAAGTGTCATCTGATGACCTATCTATATTAAAAAATTTATACTAAAAAAATAAATATGTTACTCAACAATGAGTACAACACGTGTACAATATCAATTATGAGCACAATAAGTATATTTTTTTTTTAAATTGTTAATTCTTTTATTACAGGCACTACCGTCTTCAATATAATAACTATTATAGGTATCTTCTATGTTGATTATATTATTTGGTACAAGTTTTATTCGTACTCTTTAATATTTTTAGCATGGGCTTCACTCATATTCGATAATATTTGTAGCATGGATTTAGCTCATACTCGTTAATATATTTAGAATGGGTATTGCCCGTACTCATTAATATATTTAGCACGGGCATAACCCATACTCTAAAGCGTCGTTTAGTATCATGCCCTTATATAGTGCGAACGCGTGCCCATGCTAGTTATATATCTATCACGGACATTGTCTGTGGTTAATAAACGCTTTTCTTGTAATGAGTGTTTAAGGAGATTCTCAAGAGTGATGAGGGGTGTTTCACCTTCATGGCATTTCCTTACCAGTGTGCTAGTTTTCCTTATTTGGGTAGTTTGAAGAGTCTAATGATCATCGAGGATCTTGTAAAGGAGGAATCTCCCTTATTTTGACTCTGTTGGAAATGATTTGTAGTAGATTAAGGCGTGGCTTGACAATGTTTGGAGGAGATTTGAGAAAATGATATGGGATGGTTGGTTGTAGGATGATCATCATGCAAATGTGCTGTTTTGATAGATCAAGGTGCTTCAAGTAACCTTAAAAATAAATAAAATAAATAAAAAAAAGAGGATTGGTTAGAGTGATGCTGACAAGGTGCCATTGATCATACTTTGACTGTTAAGTCAGATGGTGATCGAGAGAGGACACCTTTAAGGTAAGCTAGCTTAATGAAGTAGTAAAAATAGAAGGAAAAAGTAGAGAAAATATGCAACAAAGAGGAAAAATGTAGAAGATGAAGATCTTGAAATGAGAATACATGACAGTTTATATAGGCAAACCTAGTAAGTGACATATTCATATATTTATTTTAAAGGGGCACCTTATAGCAAAATAAAATAAAATAAAAATTAAATATAAAAACAATTATAGTTCATAGGAGTTTTTTTTACTTATGAATTTTATCATATAAAATGGTTTTTGTAAAAGAAAAATAATTCACAATGCATTTTTATCATCTCTTTTCTTGGTTTAAATCCATATACAATGCATTTTTTTGGGAAATTTTTTTTTTTTTGTGTTATGGTAAGGGATTAAATTGTACAAGGTGTATTCATTTTCTTTCTTTTTTTTTTAAAAAAAAAAAAAATTATATGTTATGGTGGCTTTGGAAAAAGGAAAACTAAGTGCTATGATGAGGGATTGAACCATGGTGATATATAAAAAGGAAGACCAAACCTCATTCCATCAACACTTTTTTACATTTGTAATCTAATTTACTTTGAAAATTATATATAACATAACATGATGCATTTTTTTTGGACAAAAATGAAAAAAATATTTTTGTTGCGGTAAGGGATCAAACTCGATAACAAAGGGAAAATAGGTAGGCCTCAAACCAACAACACCATTTTATGTCAATGAGCATATTTACTTCAATTTTTATATATAACAAAACATGATGGTTTTTGGAAAAAATAATGAGAAAAATGTTTGTGTTGTGGTAGGGAATTGAATGGGGTAACTGGGGTAAAAAAGGTACGTCGTAGGCCAACAAGGCCGTTTTATGTCAATTAGCATGTCTACTTCAAATTTTATATGTAACAATATATTATGTATTAAAATAGCTAACAACTAATATCATAAACTTAATCGATTTTAAAAAAATTTCAAGGGGGACACGTGTCCCGTCTGGCCCTAAGATGGGTCTACCCTTCGACCTGGCTACCCCTTTAGAATTGGTGTCAACCTCTCATTCATCCTTCCTTGCTCTTTGTTACCTATAACTCTTTTTAGCTTGGTTGCAAAGCACACTCTTTACACACTTCTTAGGCAAACCTTGACCTTTCATCAAGACACATGGCTAAAAGGTCCTTATAGTTGTCATCTTGATGCTGAGTTATCCTCTTTTGATTGGCTTGTCATGGTGAATTCATTGCTTTACCCTTTGCTTTATGGCCTTTACTTCTAGCTGGTGGCAATCCCTTTCTAAACCCCTACAGTGAATCCTAATCCTTATTAAACCATGTCACTTGATCAACTCCCCTTGGTATTCTTACAAGCTGACATGTCCTCTTCATATTTGCTCATTAAGGAGTTGTCATTCTCCCAATCAGCAAGGTTATTCCTTATTTGGTGACAGCCTTTGTAAGGGCTATCAATGGTGGGCACCTCATTGTCCCCTCCTTTTATGATGATATGCATATGTGTCCCTCAAATAGTCACCACTCTATTTTAGTGACATCACTCTTGCTTGCATTTATCCTTTTTGTCTCTCTTTCTCTCCAAATTTCCATTATGATAGTAAATTCGGGAATATGACCCTCTTTTAGGTTATGAGGCCTCTCTTTGATGGAGTTGCAACTTGGAATTTGTACTATGACCATCCCGAGAACCTCTATTTTATAGACGTATCTAAACCCTCCTAGGAGGTTCAACTCCTAAAGATGATGCTAGGACGTGTGCTCTCAAGGAAGCTCATGGTCTTCCAAGGTTGTTATCTTTGCTTTACTAAATTTTCCTTTCTTTCGATCAACAATTATCCTTTGATTTTCATTAGTGATTTTTTATCGTTAAAAAGGATAGTTATTTGTTTGATTGATAATGGGTTTAGTTACTTACATAGTTATTGTAATATTTATTTAAATAAAAATTGTAACTACATCATATTAACTTTAGATAAAACTTTTAGATAATGAAGCACTTTCAAAAATTCAATGTAAATGAAAAGAATGATCAAAAATAAATTATTCTAACTATGATGCAAATACTAAGTTGTCAAACTCATTGTACTAATACGACTTTTATTGGCACCTAAAGGTAAAGTCTAACACGGTATTAATATTTATAGTTCTCAAGCACTAAATAAATAAAAAAAAAAAAGAGAAAAAAAAGTTTAATATGAGTACCAGGCGAATGGATTTCAATGAATCAAAATTAACAAGATATATAACTGGTATACCTATTTTTTAATACGGGAGAGTCCCACAACCCTCATGATCACTAACTTCAAAAATCAACTATCTGATTTTTAATTGAGATGAAAATCTTCTTATACCATACTAAAACAATTTTTAATTTCAAATTTCAGTTTTAAATCCCTTCATGTACCATAAATCCTCTACAAAGAGGTTTTTTAATCAAAATTCAAAAATTAGTTTTTTTTTTTTTTGAAAAAAACAATATCAAAACTAATGGTTTTTTTTTTTTTTTTTTTTCAGATTTTTCCTTTGGTTAAACTATCATTTTACGAGTTTAAGTTATAGTTTGCATACCAAATGTTATTTTATAATTTTGTTGCAAAATATAGTTATTTCCAAAAAAAAAAAAAATTCTCACTTTTTCGTAACTCAATTTTTGTGTATTTTCAAGAAATTATAATTTGTACTTATGCATTTTCGGGTATAATAGAAATGGGTGTATATTAATTGTAAGGAAAGTAATATTAATGACAATAATGTTTTATTTTTTATGGTAAAGATAATAATGTTACATAATTTAAATTGAAAATTTGTATTTTCAAGAAATCAAACTTTATAATTATAACCTTTATTGGTCAAATGGTGGTCAAATGGTAAAGCACACACATTCCTGTGATAACTTGGGTTCCAATGGTTCCATCATAGGTGATATTTCAAATAATAATAATAATAATAAACTACATAATTTTAAAGGATTTGATATAAGAGTATATTACTTGAAAAAATTATCGTTACAATAACAATACGTTATCACCACTACTTTCATTCAGTTTAATAATAATCCAGATTGGAGTAACTATAACATGTGATATTTAAAGTAAAAGAAAACAATAATAACAATAAGCTACCTAGCTCAAATTCTTTTTCATTCAAAACCTTAGCTCGGTATTATTATGATCTTTAACAATTGTGAATCATTTATCATAATTTAAGAAATTTTTAAGGTAAGAAATTTGGACTATCACGAATTTCACTGGTAATAATCTTTTTGTATTACAAAGGTTATTTTTTCTCTCAGAAACGTTTTCAACGTTTTCAAATGCTATGTTGTTGACATGACAAAATAAGAAAAAAGATTAAAAGAATTTCAACAGAGAAAATATAAAAATATATTGCACGCAAGGCATTGAGACATTGACTCATTGGAATCTGTTGGCAGGCAAATGGTGGCGGTGGTGGGTTTGTTTAAAGGGGGCCGGTCTCTGTTTACTCACAAATATCTGATCAAAGCCGCGTATATTATCATTTCAATTTTATCTGTCCTAACTGTACACAGCTTACCCGTTCCAGGATGAAATTCACTTTTACCTGGTGGAGGTTTTGTTGTTTTCTGATTGCAGGAAGGTCTGACTCGGCAATAACGCTGCTCAATAATCAATTTATCATTATTCTCCAAAACAATGTAAAACCGCGTACCATCATGTAAATAAAGTATTTCATGGCTGGCTCATGCATATCACAGCTATCTTTTTTTATTAATCTTTTTTCGAGCCGACAACTGTCCACAGCGTTGCTCACTCGACTTTCCTCATCACTTTCCTCTGTTCTCTTCTCATCTTTGCCACCCCTTATCATCCTATAAATACCCCGCCATGCTCCACAACACTTTCATCATCTCTTCACTCTTCACTCTTCACTCTCAAATCTACAAAATTCACTCCGTTTCCATATCTGCAACAAAACAGTCATGACTTCCTCTACTTCGCTACTTTCTTTTCTTCTGCTTGGATCCTTTTTGATGGCTGCTTATGCTAACTTCAATCAACATTTTGATATCACATGGGGAGACGGCCGTGCCAAGATACTGAACAACGGAGAGCTTCTCACACTCTCCCTCGACAAAGCTTCTGGCTCTGGCTTTGAATCCAAGAACGAGTTTCTGTTTGGCAACATTGATATGCAACTCAAGCTTGTCCCTGGAAACTCTGCTGGCACTGTCACTGCCTATTATGTAAGTAATTTCTTCTTAAAGTCATTGATATATATATATATATATATATATGACAAACTGTGTTCATAAAACTAATACATTAAATTTCGATGATGCAGTTAAAGTCACCAGGAACAACATGGGATGAGATAGACTTCGAGTTCTTGGGGAACTTGAGTGGTGATCCTTACATTCTTCACACCAATGTGTTCACCCAAGGAAAGGGCAACAGAGAACAACAATTCTATCTCTGGTTTGACCCTACTGCTGATTTTCATACTTATTCCATCCTCTGGAACCCCCAGCGCATTATGTATGTATATCTTCCCTCCACTTCCACCTCAGTCCTTTTATTCATTTATATGTTTTGAGTACTCATGTTTTTCTATTGAACAATTTTCAGATTCTCAGTGGATGGCACTCCTATTAGAGAATTCAAGAACTCAGAGTCAATTGGAGTCCCATTCCCAAAGAATCAGCCGATGAGAATACACTCATCACTATGGAATGCAGATGACTGGGCTACAAGAGGTGGACTTGTCAAGACTGACTGGACTCAAGCTCCTTTCACTGCTTCCTACAGAAACTTCAAGGCTGATGCTTGTGTTTGGTCTAATGGGGCATCTTCTTGTTCTTCAAATTCACCTTCCTCTGCCTGGTTCTATCAAGAGCTTGATTCGACGAGCAAAGAGAGGCTCAAATGGGTGCAGAACAACTACATGATCTACAACTACTGCACCGACTCAAAGAGATTTCCCCAAGGCCTACCTGCAGAATGCAACACCTCCTAGCAAACTACGAGTTCAATCATATATATATATATATACATCGATTCTTTTATTCTAGATTTAACCTTCTGATTTAAATTTCATGAATCCACGTAAATGTAGTACAATTCTTTAATTCTTTTTTATCTTATGTTTCCAATAAAATGGTAATTTTACCCAACTTTCATTCATGATCTTCAATTTGAGTCCAAAAATCTCACTGTGGTCTTTGATTCTTATATTATATAGTTTTTTAATGTATGCAAAATCGGATTTCAGTTTAAAAAGACGATCTCTCAAACTTGGACCACATAGCGGCAAACTAGAATAATTAATGGGCCATGCATTGGTGGATCTCACTTTGTTTGGGGTCTAGGATCGTAAAATTTGGTACGAGAAACACATAAGCCCAATTAACTACAAAATTTATCTCTATATTTTGTTGCCAATATAATATTTAAAATTTCCTAGAATCATTATGCAGTCATTGTTTGAGTTTGAGTGTCCTTTGTTTTTAGTTTGGAGTTCTTTTCTATAACATTAAATTTATTATAAATTTTAAAATTAATGTCAAAATTATGAAAACAAAATTTTGCAGCACCATTTTATTAATCCACGAACAAAAGAGAAAAGTTATGTATGAGGATTAAGTTAGTTCATAGATAAATGAATGCTCTAAAAATTAAAAAACCAATTTTCATAATTTAATTTCAGTTTCAAAATTTACACTAATTATAGTATTATTTTTTTCAAGGAATTAATATTATTTGTTAAAATTTTCACTTTACAATAGGGTAAAAATCATTTTGGTCTCTAAATTTGAAAAAATAGTCAAATTTTTAATTATATTTCGGAAAAGGAATAAATCAACCTAAGCTTTTCAAAAAAATATCAAATTAGTCAAATTAATCTCTCTTGTCAATCAACTTTTAGTCAACTCTAAAGGATAACATAGTAGATGAGGGTAAAATTATCATTTCAAATCACGTTTCAGAATGATGATATGTATACGAATTAGATAAATTAAAAAAAAATTAAAAGAAAGGAAATTAAGTATAAATTAAAAAATTAAAAAGAAATTAAATTAAACAATTAAAAAAACTTGAAAAAAATCTGGAATCCGGATCAATTAAATTGGTGGCTGCCACCACTCTCTACTTATCTCCAACCCTTTCTCTACCTCCCTCTCCCATCGTGCCATCCACCTCCGCCCCCTCTCCGTTGTCGACAGCCTTAAGAAGATCGAGCAGCTCGGTGCCCAGATATCCTCCCTTACCCTCGAGGAGGCCACACTCTCGTCTACTACCTCCAGGACAAGCTCGACATCTTCGCAGCTACCTTCGCTCCTGTCGTCGTCCTTGTTGCCCTTAATGCCGGCGTGGTTGAGGCGCCAGCCACGGTGGAGGAGAAGATTCGAATCGTCTCGAGGGTGAGAAGCCACCTCCGGCACCGATTCACATCGTCTCGCAGATGAGAAGTCGCACCGTCGCGTCCTGTGAGGATGCAGTCGCGACCGTCGAAGGAGACTACTTCAGCTGCATCGGACGTGCAGTCATGAAACGGAAGAGAGAATGTAGTGGATTTTCACTTTCCTTAGAATCTCATTTCTTTTTTGGAAGCAAAAACAGAAATCAAAAAGTGAATTTTGCCATTTTATTTACTGAATGTTTTGTTTCTTGAACTCAAATAAAAATTAGACGTGCCATTTTCTTTCTTCGTTTCCCTCCCTTTGATGTGAAATTCAGTTTGATTAAGCCTTATTCAATAACATTGTTTTTGGAAACAATAGAGATTAGATATGGATATATAATTGCTTGTAGCAGCAGGGCCTTGGTGGTGACAATGGTAGTGATTATGAATTCAGTGAGCTGGTGACAGAGGCTAAGGGATGATTTCAATATTTATATGGACAGGCCATATGTGTAACTGAATTTGGCAATCAAAAGGATTGTTTGACATATGTTTTTACACAGTTTTATTTGTAATTGAGTACATGTGATTAGGCTAGGGTATAAAGCCATTAAAAGTATTTTTGTAATTAAATACTATTATAATATTTAATTATGAATAGAAGTATAATAGTTTTTTTACCCATTTTAACTAAATTCAAGAGTAAATAAATCTTTTCATATTTTTTATTAGCTTCGACCGTCGGTTGATTGATGAGAGAGATTAATTTGACACTTTTAAAAAAAGTTAGGGTTAATTTAATCATTTTTGGATATATAGTTAAAAATTTGATAATTTTTCAAAATTTGAGGACCAAAATGATTTTTACTATTTAATTTATTATAAAACTGCCACTAATTAATGAAAACTCGCTCCCTAGCAAATTAATTTCAAATTTATCATCCAAAGGATACATATCCATTTGAGATGGCAACCGAGTTTACCAAGCATTTCTCACAATACTTTATCGCTCCGTGTACAATTTGATGCCATTAACCAAAATTTGTTTTCCTCAAAGTCATGACTTTGATGATGCCAATTATTTTGCAAGATCAGCGCGCCTAGTTATATCCAGCTACTTTTATCTATGATCTAAGCAAAAGATGAGCCTCGACCTGATGCAATTTAGTTACGCGGGTTTATCTCCAACAATCTTTACTTGTTGAAGTGTTTTAGAGTCTTTCATCCTCACGACAAAGTAGTTGACTACCAAACTCCAGAACAACTGGAAAACAAATTATTAAATAATGAAAACAGAGGAAAATGCTCAAATGGTTGACTTACATTATCAAACTGCAGGTTCCTTGTTTTTGGTCACACACACAAACACACACACACACACATATATATATATAGTAATTCTACCATTAGTACCTTCTAATTTTAAAATAGAATAAACCAATCAAATTCATCTATTATATTTGAATTAAATAGGGAAGAAAATTTGTTTTAGCAGAGAGAATGTAATGGATGAATTTAATTGATTTGTCTTAATTTTTTAAAATTGAGAGAGACACTACTGATAGAATTACTTTATATATACATATATGTATAATGGTTTTATAATCAATATCTTATAACCTTAAAAAGTTAGTATGAACCAATCCAATTTATCTATTTAATTTAAATTAAATAGGAGAGAAAATTTATTTTAGAAGAAAAAATGTAATAGATGAATTTGATTAGTTCATTCCAACTTTTTAAAGTTAGCAGGTATATCAGTACTCTATATATATATATATATATGCAAATAGAGCCATCTCACATTACATTACCCCATCAATTTCAGATAATTAGCTAAAGTATTTTTACCTCGTTGCGGTTCATGTGAAGTTTTTTACTGTAGGTGTGTGTTTTGTAAGTTATAATTGTTGCACAATATTAGAAGTTATATATATGTATATATATGCAATTAGAGTCATGTCACATTACATTACCCCATCAATTTCAGATACTTACCTAGAGTTTTTTCACCTAGTTGTGGTTCACGTGAAGTTTTTTTACTGTTGGTCTGTGTTTTGTAAGTTATAATTGTTGCACAATATTAGAAATTACCAATATAAATTTTTTAAACTGTTTTTATTTATATCTACATTATAGTTTATCTCTTGTACCTTTTAAATCAGAATTAAAATTTTGAACATTATGATATTAACTTTCGTTATATCACGTGTCAACCTCAAGTCTTAAATACTATAGTTGGACAAGTTTCTATCAACTTAAGTTTTTGAGTTTAGTGGTAACTTAAATGATATAAGAACTTAGAGGTCTTTGGTTTAAACCCTTCCCTCCCCCATCTCGAATTCTAATTGCACATATTATAACGGTAGAGGGTATTTAGTATGTGTCCAATATCTATCATTTGTCATGCTACACGTCTTAATTATCATAGTTGGGTCATTTTTTATCCCCTTACATTAGGAGATATTTAGCATGTGCCTAATATACATGTCACATGTCGACTGTAAGTCTTAAATACTATAATTATGACACGTAAGAAGATGTGTCACGTGTCAATCTCAAGTCTTAAATACTATAATTGAATCATTTCTTATCTGCTTACATTAAGGGACATTTAGCATTTGTCTAATAGCTATTATCTATCTATGTTAAATGTAAGAAGATGTGTCACGTGTCAGTTTTAAGTCTTAAATAATATAGTTGGATCATTTCTTGTGTCAACTTCAAGTTTTAAATATTATAATTGGGTCATTTACTATCAGCTTACGTTAAAGGACATTTAGTATGTGTCTAATATTTGTTGTCTATCCACGTTAAATGTAAGAGGATTCGTCACGTATTAACCTCAAGTCTTAAATACTATAGTTGGGTCATTTTCTATCAGCTTAACTTTGTAGATCTGGTGTAACTAATAGTTCGAATGCAGAATTTTCATTTGAAGAATTATAATAACTTTTATTTAAATTTTCATATATATATATATATATATGAAAATTTAAATAGAACTTATTATAATTCTATCTTTACACGGTTTGGAAGAGAAAAGTCTCTTGAATATATAAATGATGATTTTGACTAATGGGACGGCAGCTTAGGGTGAATGAGGACTATGAGATCATGGGAGCCCACTCGTCCCAACAACAGCCTGTTTAGAAAGTCAGTTTTTGCCCACCAACCACGAACCTGACAGCCCTTACTCTTCTTCCCCTTCCATATAAATGCATATGTCTCACCTAGATCTAGAACATATTCAATCCATCAAAATCATTCGCAAGAGACACAAGCATTAATGGCGTTTTCTTCTTCTTCTTCTTCAAATGTGGCACTACTAGGGGTGCTTATGTCACTATTGGCCAGCTGGTTGACAATTACCTCTGCCGGAAACTACTACAACGATGTTAATATCATCTGGGGACATGGCAAAGCTAAGATACTTGACTATGGCAATCTTCTTACTCTTAACCTTGACAAAGAATCTGGCTCAGGTTTCGAATCCAAGAATAAATATCTATTCGGAAAGGTTGACATGCAGATCAAGCTTGTCCGTGGAAATTCTGCTGGCACTGTCACTACATTCTATGTAAGTAACCTATATATATATATATATATGTATGCACATGCTTAGATACTTCTACTTGGCAGCACTTAGATTGAGTCTCTCCCATGTAAATAGTATACCCTATAAGGTCTGAATTCACGTAGAACCAGTAAATAAATACATATTTGTAAGTGGACAAAACCAATAAATTTAGCCCAAAATAAAATCAATAAATGGACCTAATTTATTGACGGGATCCGCCTGGATTTGAGCCTTACAATATCCGTTGCTTCCAGAGCTATCTAGCCTTTCTTTTGAGTCTGGTGATTATTTGGCGTGTATGTTTTGTGTTGTAGATGACCTCGGAAGGGGCAAACTGGGATGAAATAGACTTTGAATTCCTCGGAAACGTAACAGGCCAACCTTACATTCTTCATACAAATGTGATCTGCCAAGGCAAAGGTGATAGAGAGCAGCAATTCTACCTATGGTTCGACCCCACTGCAGCTTTCCACACCTATTCCATTGTTTGGAGTCCCAAGCACATTGTGTAAGCACACATAATTAACTCTTGCACATTAATTCGCCTTAATGTTAATATCACCCTCTTTTGCCTCTATTATTTATCTGAACAAGTTTTATTGCTTCATTGTGCTTAGCTTTTATGTGGATGGAATTCCGATTAGAGAATTCAAGAACATGGAGATTGCTTACATTCCATTCCCAAACAAACAGCCAATGAACGTCCATGCTACACTTTGGAATGCGGATGACTGGGCGACTCAAGGGGGACGTATCAAGACGGACTGGACATATGCACCCTTCACTGCCTCCTTCAGGAACTTCAGTGTCGATGCATGCGTTTGGTCTTATGGAAAATCTTCTTGCGATTCAGATTCTCCTTCTTCAAGTTACAATAGTAAGGTGTGGCTCTGGGAAGAACTTGATTATGGTAAAAAGGGGCAGATGGAATGGGTGCAGCATAATTATATGATATACGATTACTGCAGAGACACTAAAAGATTTTCTCAAGGTCTCCCTCCAGAATGCACTCTCAACAAACTATTTGATTAGTTTCTGTTTATTTCTGTGAGGTTTTAAATATATATGTTGTTTCATGTTTCGACAATAAAGTTTTGATGCGAGAAGATTCATTTATTTTTTTTTATTTTTTTTTTTTTCATGTTTTTGTTGATAATATGAAGTGGAGTTCAACTTCTTATTCACGTCATCATGTGCGATCCAGTTGTCTTTACTTATTTAATTTTTATTTTCCATTTATTGACATTCTGAGTTTTTGTATTTAAAGATTGACTAGTCTTGAATATTAGAATAGTAATTGAAATCTGAAACTTAAAGGATATGTGTATTTGTTTTTTCCTTCTAATGTTTGAATATGCATGTTAATCATTTATTCATTTGAGGGAAAAATAACTGAAAACAAATATTTTTACGTTTATATCCTTAAAATAATAATTATTGTGTATTTTAATTTTAAATTATATGTGTAATAAAAAATGAAAAAACTTCATTTAGTCCTTAAGGTTTCAAAAAATATCAAGTTTTTAAAGTTATTTTGAAAACAGTTTTTTTTATCCCTAACTTTTCAAAAATTCTTCAAAAAAGTCTAAAATTATTAGTTAACTAACGGTCAGTATTAACAAAATACATAAAAAAATACTTTTACACTTAATGGTTATTAGTTTTATATAAATTATTAGATTATCCTAATAAAATAATTAACTTACAAGTTAAATTATCTAAAATATTTTTAAAGTTAAGTTATTAAAAATAGTCTTAAGTCACCATTGACCATTAATTGACCAGTGGTTTGGATTTGTTTGAAAAGTTTTGAAAAAATTAGAGATAAAAAGAGTTGTTTTTAAAAGAGTTGTAAAAACTTAATATTTTTCGAAATCTTAAGGATTAAAATGAAATTTTTCCATAAAAAACAAGTGATTTGATAAATCCTAACCAAATTTACATATATATATATATATTTTTAAATTTACATAAATATAGTTTTTATTAATAATTATAAGGGCAAATTACACAAACTCCTTAAGGTTTGACGAAATCATATCAATAGTTGAGTTTATGATATAATGATGCTAACTTCCTTTGACATTCATAAAATTCAGCATAAATACACCCTACTGTTAGTGAGTCGTTGGGTGAGACAAATGGTTAAAAGAAAATCAACGTACTAAATGCCCTTAAAAAGTGATATGACCTTATCTACATGACCACTTGTCACCCCAATCAATTTTTTATCATTTTAATCAAATAATTAAAATATAAAAATAATTAAAATACAAGAAAAAAATATTACATCATCTTCTTCATCCTTAGCACCCTTCATCATCATGAAACACAAATCGTCTTCTTCTTCAGTCACCCTTCATCATCGTCTTCTTCTTTAATCAACCCATAAATTACACAACCAAATAAATTATCATCTTCTTCTTCAATTCAGATCACCTAGTACATAAATTACACAATTCATACTAACAATGATCAGTTCATCAAAATGGAAAAATAAAAAAATCACATCATCTTCTTTATCCTTATCACCCTTCTTCATCATCTCCATTTCATCATCATCAAGCATAAATCATCTTCATCTTCAATCACCATTCTTCATCATCTTCTTCTTCAATCGACCCACACATTACACAACCAAATAAATTATCATCTTCTTCTTCAATCCGGATCACCAAGCACATAAATTACATAGCCCATACTCACAATGATTAGTTCATCAAAATGAAAAACAAACTCAAACAGAAAAAAAAAAAAAAAAAAAAAAAAACAGATCAGTTCCCAAATTAGAGACTGATTCACCAGTGAAAAGAAAAAATGGAGATGGCTCCAACCAGTCTTCGACAGTGGACACGAAGTTTTCTGATCTCCAGATTTTATCTCCAATGATGGAGACTAGTTAATCTCCAGTGATAGAGACCAAATTCTGGTTTCTGACATTAGGGACCAATTTTCTGCTCTCCATCATTGGCGACCAGAATTTTTGGTCTTCGATGGTCTCACATGGAGACTGGATTACACCTTTTTTTTTAAAATTAATATATTATTATTTATTAGTATTATATTATATTATTAATTTTTAAATAATATTATATTATTTTAAAATTTTAATTATTATTTTAGTAATTAAAATATTATTTTTAATTAAATATATTTATTATCTATATATTTACCATTTTACCCTTATTAATGTGTCTTTAAAAGCACCGAACCATGACTTTGTAGTTCAAGGTTTTGCACCAACGAAAACCTCTCTATCTAGTTCAACCCGAAAAAAATAAAAAAATAAAAAAATCCCTTTCTGCTCCCGTTCCACACTATACAATTCTCGTGCGGATGGGGTCACCGACTCGCCAACGTTGTAGATACAACTAATTCTGCCTTCTTCAGTTGCATGCCTTCTTTAGTTGATTATCATCCATAATTAAAGGTTGTAAATACTTTTAATTTGATAATATTTCAAAATTGAATCGCTTTATTGTGGATGTTATTATTATTTAAAAAAAAAAAATACTAAAGAGAGTTTATATCATTATTGAGGTCCACAATGTCCACAACCTAGTTGTAAATGTAATTATGATTATTGGGCTTTGTACAAGCTTACCTAAACCCAATTAGATTTGACATGATAATTTATTATGACTATTCAACTGCTTGCAATCGGTCTATATTCGGAGATTTCCTTATTATCAAGTATCTCAAATTAGAAACTTCAATGATTTTCCTATTTCAAATACCTTAACAATAAGGATTTTAAGTTGTTTATCATTATTGGTGTTCTCTTCACACACACTTAAATCTTATTAAATCCTTTTCTCCCGTATTGGTTTTATATACAGAATCACCAATCTCTACTCTAGTGCTTTGATTTTACTCACTAGATTTTTCCAAGAAATTAAATCGACTACTTGGTATTTAGTCTAATATGTCAGAAACTGTCATCCCTTCGAATGATCTGGTCCTCGAACTCGAAAACTGAGAGGAAAAGATAGCGTTTAATCCTGTAGGTATGCAAGTTCTCGCCATTGATGCTATTGTTGTTTCCTTAGTTTATCTTGTTGGCGTACTCATAAAGTGTAAATATAACCGTACCCTGTTCCTCTCCTTTTACATGTATATGTGCTTAGTAGTAGTAGTTGTTGTTATTTTGAAATATTACAACAGTTTGAGAACGACAGATAATTAAAACTCATAATCTAACATTTTTGGTATATATAAGTGTGCTTAATAGTTAGTTGAAGTGTTTTTATTTGAATTAATTTGGAATTATGCTATTTAACTTGTCACTTGGTAGACTTGAGTTAAGGTTTCTTCTTTAGAAATCTATGTTTCAATAATGAGTTCATATCCATTATCAGTCTTTACATATATATATATATATATATATATTATTCAGTTTATACAAAATTGCATGTGCCAATGTCTATTTTTTAAGTAATGACTCTTTTTTAATGGGAGAGTTTAATGAGTTTGGGTGTTAGGGTCTGCCGTTAGTGGCTAGTTAGATTTTATTTTAAGATTTTTTTATACTATCTTCTAGCTTACATATGAAGATTTCCTAATTGTTTCTAAATTTTACTATTTTTCACATGTATTCAAAAAATGCTTTTAATTAATAATATAAATATAATTAAAAAAAAAATTTATCCAAAGAAAGTCGAACCATAAATTCTTATCTAAAAAAGTCCTTAAATTATTAAATCTACAAACTTAAAATGTTGAATATTAATATGGGAAAGGCTATTGCAATCCAAAAAACTTCTTCTAACACCTATTTGCTTGCAACACCAATTACAAGAACACTTTGTACACCTATTAAAATCTCAAAAATAACCTATTGCATCAAATGATAAATGATTATCATCCATAATTAATGGTTGTAAATATTTTCAATCTAATAATATTTCAAATTTTGAATATATCATTTTATCATGAATAATTTTTTAAAAAATAAATAAATAAATAAAGAGTGTTTATATTATTATTGAGGTCCAAGATGTCCGCAACCTATTTGTAAACGTAATTGTGTTTATCGGGCTTTGTAAAACTTAACTAAACCTAATTAGATTTGACATGATAATTAATTATTAATACGCTGGAGTTGTATTTATTCAATTATCTGCAATCGATTTATATTAGGAGGTTTCCTTATCATCAAGTCTTCAAACTAGAAAATTCAATGGTTTTCCTATTTCAAATCTCTTAACTACATGGATTTTAACGATTATTATTATTTTTTTTATTACTGAAACTGATCTAGGATATAACCGGGATTTACCAGAATGGAACATTGATGGAACGGCTGGACAGTTACTACCATACGAGGGGGATTGGACAATATGAGATGGGGGGTCTACTCACACAAATTGGTGTTGGCAGAGAGGAGGGGATTGAAAAGAGAAAGAGAGTTATTACCGGGTGTAGAACCATAACTCTTATGGCATGGGGTTGTGGTGTTGATACCAACGAAGCCAACAACCAACTACAACTGTTTATGATTATTGGCTTTCTCTTCACATGCGTATATCATAGCAAGTCCTTCTCCCCCTTATTGGTCTTATATACTGAATCACCAATCCCTACTCTAATACATTGATTTTACTCACTAGATTTTTCGAAGAAATTAAATCGACTACTTGATTTTTAGTCTAAGAGCATCTCTAATTAATGCAAATGTGGATTGTTTTTCACAATCCATTGTTATGTCATCAATGTTCAAGAAATTGCTTCCTACATGACATTGAATAGCAATTGATAGACAGTGAAATTATAAAATGTTCTCCAATGCTTCTATTCAATATTCATATTTTGATGAGGTGTCATTTTTTTTTTTAATTACAAAACTTACCCAAAAAAAGACAAAAACAAAAGTCAACTAGCTTTTAATAGAAAAACATGAACAAATTAATTTTATTTGCTGAGTTGGCTGTCTAATAAACTCTCTGAAAATAGAGGGTCATATTGACAATGTTGATTTCTTTTTTGGCCACATCAGATTCATAGTGAGTGTAAACAGTTGCATTGGAGAAACATATTTGAGTCCATATCTATCTATCCTATGTAGACTTCAATTTTTTCACAATCCATTGGCCCATTGGAGATGCTCTAATATGTTAGAAACTGACATATGTTCGAATGATCTGATACTCGCACTCGAAATTCGAGATTAAAAGATAGCATTTAATCCGGTAGGCATGCAAGTTCTCGCCATTGAAGCTAATGTTGTTTCCTTAGCTTATCTTGTTGCCGTACTCAAAAAGTGTAAATATAACCGTGCCTTGTTTCTCTCCTTTTACCTGTATATATGCTTAGTTATTGTTGTTGTTATTATTATTATTATTTTGAAATATCACAACAGTTTATTAATTAGAGATAATTCAAACTCATAATCTAACGATTTTGATGCAAGTGTGCTTAATAGTTAGTTGAAGTGTTTTTATGAGTTACTTGAATTAGTTTGGAATTACAATATTTCACTTATAACTTGGTAGACTTGGGTTAACGGTTTCTTGTTTACAAATATGTGTTTCAATAAAGAGTTCATATCAATTGTAATTCCTTTATACATATATTATCAGTTTATATAAAATTGAATATGTTAATGTTTTGTGTTTTAAGTAATGACTCTTTTTTAATGGGCAGAATTTAATAAGTTTGGTTTTAGGGTCTGCCTTTAGCGGGCAGTTAGATTTTTGTTATAAGATTTTTTTTTTTAAAAAAAAAAAAACTATTTCAAGCTTACATATGAAGATTTCCTAATTGTTTCTAATTTTACTATTTTTCACATGTATTCGAAGCATACCTTTTATTCTAATATAAACGTAATTTTTTGAAAAAAAATAAAAGACATTCAAAGACAATCAAAACTACAAATTCTTTTCTAAAAGACCCTTAGATTATTAAATCTACAAACTCAAAATGTTGACTATTACTATGGGAAGGATATTGCCACCCAAAAAACTTCTTCTAACATCTATTTGCTTGCAACACCTATTACAATAACACTTTGTATGCTTATTAAAATCTCAAAAATAATCTTATATATCAAATGATAAATGATTATCATCCATAATTAATGGTTGTAAATACCTTCAATTTAACAATATCTTAAATTCGAATAGTTTATTGTGAATAATAATTTTAAAAAAAAAAAATAACTAAAGAGTGTTGAGGTCCAAAATGTCCGCAACCAATTTGTAAATGTAATTACGATTTTTGGGCTTTGTATTCAATTTTTAATGGAGAAAAATTAGGATTTAAAAGAGTAACAAGAGAAAAATTAGAGACCGAAAGAGTAAAAAATGTTTAAGATATAAATGATATTTTAATAAATAATTTGTGGGTGTACTTATAAAATATTTACTCTTTTAGTAATTTTACTCAAGGATAATATTGTTTATTTTTTAACAAAAAATGCTAGTTTAGAGTGTACATATAATTTTTGAGGGGTGAAAATGTCGCTACTCCTTACCTAAACCCAATTAGTTATTATTAAGGGGCTGGCGCTTTATTTGCAGTCCGTCTATATTTGGAGATTTCCTTATCATCAAGTATCCCAAATTAGAAACTTCAATGGTTTTCCTATTTCAAATCCCTTAACAATATGAATTTTAATTGCTTATCATTATTGGCATTCTCTTCACAGGAGTAAATCTTATTAAATCCTTCTCTTCTTTATTGATCTTGTATACAGAATCACCAATCCCTTCTCTAGTGCTTTGATTTTACTAACTAGATTTTTACAAGAAATTAATTCGACTACTTGGTATTTAGTCTAATGTTGTTTCCTTCGCTTATCTTGTTGTCCTACTCAGAAAGTGTATGTGTTGATACAATTCTATTGTGATATGGAATGTATAATATAAATTCTAGTGAGTACCTCCACCTCTCTTAAATTTTTTGTTTGATTATGCTCAGTACTTTTATTCTTTTTTCCCCTTTTCTTTTAGGTGAACGTGTTCTCTCCTCTTATTTATTTATTTATTAAATTGTTTCCTACCAATATATGTTTCCTAGATGGGCACTATTTTAATTTGTTGAAATAGAGCGGGATTTCTTGTTTTTACCTTGTTCAAATAAGTAACCTTCCATATTTTTTAGTTTGTTGAATTAGTGTACGATTTCATATTTCTCTGAAATATATATATTTTTAATTTTTACTGAAATTTTTATAATTATATTAATGACAATTTATTCATTCTTATTCGAATTAGAAAACAAAATCTACCCCTTCTAAGAGTTAATTTCCTATCAATTCACATATTATTGCTATATTTTTAATAACTTGGTTTTAATATTACTATATTTATTTTGTGTCAATTTAAATTTTAGTTTTTGACTTGGTCCCTCTGACAAAAATCCTAGCTTCAGCCCTTTAGGAGAACTAGGGTACGTTTAGCGAAACCGAAGCCTTATTACAGAGGCCGCGTCTTCAATTCAAGAAACTGATAACTTCATCTGTAAATGGGCTATACAACGAGTTTATTATACCACAAGTCACGTTTAACAGAAGCGCCCAACCATGACTTGTAGTACAAGGTTTTGCATGCCACTTGTAACACATTATCCATGGAAGGAACTCTTTGTGTATTTTAAAATTTCATTAAAGCAGTATTTCCAAAACTTACAGACCAAACACAACCTGAGCAATATTAAAACTTGGTTGATTTTCCTCTTCATTGGCTAAAACCTCCCTTATGCTCATGTTGATGCAAAATTATCGTGAATAATGAGGAAAATACAGCAGCAGTGTGGTGAAAGAGTCAATCAAAACTGTCAACCAATTCACTGAGAAATTTCGTTGAACGCTTGGTAAGCACACTTAGTACAAGCAATAGACTCAACAAACCTGCCATTGACGCACACCAAATCAACACAAACCAGAGTAACACTGACTACCAAAACCACCAAAAGAGTTCAAGGCATGATATGATCAATCTCTACAATTCGTCCAAGTGATTTGTGATCAATCCGATGATACAAAGCAGAGATAATATTTTGAAGCTGTGACATGACTTTTTACCTTTTCCCTAACTAATGTCTTGTGAATTAGTTACTTAAAATTAACATGTCAATTTAATTCTAACTTGCTGCACATAATCGAATGTACACAATTGTTTTTTCCTTTTTTGATAAAAGGAAAATTAATTTAGTTACAATTCATTTAACATTAAAAAAGTAATATTGCTAAAAATCTTATATTTCCTTATCATCAAGTATCCCAAATTAGAAATTTCAATGGTTTTCCTATTTCAAATCCCTTAACTATATGGATTTTAAATTGTTTATCATTATTGGCATTCTTTTCACAAGCATAAATCTTATTAAATCCTTCTCTCCCTTATTGGTCCTACATACAGAATCACCAATCCCTACTCTAATGCTTTGATTTTACTCACTAGATTTTTCCAAGAATTTAGATCTACTACTTCGTATTTAGTTTAATATGTCAGAAACCGACATCCCTTCAAATAATCTGGTGCTCGAACTTGAAAACCGAGAGGAAAAGATAGTGTTTAATCCTGTAGGCATGCGGGTTCTCGCCATTGATGCTAATGTTGTTTCCTTAGCCTTTCTTGTTGCCATGCTCAAGAAGTGTAAATATAACGGTACCTTGTTCCTCTCCTTTTACGTGTATATGGGCCTAGTTGTTGTTGTTGTTATTATTACTATTATTATTATTTTTTTGTAATATTGTAATAGTTTGAGGATGAGAGATAATTCAAACTCACAATCTAACCTTTTTGGTGCAAGTGTGCTATAGTTAGTTGAAGTACTGTTTTTATAAGTTATTTGAATTAGTTTGAATTACGCTATTTAACTTGTAACTTGGTAGACCTGGGTTAAGGTTTCTTGTTTATAAATCTGTGTTTCAGTAAAGAGTTCATATAAATTGTAAGTCTTTATACATATATTATTCGGTTTATATAAAATTGAATGTACCGATATCTGCGTTTTAAGTAGTAATGACTCTTTTTTAATGGGGAGAGTTCAATAAGTTAGGGTCTGCCCTTAATATGACGTGTGTTTGAGGAGCCACAAGCCCAACCTCACCCTATCATAATTGATTGTCGTTCTTAATATAAAGTTAATTGATCAAATATGTAATTACTTCCATATTAGTCATACATTCGATTATGGTTTGTGAAACTTCATTTTATTATATATACGCAGTAACATCAACCACAAAAGCTGAGGAAGCACTTGAGATATTGAGAAACAGCAAAGAAACGTTTGATCTTGTGATGACTGATGTTATAAGGCTTGATATGGATGGCTTCAGACTTTTGGAGATTGTCAGCCTAGAAATGGACGTGCCTGTGATTCGTAAGCATATAAAGTTATAAACTATCTGTAAAATAAATGTCTACCATTAATTTGTTTCTATGCTTTGTTAAACTAACTTTACACTATGGATTACATTAACATACGTTCTAAAAGCATGCATTTAATTTGAAGAGATTCTTATTTATGTAAGAGTGCATAAAACATCTAGTTGAATTTGATTTTTTTTTTTTTTTTTTGTAATTACATAAAAAATTTAAAAAGGGCTTCAAATTCAAGATGTAAAATGATTTATGATAAAGTTTTTACTATGCTTGAAAACTTATTTGAATGATATGATAAATTGATTTGTAACTACTATATTATTTAGATAAAATAATTGAATAAATTTTTAAACAGAATTCGATTCTTATGATAATGAAGAAATTTTTTTTCTTTTCTTTTTCTTTTAAAAGTTTTTTTATTTTCTTTTGCTTTTTCTTTCTCTTTAAATCTTATTAATGTTGACTAAAAGAAAAAAATTATAGAATGTTATTACATTCCACTTGAAGGCATAGGGCAGTGTTATTGTTTAATTAATGTGTATCCTAGTTCAATCCTCAATTATATAAAATGGCAGTTGTGACAGATGAGGACAATAAAAGCAGCATCATGAAGGGAATAAGGCATGGGGCTAGTCACTACCTCTTGAAACCTGTTAGAATACAGGAAATCAAGAACATATGGCAGCATGTTGTTAGAAAAAGACTATCTAACATTGAAAAATCTAGTATTATGAGAGAAACCAAGAGCGAAGAATTAAAAGCCTCAGAAAACCTCGAGGCAACAGTTACAAAGAAAGAAGATGGAGAAGGAGAAGGAAAAGAAGCCAACATTGAACCTGAAAACAACTCTTTGCATCAGAAAAGGCCCCGGTTGAAATGGACACAGGAGCTCCATAGTAAGTTTGTTAATGCTGTTCAACAACTTGGAGATGGTATGTCTTTTTCAACACTGCATAACAAGTTTACTGGTGCCAAATATAAAACTTTGTTTTATAAGCATAATTCCACGTATGAACTTGTTTTATGCTGGTTTAATTATAAGTTAAGGTAACGTCGCATTCTTTTTACTGATAATTACAGTGCTCCATCCGACAAAGATATTGAAAATTATGAACGAACCAGGTCTCACTAGGGATCAGGTTGCAAGTCATCTGCAGGTAATTAGTAATTGATTGGCTTTTAATTAGAGTATCTTGACATAGCAAAATTAAGAGTTAATTTGATCCGTGATCTAAATGTAATTATTTATTTTGGAAGCAATGAAATAAACTTCTTTTACAAAAAGAAAGCTTCGGTTGGATGATTCCTCAAAATTTGGAATCATTAATAAAACATCTAACTGGAACTCCCCTTTTTTTTTTTTAATTTTTTTATGTATATATATTTTACAAATATAAGTTATAACTATCAGGTACATTCTCTAAATACTAGCTCTTATAGAATAATCAAACGTAACGCTTTATTAAACTCTGCTTCCTATAGTAGGAGAGAGAGAAAGGCCCCATATTGAGGGGAAAGACTGGTCTCTAACTAGAGGGACCATTGTGTCATTTGGCCTCTTATAGGAGAGCTATTCGTAAATTGTCCACTCTTGATAGATGGTACTCAAACTTGTAATGCGTTGTGACCATAAGCGTAGGTGGCTATGACCAATGCGTCACAACACTTATGAGTAAAACAGCTAAATAGAACTTATTGCTTATATATGATATTAAATTATTTATCATGTCACTTTTATAGAAATACAAAATGAAATTGAAGGAGGAAAAGGAGGAAAAGGAGAAAACAAGCCAACTACATTCGGAAACTCAGCAGTGGATGATGCCTCATGACCTTCCCGTGCCAAAGTTCAAAGAATTGAAATTTTCATCAACATTTCTTTCACCCACGAAGCTGCCTGATGAATACATGGGAAAGTCATATGTGTCGTTGGGTTATAATGTTCACCGAGTACCTGCAGCTTCAAGTAGTTTTCCATTTTGTTCTTCTATTTCTAATGCTAGTTTGAATGCACCACCTAAAGTACCTGAGCAAGCTCCAGTTGAAACAGGTGCAATATTGCAACATACAATTGCCTCTGGACATGGTCAGATTTCTTCTTCTAGTAATTACATTTTTTCTCCCATTTTCACTTAATTACCAAAGCCATGAAATTAATAATAAATAATATTCATTTTCTCCAGAAATTATCAAGAAGCCTTCTAGACTTTCTTCATTTACAAAAAGATTTGACTCTTTCTGATTAAAAAAAAAGGAAAAAAAAATATTGTTCCCGTCTTTTATAAATATTCTTACTAGTAAAAACTTCTTAAATTATGTATTTATGGGTGCAAATTACAGTAATTCTTAAATGAAAAACCATTATTTATTTACGTAGAGTTCGTTTTATATATAGTGTTATAGTGTGGATGTTCACATTGATGTTACATGTATAGAGTTATAGTGTCTTTCATATGCTGCCTAATTTTATGATCATACTAAAAAGATGACGATCCATATAGAAAGATAATAGTAGCTTTTGTTTGTTTCTTCATTTATCTTTATTTTTGTTTATTCATGGTTATTATCATTTGATTTTCTATTAGGTAGAGAAAAGGGAGGATATTTTGTTAGTCACCCCTCAAATTCAGGAGGGCAATTCAATGACTACGCACACAATGTGCAATATCCAACACTGACAGATTCAATGAAGAACAATGAATGGAATTTTGCCCGGCATCCTTATGAGAAATCACAACGTGTCCAAAGCAGTTTCCATCACAGCTGTTCCAGTCCCTTCTTATGATGACCTTACTGAACTTGTCCAACAGGTGACATTATGATTTCCAATCGGTTTTGCTTGTCAAAAAATTTGTTCTTTGGAATGCTTTTACACTTAAAAAATAAGGACTAAAAACATGAACGAATCCGTCACTCTCCATATGTTATACATATAAATTCAACATGTATGCGATTTTTTTTTTTTTTTTTTTTTTTGAGATAAACATGTATGCAAATTTTATTAGTCAAAGTTGAATTATACATGATTACATTGAAATTCCTAAGTGAAAGATTAATCCCCTAATTATGTTTCTTAATGCACATGCACGTATTACTTTCTTCTGTATCTTTTTCTCTTGTAATTTAATGACATTGTATATTGCAGTTCGCTAACGATGAGCCCCCGAAGTTGTGATCTCTGTAGAGAATGAACGTAGGCTTTGGGAACCAAGTTTTTAATCGACCATCTATCACAAGTACTAAACTTCTTGTCCAACCTTCTACTTCTGCAGAGCAAGTACTGTTAGTTGAAGGTGAAGGAGAAAATATAGTAACCTATTAAAACATAGAGGGACTCCTGAATAATTATGAGGCTAAGGTGTATAAATTTGATCATTTTCAGGTAACTACTAATTTATATGTGACATAACATAGAATCTACAGAAAGTATATAAATGCAGGACTGATGATCTAGTGCATGTAATCTAGAGTTCGCAGTTAATTATTGCTACTGCTGTGATCAAAAGTGTTGGGGATTTATGTGGAAGTGAATGTGAAATTTTAAATTTGGATTAAGAGGGCTGAAGGGAAGAGAAATATTTTATTATTGATTTGATTTTCTTATTGGATTGTACTTGATTACAGAAGCAACTCATGCTACTTAAATTAGTTTGTGACACTAGTATTTAGGCACATTTCTTTTTACATTCATTTCTAATTCATCTAGGAATTGTAGATTTCCTAGTCATTGTCAATTCATTTCACCATTCATCTGTAGCATTATCTTGAATCATTTCCCCAAGTCAATGCATGCATCATAGAATTATCTCTGTAATTCTTGCACTGATTACAAATTAGATATTACAAAGAGACCTCGCTAAACATGAATAATAGTCGGTAAAAGCTTGCATGGTTATATTTATGACTCATTGGGCAGCTCTATAAGCATTTATTAGAAAGATTTCTGGCTTGCAGATGATCTGATAGTCTACCACAGACAATACATAGTACTCATCAATGAATATAAAACAAGAAGAGTAAATACCATAGCTTATATTAAAGCACAATACACTACTACAAAACAGAACAAATCAGAGAACATGGTAACTCTCTAGTTACATAAATAATATCAATTTGCAGGAAAAGAAAAACAGACAAAACGATGCTTTAACATCAAGAAAGTTATTTCTAAAGAAGAAGAGAGGATCTGTCCATGCTCCTTCATGCAGTCCTGCTGATTAAACGATAGGCTTGCGAACGAGAACAACAGAGTTGATGACATCATTCGTGGGATGGAAGATTGAGAGAACCTCAAAATCCAACAAGTCACTTTCCTCCACTACAGGATACAAGAATGCTCTGGCTCCTTTTGCACTCCTCACCAACAGAGCTCCTCCTTTTTTCATGTACTTGCTTATATGCCCAACAATCTTCATTTTGTCTTGCTTAGTCATCCCAACCAGAGCTGCCAAAAATATGCAATCATATTCCCCTAACTTCTCTTTCACATCCATTATGTCCTCAGCGTGAAACTTCATTCTCTTCGCGAACTCAGCATCAGAAGCAACAATTCTGCGAGCTACATCATTGGCTGCCTCATCACTATCAAAGTTATCAAAGTGAGTAGTTTTCATGTGGTGTGAAGCCATGATTACAGAAGTAAGCGGCATTGGACCCGAACCCACAAAGGCTACTTTCTTAGGGTTGCACAACACCATTCTCGCTGAGTATTCCATATTCCAAATTGGCTAGCTTGACATAGTTTCCATAGTAAGGGAAGAGATTGAGATTGTTTAACGGTTGAGGAAATTTTGTTAAAAATGTTGCAAACTCAAGCTCCAACAAGCCCTCAGCACGACCACAAAGAACTACGAGACTTTCACGCATTTGTTTAGCTTCATGGGTCAACGCCCTAATGTCTATGGAAGACTGGGAGGGTACATAATTTCACTAGTGAAGTGAAGAGGCTATTGACTTGCTTTGAAGGCCTTAATGAGTCAAGTTTGGTTATGCTAGCATGGATTTGCATAATGCGAGCTATAAGGAGCTCGGATGGTATGTGCCCTTCAAAGTTGGGGTTCTGGAGGGAAGCCATGGATGAAAATCTCTACTGTTGGAGAGTAATTAGATAGTATGTTGTGTGCTTGTTTTGTGGAAGGGCCTTGCCAGTTATAGTATTTATAGAGGCAAAATGTTGGAATTTAGCGACTTTTATAGTATAAAGTTTGCTGATTTGTATGATTATGTTGGTCAAAACAAGCATGGAGTTCCATGCCATAGTATATAATTAGCATTGGATATCTAACTATTTAAAATAAGAAACTAGCTCCAATATTCCATTTATTATTATTTTTTTCTATCATATCTAAAGAATTGTAAGAAGCAAGAAGAAATATGATAATTTAAGCCTCCTGTGCCCCACTACTTTTAAAAATTGTGTTGATAACCATTTGCCTTACTAAACATAGGCTGAGTAGAAGGAAATCCAGCAGTTGGATATTTGTTTTTGTATTTGTTTAATTTGAAGGACAACACAAGTAAGCCGACGCCGTATATATATTAGGGTTTGTGTTCTTTTCATACTACGTGTCATATGTGTTATCTGCATGAATAAAGAGATCCTTGAGACTTTTCATGTTCACACTATAAACTTGAATATATATATATATATATATATATATATATTTGGTGGAATTATCAGCAATACCCATTTTCAAATAGTAATTTTTGTTTTTGCCCACTTAAAAAAAAAATATGTTTTTAACCCCTGAAATAAACTAATTCCATCATATACCCAAATTACTCATAATGCCATTGCACATTTTTACCCAAAAGACCTTAACTTTTAAAATTAAAAAAAAAAAAAACCGAAATATGTAATTACGAAATAGCCACGTATATATATGTGTAAGAAATCGATGGAAAGTTATTATCATCACTAATTATAAAAATGAAAACTCAACTCGTTTTCTATGACCCTTACCCGATCGAGACCTGACCAGTCCGTTCGACCTTTTTCGACAATTCTCCTATAGTTACTGACCTTGCTAGACCATCTTCGACTGCCGACGACCATCTCCATTTGCCAAGGTACGCAAATTTGCCTTCCATTTCAAAGTTAGGGATTTTTTTTTTAAAAAAAAAAAAATTCCTATTTTGAGATGTTTTTTGTGCCATGGATGTTGGGTTATAATGATTAAGTTTAGAATAGGTTAGATTTGGTTGGATTTGGGTTGAAAGTTGTCGATTCTAATGGTAGTAGCGTCGTCGGCATCGGTTTGATTTTTCACTTCAGGTTTTTCAATTCGAATTTCCACAAAGGTTTTTAACTGTGATAAAAAAATCAAAGTGAAAAACCGATTATGTTTGATGTGAAAAACTGATCTACAACATTGACAGGTTTTTCAGACCTAGTTAAAAACTGATTTGATTTTTCACATCCAAAATACTAATCGTTTGTTGTTTTTCTTTCCTGCAGATAGATTTCAAGTATAAACATAGTTCACAAACAATTGACAAGAATTCGAGCGGAAATACACACATTGGTCAAAAATGGCTTGGTAAAATCATTGCAATTATTTCTAGATAACGTTTGTACCATTGGTTCATAGGGGAGCACTCGTTCAGACATATTTTGGAGATAATCAACAACAATACAACTACTCCCTCCATGATATTATGGTTTCTTGCTAGAAAGGTAGAAGTCCCTAATGGATATCGTCATGAAATGTGGTTTCAAATCAAGGGAGAGAACATATAGGTTTGAGAAACAAGAGTTTTTATTAGTGACGTGACTTCTTTTTAGGGGTATCGATCGAAAAATCTTTAGTATGGTGCAGAATAATGAGAACAGTATCATATGACGATTGTTTAATGGAGTGTCGTCGAGTGTGCCTAGTCTAGCCATCTTTTTCAAGGCAAGAAGTCATAAAACGCGTTAGGGCTATGCACTTGAAAGTGTAATAAATGATGAGGATCTTTTGAAGTTAGCTAATGTAGGGATTGTTTTCCATCTCTTCATGAGACAGGATGATAGGGCCAACATTGTTTACTTTATGTGGGGTATGATAGAGAATGCAGAGATGTGGTACATTAAGCCATAGTACGTTGGTCCACTGCCTATATATAACGATTACTAAAGAGTGGATTAAAAACCCATCGAAGACCATTAATCTTTTGGGCTATGTCCCGACGTTTCAGATACACCTAATACGGTTAATGTTTATAGTTTCCTCCTAATATGATTAATATATAGGGTTATATATATATATACACTAACTATATGTTTGTTTTTTGTTTAATCATTTTTGCATTATAATGGTGGTTAGTTGAAATGTTCCTAATGTTGAAAGATAAGATAGGGAAAAATAACTAGTTCTTGCAAAATGAGCTACCAAGGTGTAAGAGACGGACACTTAAAGGGACGCCGAAAGATATAAAAAGCCTTAATGATTTTCCCTTTGTAAGTGGCGAACTTAACCTAAATTAGTTTCCTGTTTTTGTTTGTTTTAACTATAGTTATTTATATTAAGTATATAATAGTAATAATATAACTATATATATTACAGATAGTTGGCATGGTGCAAACTCTTGAGTCCACTGATTTCGAAATAGAGATGACAGTATTAGAAATATTTCAATCTGAAATATTTGGTTGGCGATAAGGCACATAAAGTTAACAGTGAAGGGAGTGAGGATGATCATGATGATGACGATGATGATGCACGAGGTGATAATGATGATCATGTGGAGAATGGAAGGGGTGATGATGAGGTGAAGGGTGATGATAATCAAGTAGTTGATGAGTTTTCAAGGGAGGATGATGAGCGACACGAAGACGTTCCAAGCATACGATCTGAATAAGAGAATACATTTCCAAAGTTGCAAACAAAAAGGTCACACAATGTACAAAACACATATTTTAAAGTATGAATCTTCTATTTATTTTATTGTTAAGTGAATATCCATTTTAATAAATGAAAAAATTGTGGATATATTGTACAGTAGTACGCAGTGGGATAGAGAGATGGAATCTGTAAACATGATAGATGGAGTGTAATTATTTAAATATGCAGGTTATATTTCCCCAAATACTCAAAAAACAAGGAAGACTTTGTCAATTTTTTTACAATTGTGTACAAGGTGTGAAATAACATATATATATATATATATATATGTATATATATTCTACAAATGAAGTAGTTGTTTAAGTATCTTATGAGTTTACAGAAGACAACTCATAAGAAAGTAAGTAGGATGAATAAAATCATAAGAAAAATGGATAGGAGGCTAAGACGGATGGAAGAACATTTAAAAATTTCTAGGTCTCCAACTGGTAGGCATGATTCGAATGATGACGACGACAATGATGATGTTGATGAAGGCAGTTTTGTCTAGGATGAGCACATCTATAGCCCACCACTAATACCACATCAAGATGAGGGGCTCTATTGGTCACCTTTCCATGAGGACGAGATAGTCCATCAGTCACCTATCCATGAAGACCAAGCAACCATCCATTTGGAAGATTAGGAGGTCCATCAATCTCATGGTGTCCACCAGTTACCCTTCCAACAGGAGGATCGAAAGATCCACCACTCATAAAAGGTCTATCAAATGCAAAGGCTGAGCGTGGTGATGAGCAGATATATATAGTATTTCTATTATGTTACAATCTAATATTTAATTCTAAATGTCTAATTGATGGTTTTGATTTGCTTACAGTTGCATGATGAGGTTATCTAGGAACGAGGCAAATGAAAGATGAAGCTAGCGACATCTCTACTGATACCATATACGGATCTTGGACCACTAAAAGTGAAAAAGAAAGTGCTCCAAATGCAGGTCGAGGAGGTAGCGAAGTTTGTAGACCATATAAAGGCTATCTACAATGAATATAAAACTTTCACGTCTTTAGACATCAGGTATTGATAAAAAACATCATTATCCTTTCATCCTAGTTGCTAATATCATAAAATTTACAACATATTTTTTTTCTTTATTTTAGGTGTGCAGTTGATTGTTGTGGGTGGTGCATGATACTGAACATATTGTGAACTGTCAAGAACAAGAACCAATGATTGAGTTCAGAGCATATTTATTCTTATTTGATGTGCCTACGAAAGAAGTAGTGGAATGAGGTTGAGGACACTAGAAACGCAGTCCATAAGAGTTCATTATTTGTGAATGGTTACATTTCAGTCAGTTATACATTTACAATTTCTTGTCATGTGTCCTTGAAGTTAAATAGCATGCTTAATTTTTATCTTACAGACATTTATGACATTATACTATCAAGAGCATTACGTCCGCAAAGGAATAAAGTTTGATCCAATTACAGCTGATGTACCCTTAGAGTGGCTTGCATTCGATTGTGGTAAGATAAACGTATTAGCGTCGTGGTGGCGTGTTGAAAATGTAAGTGTTGTTCGAAGATTAAGAGTTATTATTTGATCATCCGAATTAGTATTATACCATGACATATTCAAACTACAGGTGTTGCTATTATGTAGTATGAATCAAAATCAGAGAGAAGAAAATATTAATATATGATTCCCTTGCATATATTGACGTAGCTAAACGGATAGAGCCAGTTGAGTCACTGGTGTCTTTGATGCCCATTTTGTTGCGATTCATGGGATTTTATGAGATGACCCATATATATATGCCACCTATGGATGAACGATAGAAACTTGAGTGTCTTGATAGATTGTATATGCCCTAGCAACTCGATGGGTGAGTAAATTTATAACTTAATTTATATATATATTTTAAATGGTATGTTAATATCATTTAATTAATTTATTACTGATATAGGATGAGTTATGGACCGTAAGTGGCAATGTACATATGCGACCTTTTACAGTCGAAAGAGAGTACATGGAAATCAAGATAACTCGATCAAGTTGCAAATGTCATTGCATTGAGGAGAGAGATTGCTAGGGATCTATATATGTTTTGAACATTATTGTATAAAGTAAATAAATTTAGGAAATAGACATTAAACTCTGATAGAGAGGTCGTATATAAGTAAATGTATGAATTTATACATTAATTATTCATTTTGTTAATTACTAATTTATGAAAATATAATATAATAAAGGTTAATACTGCTAAGTATATAATTTGAAAGCCATGATCGGTTTTTTACCGGGTTTGAAAAATCAAAATAAGTTTCTAAACCCACTTGAAAAACTGATTAGAGAAGAAAATGTTTGTTTCAAGCAATTTGAGGTCATTTTTTCCTATTAAAAGCCATCTAAAGAGGAGAAAAACAAGAAAAATCATGATTGGTTTTTTAGAGGGGTTGAAAAATTGAAATCGGTTTCTCACCCCATTGAAAAACCGATCAGAAGAGAAAAGTAAGAAAATCTATGATCGGGTTTTAAAGGGGTTGAAAAGTAAAATCGGTTTCTTAATCCCATTGAAAAATCGATCCTATATTTTATCCCCCTTTTACCTCTTTTCCCTTCAAATTTGAACGTTCCCGATGACCAAAAAGACATAAAACCATAGAACTGATGTTATATCCCACAACCGATCAACATTACAAGCAAATATAATTAGATGAATTAACATTAAGATTTGCACAATGTGAAACATTATCATTTGATGTCATGTCTAACTTCAATGTTACCATATGAAGTCATTATGTAAGTTATTTACTGCAGTTCCACCTTAATTTTTTAAATTCAAGCACTTTAGGGTAATTTGTTGCCCACTGAAAGTCATTTGAAGGGGAGAAAAATGAGAAAAACCATGATCGGTTTTTTAGAGGGGTTGAAAAATCGAAATTAGTTTCTCATCCCTTTGAAAAACAGATGAAAAGAGAAAATTAAAATAAAAAAAAAAAAAAACCCGATCAAAAGAAAAAATCAAGAAAACCCGTGATCGATTTTTGGGGAGGTTGAAAAATCGAAATTGGTTTCTTAATCGCACTGAAAAACTAATCCTATGTTTTCTCCCTCTTTTACCCATTTTCCCTTCAAATTTGAAGAGTCCCAATAACTAAAAATATACAAAAATCATAGAATTAATGTTATATCTCACAATGGATCAATATTACAAACAATTAGTATATAACAAAAGCCATAACATTTTGGTTTTGAAAGAATAAACCCATTTCTCCCCCATTTTGATATCAATTACTTCATTTATTAAATTTACATTTATTAGTAATTTAATTTAATTTTTATTAAAATTGATGAAAATTTAACAGGCTTTTCCCTGTTTTTTGATTATCCGAGTATAATAGTACCACTTCATTACAAAAATAGAATAATATATTTCATTTCAAAAAATAACATAACAGACATGAAATAGAAGTTTTAAATTAATGTCTAATCATTTTTTTCATCATTACCTAACATTGGATTACAAGTAGAAAACCGATGAGGACGTCGATGTTGGTTGTGTGCTGTCTCATAACAGAGGCGGCATCTTCAGGGAGACACGACATTTTCTATGAGCATTTGTGCTTGTCCCAACTTTTGTCGCAGCGGCTCCACTCGTTTAGGCTTTTGCACCTGTAGCTGCACTCGTCCCTCCATTAACAGATGTAAGGGGTTATAGCAATAAAGACGGTTGTGTCCCCTCTGACCATATTTTTCACATTTTCGTTCGACGAGCTTCCCCAATTGAAAGGAATTCGAACATTCTTCTGTCTGCCTACTTGTCTTTTTCCTATGAGTGGTAGTACAATCATGCTTCTAACTTCCGTAGGAACATTCCAATTGGCCAATTAAGAGATGGAATTTATAGAACGTGTATATATAGCTTTCAGCCACTCCACTTCATAATACTAACTATAAAGTGTATCACAACTGACGCTCTCGAACTTGACATATATCAAATTTAAGTATTAAGATATGACATTAAATACCAAAAGTAACAACGTACAATTACGATACCTGGCTATAACACATGCATAAACACATGACAACTGATCTAAGTTCCACTACAAGCAAGTGCATGCGTTCGTTTGAATATTAACCACTGCATCACCTTTGCTAGGATACAGGACGCTGTATGTGATTGATTCTGTAATGGGATGTATGCTAAATTCCATCGATAAATTTTTGACCAACATGATACAATCGTACGCAACGGTGGTAACATAAGTTGTGAGTTTCTCAACAGTAATATGTCTATTATTAAACTATTTTTGTAGCACATTTCTCACATATTCATGTGCATTTGTTAATAGCAAACGACATATTTGCATCATGCAATTGTTAAACAACTCTATAATGTTAGTAGTTATCATTTCATATCTTTTTTTTTTAACAATGTGCCCATGACCACCTGCTCACTCCAGTCTTAACCAAAGTTTCATGTGTTTTTGGATATAACGCCTGAATTTCTTCCAATATTCTATTGTAATCAGCTGGCACATAATTGTATACTACATTGTAAAATGAATTTTCCACATTCGAAAACCTTTTACAATGTTGCTTAAAGTTTTGCCACAGGTGGAAAAAACATAATGTGTGGGACTTCAGAAAAAGCTACACTCATCCCATTCAATATGCTTTTATGACAATCAGATATGGTAAACAAATCATCTGACACATCGATCACCTCTCACAATCTGCTTAAGAACTAAGCCCGTGAACAGTCTGACTCTCCATCAGCAAATCTAAAAGTAATGGGATAAATCATTTTCGACCCATCTTTACATACAGCAAAAAAAAAAAAAAAAAAAAATTATCTCTTTATATTCATCTTACAAATGAGTGGCATCAATAGCAACAATTGTCTTATGTAAGATCAAAAATCCTCAATGAAACCTTTAAGTGCAACAAATGAATATAGAAATCGGTTGTTTTCATCTCTCTCTATTGTCGTCATTGTGCTGAGATTAGATATTTTAACTTTTGAAAGTAGGACGGAAGTCGTTGATATGACTAAACACTTATCCATATGCTAGTTTCTTTGTATATTGTAAAGTTTTTCGAGCTTTATTAGTACAAAATCTGCATGTCATACTGCTCTGATATTTCTCCGATCAAACGATTAGGTGTATAAATATCTCTTCCTATCTTTCCCATATACAATTTTTTGATGACAATAGCCTTCACTCTTCATATGTGATTTCATAGCTGTCTGATGACACGTGTGTTTCACTATACACTTCAACACAAACCACATTAAACAACCCTTTCTTCATCTTGCACGAATTATAAAGCTATAACTCTTATCCTTGCAACCGGCCCTAAATCACTCTGCGTTTGAACGTCTAACCCGATATTCAAACTTGGATTTCAGAGCATATTCTCCAATCACTGTACTCATTTCTTCTTTACTGTAAAAAAATGCACCTTTATATAATGTACCCTATTGGTAGACGGTCGATGTAGTGTTTAAAGTAGTCTCAATGTCGTCCAGTTCTACACCAAAAACAATCCAGTATGGTTGTGAATGATTGTTCTGAAATTGTAAACCTGAAAATCTTATTTTTGGAAACCCTTCATCCTTAACATCATCATCAAATCAAGTTTCCTTTTCATCACTATCTCGAGTTTACTGTTCGTCCCATCACCATTATCATCTGTATCCTAATCTTCATCATTACTAGCATTATTCATATAGTCATCATTAATGTCGCAAATGAGACTTTCCATAGATGTAAATGGGGCGATAGAAACATCAACCTGATTACTACCAACACTTGAAGTAAGATAAAATTGACTTTCAACCATATACAGATTTACAGATCTATCTGTATCTGACATGTCATGTCTTGTGTCTGGTTTTAAGTCAGTGACAAATCTCTTGCAACCTTATCGATATAAATCTCTCTAACATCAACATTTTTTAACACTTTTAAACCAACCAAACCAAGATCAAACATGTTATGTATCTTTTTAATTTGGCTATTTGCCACATTTTGTAGTAAATAATAAATATGCATATCCCACCTTCTTCTATCGATGTTAGCACCTTTGTACACAACATCCACCAACGATGAAAAACCACTATTTTTTAAGACCCCACACATGATCGAATCACCCCTAACGTAGTTAGATCCATTCCACTCTTTGTTGAAGTTAATTACGCTTATCTTTTGAGTCATTCCTATAACATTCAAAGAATATTTAATTAGTCTCACTCCAATGGGTCAACATTACAAAATACAATCATATCGAATAAAATCTAACACTATAAATCAATACCAGTGTCAAAAACATAAGATATATCAAAATTATGCTAAAACTGCCTAACTCGGTTTTTAAGTGGACCAAAAAACCATTAAAATATCGTTTGATGGATTTATTGTGCACTCATAACACTCTCTAGCTAAATCCAACCAAATAGAACAAAATACGATCATATCTAACCACATATAACACTAAAATTCAATACACAACACCCAACATACAACAAATATCAAAAATATGAAAAAATTGCTTAAATCGGTTTTTCATTGGATGAAAAACCGATCTCTTGCTCAAATCGGTTTTTACATCTCTATAAAAATCAACATCGGTTTTTAAGTCATATAAAAAACTGATTTCGTTGTAGACTTTGTAGAAACTATAAATCTTTCTTACGAATACCATATATCATAATCAAATCACTCTTAAAGTCTTTAGCTTGTAATCTGAACAAAACAATCTAAAAACTAACCAACAAAAATATATATATTACCTTCAAAACTCAAATTACTTGAAATAGAAGAAGAATGTTCAAAACCTTCAATGGATGAAGAAGCTTCAATGAACAATCCCTTGCTAGGAGGTTTGTTTTTCGGCTACAATGGTGAATGGAAGAAGAAAAACCTTAATGGAGTAGAGAAAAGAGGTTAGGATATTTTTAGGAAGAAGAAGACTATTTTGGTAATTTCGGGTTAGGACAATTGAGTGATTTTAACTTAAGAGTAGTTTAGTAATTTTAGGCATACAATGTAAATAATTTATTTGAGATGTCAAAAATAATTTTTTTTTAAAAAAATTAGGTAAAAATTATTTTTTTTTATGTGGTTAAAAGTAATAAATTTCCCCCTTGAGACTTTTCATGTTCATACTATAAACTTGAATATATTTGAGGGACCACTCAAGTAAGCTGACGTCGCATATATACTGAGGTTTGTATTCTTTTCACACTACATGTCATAAGTGTTATCTGCCTGAACAAAGAGATCCTTGAGACTTTTCATATTCACACTATAAACTTGAATATATATATATTTTTTTGTGGAAATTACTAGAAACATCTATTTTAAAAGGATGACTTTTGTTGTTACCCACTATTTAAAAAAAAAAATTATTTTTAACCTCCGAAACAAATTAATTCCATCATATACCCAAATAATCCATAATATTCCTGCACATTTTTATCCATAAGTCCTTAACTTGTAAAATTTTAAAATAAAATTGGAATGTATAATTACGAAACAGCCCCTGCATAATGAGTCAAGGTTGGTTATGCTAGCATGGATTTGCATAATTCGAGCTATAAGGAGCTCGAATGGTATGTGGCCTTCAAAGTTGGGGTTTTGGAGGGAAGCCATTGATGAAAATCTCCACTGTTGGAGAGTAATTAGATAGTATGCTGTGTGTTTGTTTTGTGGAAGGGCCTTGCCAGTTATAGTATTTATAGAGGCAAAATGTTGGAATTTTGCAACTTTTATAGTATAAAGTTTGCTGATTTGTATGATTATGTTGGTCAAAACAAGCATGGAGTTCCATGCCACAGTATATAATTAGCATTGAATAACTAACTATTTAAAATAAGAAACTAGCTCCAATATTCCATTTTTTTTTTTCCTTTCGTATCTAAAGAATCGTAATGAGCAAGAAAGATGATAATTTAAGCCTTCTGTGCCCCACTACTTTTAAAAATTGTGTTGATAACTATTTTCCTTACTAAACATAGACTGAGTCGAAGGAAATCCAGCAGTTGGATATTTGTTTTTGTATTTGTTTAATTTGAATGACAACTCAAGTAAACTGACGCCGTATATATATATATTGGGGTTTGTATTTTTTTCACACTAGGTGTCATATGTGTTATCTTCATGAATAAAGAGATCCTTGAGACTTTTCATGTTCACACTGTAAACTTGAATAAGTTTTTTTTGAGGTAATAAACTTGAATATTATGATACTGAAATATGAAGTCAAATGGTCGTCGTGGCATGGCTAATGCCTGAATATTTTTCCAAGGATTGTGATTGTCAATTTGTATTGATTTCTTAAAATCCTTTTAGTGTACGTAATGATGATCCCAAAATATGTTTTTATTTTTACAAAGCTGGCAAGCAATAATTTTGGGATAAAAGACTGAAGATGAGAATTGCACAACATTGTGTTGATATAATGAAACGCAATTACCACTTTGCAATATACACTCATTTAATCACAGTACTCTTAACCTATGTGTTCTCTTATTCTTCTACAGAACGATTTATGTATTGTTGTAACGTCAAGATACGCACTCTTAATAACATTGAATGTAATTTATGTATCTAACTCGCATATAAGATTTGTATAGTTTTTTCCTTTTTTCTTCAAAAAAAAAAAAAAAGTCACAGAGAAAATGAGAAGACTGTCAGGGTCTATTAAATTTGTCAAAATCAAATACCTGTTGTGCTATACCAGTAAAGTTTGTTTGATAACTTAATGAATGAGAAGGTGTCTAATAACCTCTATTAAAAGATTATGTATGATTAAGTAGTTTTTAAATTTAAGAAAGGGAAAACTTAAACTTGATATCTCAACTTAATTGAAGATCATTATAATTACAAATGGGTGTTTAAGAGAGTAATGTATTTTCTCTTAATTTTATTTTTTTAGTTTTATACATTTTATTTTTCAGAGTAATTTTTAATTTTTCATTAGTATTCAGTACCTAGTAATCACTTCAGTAAAACTATACAAAATATTCACTACAAGAACATAGAGCTATAGGTACAAAATTTTTAGATACTAAAATATTTGTTCATAAAAAACACTCAATAGGAATTATTCCCTGAGGAAACATTTGTAAGGACAAATTCTTATTTTCGCCCCTAAAAAAAGTACTTCTGTAGGGATGAAATTCTACCTAAAAAACACCATAGCAATGGAATATCTATCTCAATCCTGAAATAAATAATGTACCTTATGATTATAGTTTATCATATTTGAGCTATGAAAGGGTATGACTAAGATATGACAGTTTATTTTCCAATAGTTTGATATTATTAATCTATTAATCATAGAGAATATTTACTTATACGTATGGACATCATTACTCTTATTTTAAATAATAGTATGTTACAAGTTTCATAATTTTTGTGCTTAACTTATTGCGTATTAAAATGCTTTTTATATGTATTCATTAGCTTCATAGGTTTTTGGGTTAGTGTTTGAAGACAAAAGAATTAAAATTCAAGCTCAAAGAGGTTAGATATCAAAGTTGAGAATAGTTTGCAAGACTACAGGCACTCCTGGTCTTGGATTAATACGTATTATCAAAGATAGATCAGTTATTTGTTTTATGTATTGGAGTTAAATATTTTACGTGTATATTCATTAATAACATTCTTTAATGCCACCAAGATCTACTTATAAAAAAATAATTTAAATAAACATTTGATTAAAGAGAAAATTTGTTCAATCTAAATATTTCGCTAGTCAGCTACGCCATGTATGCGTATCTGATGATTCAAAATCTTTTCATGATATCGCCTTCACATTTGTGATGGCAAAATTTCACTGTATCCTTCTGCATTGGAGATTAAAAATGTCTAAAGAAATTAATTAGAAGCTTTCATAGTTCCAACATTGCATCTTATAGCATCTGTTTAGTAAATACAAAATACTCACCAAACAAGCCAAAACTAGAAGAAAAACAACACACATGACTTATATAGAGGCACACTATTGATAATAGAACTTACAAATCAAAGCAGAGAAAACGAGTACAGCTGTTCAGTTCTTATCAATTTGCAGGAAGAAGAGAAACAAACAAATAAACACACACACACACACACAACCATGCATTCTTTCTATAAGGATAGTATGTTGGAGACGATGAAACTCTTCAATGAAAAATAGGCTTGCGAACTAGAACAGAACTCATGACATCACTAGTGGGATGGAAGATGGAAAGGGACTCAAAATCCAACAAGTCCTGCCCCTCCACTACTGGATACAGAAAAGCACCTGCCCCTTTTGCACTCCTCAAAAGCAAAACTCCTCCTTCCCTCATATACTTTCTTATGTGTCCAAGAATTTTCATTTTCTCTTCTCTAGTTATCCCAACAAGAGCAGCCAAAAATATGCAATCATACTCCTTTAACTTCTCTTTCACTCCCATTATGTCACATGTCAGAAATTTCATTCTCTTCTCGAACTCAGCATCTGAAGCAACTATTCTACGAGCCACTTCATTGGCTGCTTCATCAATGTCAAAATTATCAAAATGAGTCGATTTCATGTGATGTGAAGCCATGATGATGGAACTAAGAGGCATTGGACCAGATCCCACAAAGGCCAGTTTCTTTGGTTGCACGACACCATTCTTTTTGAGGATTCCATATTCTAGATTGGCTATCTTGATATATCTATCATAATAAGGGTATAGATTGAGATTATGTAAAGGTTGGGGAATTTGGGCTAACATTGTTCGCAAATTTGATCTCCAACGAGCCTTCAACACGACTAAATAGAGTCATGAGACTTTTGCGCATTAGTTGCACTTCTTCCGGTAAGGCCTTAAAGTCAATGGAACAAGGTAAGGTACATAATTTTAGAAGAGAAGTGAAGAGGGTATTGACTTGATTTGAAGGCCTCAGAAAGTCGAGCTCGGATAAGCTAGCATGGATTTCCATAATGTGAGTAACAAGAAGCTCATCTGAAGTTTGGTTTTCAAAGTCTTTGTTTTGTGGGGAATCCATCGATGAAAATAATAAAAATGAGAGTGAGGGATAGATAAGTTGTTTTTAGGTCTTGCCCAAATGCCAATAAAATTACGTGTATTTATAGAAGCAAAAGATTAGGATTTCGTAATATTTTAGCATGATTTATTCATGAAGGCAAGAAATAGGTGTTGTCTCTTGAAATTGTTCAGGAATATTATTAAAATACCCATTGAAAATGAAACTAATATGAAACCACCTGTTTTTTATATTTAAAAATGAGATTTAATGATACTATCTTTAATTTTAAAGGGTTCTTCGAATTTCTTTTTTAGTTGTGTTTTCTACTGGCCAAGCTGGCCTGTGGCTTCTTGTCATAAGATATTCATTAACATTAATGAATAACTACTAATTTATAACATACTAGCTTCATTGATCCACCTGAATTTTTATAATCACCAAACAATATTTCAAAGGAGCAAGAACATATACGACAATTCAACTTTTTGATGTATCTGACTATCTGTTTTAAGATATCTAGCCCTATTGCTATGAGCTTTTACAACATGAACATATATTTAAACTATAAAGTTTGACTGTATGGAAGAAACAAATTGTAAAGAAACAATATTCACCGCTCATCAACAAAGTTCATGTCAACAATTATCTATATGCTATAGTTTGTACCTATGCGTTTAAAATTGATGTTGCATTTTCTTTATAATTTATGCATATAAAATGAAGAGGGAAATCAAGCATCCACGAATACTGGTCTTGGTGGTCATTGGATTTGATTAAAGGATAATACAATACCTTTGGAGCTTGTGTAGATTATTATGTGTGATGTGGTTTTTGAGTCATACTTTATTTAATTTATTTATTTTCTTTGCGAGTTATACTTTTCTTATTTTGGAATCAAAGGCCTCCAGAGCATGGCTAATGCCTTCATTTTTTCCTTCCGTCCAGACTTTCACGAAGTACTTATAATAATAATTATTAGAAAACCAATTTAGTTAGTAATTTTTTATTGAATCATTCAAGTCATTCTCTTTTTTTTAACTATGAAAATTCATGCAAGTTTATTTTTTTCCAAAAAAAATATATATATATTTACTTCATCACAAATTAAATATTAAAATAATATAAGAGAAAGTTTGAGTAAGATTTTGCTGCTCGATCAAAAGAATTGCACGACACCTCCTGAAGTCTGTAGTATGCCTAAAAATAAGTGAAAACATATTTACCTTTTTATTATACCAAGCTCCCATGTCATTAGTCTAATTCTATCTACTTCAATAGTTGATAGAGATTTTTGGTCAAATGATTATTTTGTCCATGAACAAAATAAAAAATAATAATAAAAAAGAAAAATGTGGTGGAGATCTAATTTAGATGATATTTATATGATGGTGGAGATCCACTTTGGATCTCCAAAGACTGTATTTAAAAACAAAAAAAAAAAATATGGTGGAGATCCAATAATCCAAATGTTAGATGGGATCCATTTAACAGTGGATATTCAATCTGGATCTCCACCAACAATATTAAAAAAAAAAAATTAAAAAAATATCTTAAAAATCCTTAAAAAATGAAAAATGAGGAAAAAAAACTTATCTTCATGTGGAACCAAATGAAGATAAAGAAAAATTAGACAATAATATTTAAAAAAAAAAAAAAAAAAAAAAAAAGATGATGAAGATCTTTCTTCATCTGGGTTTGGCAGTTGTTCATTTGGGTTCATCAAACCTAGATGAACGTGGGTGTTCTTTGTCTAGGTTCGTCGAATCCCAGATGAGATGTTCATCTATGAAGATGATGTTGGGTTCAATTTTTTTTTTTTTGAGCCGGGGGGGGGGACGAGCGGGCGAGCAGTGTGAGGCTTGAGATTGGTGTGTAATGAAGATGATGATTGATGTTGTTTTGATGATTAATGATTTTTTTTTGTGTAATATGTTGGTTTGATGGTGGTGTGTTTATAATGAACGGTGGCTGATGGATCGAACCAATCCATCAATTTGGTTTGAACTAGATTGATGGTAGAAATGCAAATCACTAGGTGATGAATGGGTGGAAAATGAATTGGGTTATAATCCATTGAAACTAATGAACTTCAGATTTTTTTTTTTCAATTATTTTGGTTTGCATTTTTAATTCTTTTGATCTACATTGTCTATCTTAAAAATAGATAATGACGATCCACTATTTTTATTTTTAAGAAACTTTTCAAAATTATATTTTTAAAAAATAAAAATTAAAAAATATATATTTTTCAATTAATCCTTACCATTCATCATGTGATGGATGGTGGAGATCTTTTTTTTAAAAAAAAAAAATCTTTTATTGTTTTTAATTCTTTTTTATTTTCTATCATTTTAAATTTTAAATAAAAATTAAAAAAATAAAATAAAAGATAATATTGCTCTTAAATCAAATAAGTTTGACTAACTTTAACAGAATTTGACTAACGGAATGGGCGTGTTATGTAATAAAATGATAAATTTGTTTCCGTTTGATTAACAACAAATCTCAAGGGGAATGTTGTGCAATTCATTTTTCTTGCTCTGTATATTAAGTCAGGGTGATTCAATTTTTTCAAAATAGCTAAAAATATGGAGAGTAGTTAGAGTCAATAAAAAGTTAGATTATGAGCCTTTTTCGATTAGGACAATGGATTGGATAGTTAGTATAATTGGAGATATTCTTAAAACACTACAAAACTATTTTCTAGAAAATACATGAATCAAGTCTTGATATAAATATTTTGTTCCACTCGGTTTCTTTCTCTCTCTCTCCTTTTTTTATCTCCCCTTCTCTTCAATAATTACAATAATATAATTACAATTATTTAAAGTTTGGAGTAGGAAGTTATAACTCACTCTCATAACCTCAAGATATAATTCTAATTTCTAAGGACATACACTAAACTAGCCTTGTGTTTTCATTACATCTAGTTTCATTAAGCAATGAAATGTGTCGTCCATCCGCTACCCTAATTAATAAATATTGACATCGACCCAAAGTATTTTATTTTATTATTACTTTATTATTTCAGTATAATATATTTGAGGAACTAGAAATTCCAAATCAAGTATACAAACTGGCTTAATATGTCGGGAGCTTGTATCATTTTCACACCCCATGTAATGTATTTCTCTGCATATACATTATGAAGTTAGCAGATCCCAGAGACTTTACATGTTCACACTACAAATTCTATAATAGAACTAATTCGATAATTGGGGTCAAGGGTCTTCGCGGCATGCCTATTGCCTGAACCTCTTTTTGGATTGTGTGATTTTGATTTGGACTGATTATTTGAAAAATCTTTGGACCAGCGTGTTTCACATACTAGCAAAGTATGGGAAACTTTCTGGTTTTAAGAGTCAAGCAATTAATCAATTAGGCTTATAAAGCTAGGATGATAAGTATATTGATTACGTCGTGTTTATGACGAAAAATAGGTGTGTACAGTTATTATTCGGTTTTTTTTTTTTTATCTAAAAAATTGTTATCGATTCAGTCAAAGACGAGTGGTATATTTACTTCTATAATGTGATAAAAACCAATGTTTCAAAAATAGCTACTCATTACTTCATTGGTAACTCAACAAATTGTAAATACTTAATTAACCATTGGTTATCAATTAACTGGTTGATCAATGATTAAACTTGATCAAACCTGTAAAAAAAAATTGAAAAAAAAAAAAATCATAGAATCCATATACAATCATGTACCACAAAACATTGATGTGAAAACGTAATTATCTCCTTTACAAATATTAACAATAATGGTTTTGAAAACATATTTTGAATATGGCGAAAAACCAAAATAAAATAAATAAATTATTTTTCACTTTTTAGTTATCATTTTCAAAAATATCTTTTATATTTAAAAAACATACTTTACAAAATAATTAACTAAACACTTTCAATGCATTTTTAGTTTTTGAAAATGAAATAATCATTTTAAAAAAGGGATTCAAACAACACTTAACTTTGTCATAAAATATTACATTTTTATCGATATGATGAAAATTCCCCCAAAAAATTTAATTTGAACATAATCCTGTTTTTTAAAATATTAGTTAAACTCCTTCTTACCATTGAAAAATAAGCAATGGTGTTAAAATGGTGAAAAATTTTATTTAATCCTTAACTTTTCACACCAGTTGCAACAAGATCCTGGTCTATATATATATTATATAATATATAGATTTTGGTCTCTCCTTCTATTTACTGGGAAACTGGCTTTTGGTTTTATGTTTCGACTCTAATAGAATTCTAAATTTAAGTGTGGTTGACCGAGAAAATTAGTTCAATTATTATTATTATTATTTTATCAATTCTAGCTTAGATCTTCTTCTTCTTCGCCAAACAAGATCTTTCTCTTCTCTTTATTTTTCTCTCCTTTCTTCAAAAGATCTGGCACAATCTTTTTTAATTCATGAATGATTTAAATTATTTAATAAAGTTAATATTTACTTTTTTTTTAATTTTTTATTCTAAATATTTTATATTGATAATATGATAATATATGTATATTATATATTTATTTATTTATTTTCTGAGTATTGCTACCAAATCAGTGTTGTAGAAATTGGTCAATTAAGCTGAGTTCTCATTGATTGGTGTCTAGCCAATCCAAGAACCCCAAAATCAAGGGTTCTACTCCCTTATGGTAAGTGCTCATTGAGTTGGGTCGAGTACTCATTCAACTCGAGCAAAAGAGAATATGTTCTCTTCTAGAAACGAAACGATCTAGTCTTCTCCAATCTCCTCCAAAATGGACACCAGATGTCTCTATGTAGATTGGTGAGATCTCTCACAATGGAGATCTATCACCATTGAAACTAAAAATTAGGTGCGATCTCCTATGTTTATCGAAGAAAAATAAAAAAACAAAAACCACTAGGATTTGCCACCCATCATTGAGCTTTGCCCAAACCCGGTGCCATCCAGTCGAAGTCATACCTATCTCACCTTCGATCCTGCACACTCTCTCTCTTGTCCAAGTCGATCTCCTCCACTTTCTCTCTTTAAATTTTTTTTCCATTGCAATTGATTTTGGATGGCTAAATAATATTAATAATAATTAAAGGGGGGGAGGCGGGGGATGGTGGTGGGGCGTGTCTGGGGTGGGCTTGGGGTTTATATCACTAGCTTATGACTAGACCATCCCTCAAATTTTTCATCTTTGGACAAAATTACCCTTCATTTCAAAAAAAAATGTGGATCACAAGTTGAGTAATGAGTTCCAAGTTTTGAAATATTGTACCAAACATGTTTTTCTATTTTCATTTTCAAAATAATATTTTCAGTATATACTAGCAGACTTGTTTCCAAAATTCAGAAACAAGATAAAAGACACTATTTTTATTTGATTTTTTCCGGAAAAACAAAAAACATAAAATACCGACTAGACGAACCTTAATTTTCAACCACTTTAGTAAACTCTAAAATTTATTCAAACTCAATTAAGTTCTCTTATACTTTTAGGATTTCTGAGCGGTGAATACATCCTGCAAGTCGAACAAATTCTATTCCCCTCACTAGAATGCTTGAGCAATTAACGTGTTCTCAATGTCAACATGACTTGATACACAAGTTTTCCACACTAGAAAATCAATTTCATTGTACCGCAATAAAATCAATTTCCACACTAGAAAATCAATTTCATTGTACCGCAATAAAACATTAAGAAGTTAATGGATCTCATACTACACTTCTTACACACACAAACTTATAGGTATTATATGATTAAATTTGTAAGATCTTTTATCGTTGTACAAACTTATAATTAATTTAACTCCCTATCTCACCAGAATAGGAACTGGCTTGATTTATTTATTGTAAGAAAAAGAAAAAGTTAAACTATATTAATTTAAAAGTTTGACTTAAATTTTGTAACTTCAACTTACATGCACCTATCAACTTTCAGTCCAAAGGTGAGGAACTATTGGATTAAAAGCAATCGATGGATGGATAGATTGAAATCACAAATTTAAGTTAAACTTTAAGTTGATATAGTTAAACCTTAACAAGGAACAAAGAAGGCAAATGTGTAAACTTAACTGATACTTACAAAGACCATTTTACGAGTGCTTTAAGTGCAAGAACTTGCGGGGTGAGTAAAGCCTAAACAAATTGAAAGCTGAGATGAAGGTTATAAAGGCCATTAGAACGGAGGCAATGTAGCAACAGAGCAGGGCTCCGCCGACCTGGAAACAGAATCTGGTAAATCGGTTGCACCATTTCATCCATTGGAAGTCTTTCTCGCCGTTTAGTACTAGAACTGAATGCTCAAGGGCAGCAGAGTTGGATGCAAATACCACGTATACTACAATCTGTTAAAGAAGATTAGCAAAAGCATATGTGGCTTTTTGTCAGACATATATACATCACGAGAAAATAGAGAAGTTTATATATTAACATGTATACTACAAATATTGTATCCCTTATGCAACTGAATTTGTCTTTATGTTGGATTCTGCATTGGAATCTATGTATTTTTCATGTATTTACTAACAGTTTGGGACTATTTGGGTTTTTTTAAAATTCATAATTATGTTTTATTATAATAAAACTTGGGTTATTATTTTAACTCTGGAATTGAAAATAATATCAAATCACCCCTGATATTGAAAATAATAGCTAAAACGATTTAACTGTTAAATAGCATAGTAATTTCGTCAATGAACTAACAGATACGTCAATTTGGAGGGTAAAAAAGTCATTGAGGGTTAAATCCAGAAATGGATTTCAATTGGACCACTCAAAATGTGCTACCTGTGGCATTAAAAAATTAAAAAATTAAATAAAAATTAAAAACTAAAAAACTAAATTTAAAAAAAAAAAAAAATCATCCACCGTCTCTCTCTCTCCCCCTCTCTTCATCTTCTTCTTCTTCTTCTTTTCTTCTTCTTCTTATTATTCTTCTCGTCCTCTTCTTTTTCTTCTTCGAACTAGACCCAGATTTCCGAAATTCGTCTGATTTGGGTTCGTTGAGCCCAGATTCATCATGAAGCAAACCCAAATCCTTACCATTGGATCTAAATCTAGGTGTCGATATCTTCAGCGATGGAGACAAAGGAGGGGTTTTTAATTTTTTGTGATGGTTTGAAGATGGTCAAGAGTAAAGATGGTGAGAGAGCCGCGAAAGGTGAGAGATGGAGAGATTTTATGCTTCAATTCTTGTTTTTTCTTTTAATGGGTTTGTTGATTTTTGGATTTTTGTTTGCTTTGTGTGTTTTATTTTTTGTGTATGGTGGTTCAATTCTTGTTTTGCTTTAATGAAAATCTATTTAGGTTGAACCAAGATCCTTTTTTTTTTTCTTTTTCTCATGGCTTTAATGGAGATTTGTTTGTTGGAATTGCATTGTTTTTGGTTTTTGATTTTTCTTTTCTTGAAGATCTTCCACTTTTTTATTTTATTTTATGCTTTAATGAAGATTTGGGCTAAATCTTCAAACTTTGACGCTATGGTACCTAGATCTTCATTCTTTTGGTATCAATTATTTTTTTTTTTAATTTTAATTATTAAATGTTAAATAATTATATTTAATTATAATTCTATTTAAGTTTATTTTTTAATTTTTTAATATGATAAAAGCATTTTCGTCTTTTCATAATATCATAAAACCACTCAACTTTGGATGAAACCGCTTTTGGACTGATAACAAGGGGTTTTTTGGCCATTATATTAAAAAATTAGGGTAAATTGAAATTATTTTCAATTTTAAGGACTTCTTAGATTTTTCCATAAAACTTAAAGGAACTTTTGGAAATTTTGGTAAGAGCAGACCTTCCTCCTAGTCCTATGATGGTACGTGAGTGTTTTTTTTTTAACATTAACACCTTACGTATCATAGAATAAGATGACTATTTCCATAATTGAGAGATTACAACTTATATCAATAGGAGACTTATACCCACGTTTTATGTTTTAATAGAACAAATGTGAGATTTGAATCATTGAAAAAGGAGGTATTCAATCATTCATATTAAGAGCATCTCCGATGTTGCCATAGATTGTGTTTAAAAAAAAAATGTCATATCATTAATGTTAAAAGATTTGCTTACTACATAACATAAATATCATTTAATAGACAATCAAATTAAAATTTGTTCTATAATGTTTTTATGTATTTCCATTTAATGTTTTCATGTTATTGACTTTTTGTGATAAGTGTTTAACAGACTATTTGAAAATAGATGGTTATATTGATAATATCTATTTTTCTTTCTTACCACCTCAGCTTAACATTAATTAATGATAATAGAATTGGATAAGTTTATTTTAATTCAATATCTAATTATCTTAGGTAATATGTAATTTTTTCAAAATTTATGAAAGTATTAGAGATGCTCTAAGAAGTGATTTGTGTAACGTGATAATATTAAAATGCCAAATATGTGAATAGTCAGGAAAACTCTTAGGACCCAATTCAGGTAGGAAAATGCCTTGAGCTCATCAGTCGGGAAACTCGTCTAATCAATGGTCCACTTATTGATGAACGCTCCACCAATTGCATGTGTAATGGAATTAGATTTTCTTATGTACTATTTCTTTTTTCTGGCATTAAATAATGACAATATATTGCATTTAAATATAAGAAAGAAAATACAAAAGAAATTCATCGTAACCATTCATTATATATATATATATATATCAATATATTTATTAGGTAATAAAACATATATATATATATAGAAGAGACCCACGCCCATTAATGACTTTAGTTCAAGCAATTGCTAGGCATAATTATGGTTCACAAATCATCAACGTAAACGATATATCCAGTAGTAGGGAACCTTGAAAAAGACTTGCATATATACTTTCAGTATTGCTTAATTAATTCCAACTAGATTCCTGCTCTGATTTGAACCATTTTAACAAAGCCTACACAAGCTGTCTTGTCATTTTTCCTTTTCAAGAGCGTTTCAGATTAATAAGGAATTAAAACTAGAAATTGTATACATCGATCTGCGGATTTTTACAATTTGCCATTAAACTTTTCAATAACAATTTCTAGTTTTATAGGTTCTGTTAGCATAGAACAAAAGAACAATATCATGAGATCACATATATAAGAAAAAAAGTTCTACTGGTTAGAGTTTATTAAAAAGGCAATTCTAACTGTTTCAAAGCTTCATATTTTATATATATATATATATATATATTTCCAATCAAATTCCCCTCATTTCTCCAATTTCTCCAAAGCTTATATATATATCAATTACACATTACTATTATTAAAAATATTATTACCATATCAAAAATGCAAAGAGATAGAGAAGATGAGCCCTAGCTTGAGAAGCAATATCAAGTATCAACTGTCCAATTATGCAAATTTGAAAGAACTTATATGATCATATAGAAAAATGGCAATATATATATAAGTAAAAAGAGAGATACCTGGTCTAACAAATAAGAAATCCAAACCCAAGCGAGATATTTGTTAGCCTTGTTCAAGTTCCCTTTCAAGCAATAAGTTGAGAAAATACATCTACTCAGCTGAAGCAGATGATACGCTGCAGCCAAAGATACAACGTACACCAAGCCCCTGTCAATTTAGAACCAAGATACTTTTAAGCATGAGCCAGGGTGCTTGAGATAGAGGTGGAGATCAGCGAAAGAGAGATCGAGAACTTACTCGAGAACACGCAAATCCCTGAAAGTAATTCTTCTACGGGTGTAAAAGATAACCTTGGATTGAGTGTTGAGACCAAGTAAAAATGAAGTTAAGGCTAAGACCAACGTTGCGCAAAGCCTTAGAAAAGCCTCAATTTTTTGTATCAATAAATCCATGCGTCTTGATCGACCGATCACTTGCTTTCGCACCACCACAACCTTCTATTTTGTAGGAACTGCGACCGGACTGCTACTACAGACTGTAAGCAAAAGTATTGGTCCTAGAACCGTCCAGGAAGTTAGAAACATTTAAAAATACAGAAAAGGCCCCATTGTTGATGCTTCTATCTATTTGTCTATACTCTTCCAATAATTTGGTTTATGTCACACCAAATAGGGATAAAGACAATCGATCTTAGCAGAAATTTTATTGTGGTGAGAAAGCTTCCAAAATCTGTAGTCATTTTCCGGCTTTCATTTAGAGTACATTTTCGATATTTTTCGCCTTCACATAATAAAGAATAAACCTATACAACCTTATAAGTTTGACCACCCAGGCAAGTTGCATTGGTGATAAAAGCTTTACTTCCAAAAGACATTTAAAATGAATAAAAATGACGTTGATTATACATCATTTCTTAGTAGAAATGATTGAACATTTCTCTTAATCTGTTAGTCCCACCCTTATTCTAAAACGTAAGATGTAGATAGTTTTCTCTAAATTTAATCTTCCTCTAAAAAAATAATAATAAAATTATACAACCTTTTTTCTAGTAGACAAGGACTTGGATGAGATAGACATATCACACACTAGTAGGTCCGCTAAATAAATATTTACAGTATGAATTTATTTCAAAATTTTCTTTTCTAATTATTTGAATTATTATGTGATGGCTACATACTATTTTTAATTAAGAATAAAAGTTATCCATAAAAGCCAATTTTATGCTCAACATATTTGTTCAAGTTTGATGCTATGCATGGTATGTCTAATTAATAATTTCTTATACGGTCACTAGTATTAGCTGTCTTTTGAGTGTTTGGTTCTTCAGCCCTTAGTGGCATAACTTTTAGATATGATTGTTAAGTGATATATGACTTGAAACCAAATTCATAACTATAATGAATAGGACTTAAAAGAAAACTAGTTAATCAAACATCTTTCATTTTTATAATGTAATAAATTACTAGAACAAAGATCAGGCACTTGGCCTTGTGTCATAACTTAAAGCAGTCTTCAATAAATTGCACCTATGGTTAGTTGGTCTACCCAACTACCTCCTTAAATACAACCCGCTACTACTTGCATATCAAATTTTCTTTAGAGTATCACAATAACTTGACTAACTTACTGTTTCGATAACATTGCCCAATAAAATTATAATGATTGCATGGCCTACAATTAATTCACAGATCCCTACTGAAAAATCTAAAAAATAATAAAATAAATTCTGTTAACCTATAACCTACTAAACCTGTTACTTGCATTGGTACTGATGATTAAATTTAAGCATGTTAATACCTTACAAAGTCATAGAATTTATGGTTTTTTAAAAAAGAAAAAGGAAAAAAGTCATAGCATTAAAATTTTACTAATTTAGAAAAAAAGAAAAAAGAAAAAAGAAAAGTATTTTGGATTAAGACAAATGAAGAGACACCTATTTACATTTAAAAAATAATAAAATAATTAGATTTCTTTAACAAATTATTCTTGAATAAATAATTAACTAGATGTAAATTATAATTTTTAAAAAATATTATGTTACTATAAATGTTAATTAAATTATTACCATAATTTTTATTATCTTAATATTATATATTTAGTTGGAAGCTATATATACTTTTTAATCTAAGAGAAAATATTATGTTATTGTAAATGCTAATTGTTAAACGTCAATTGTGACAAGTGGATAAGAATTGTGAAGTTTAAAATTAAATTTTGGTTTATGAAATACTACATATGATTCTTTAAAAGGAAAAAAAAAAAAAAAAAAAGAGTTTTTACTTATACTAATTGACAATAAATCTTATAATTAAATTAGATGGTAGGATTGATAACCAAATGAAATTCACATTTTAGTTAGTCTTATACATTCAAGTACATAATATACTTTTATAATGCTAAAATTTAATTAAATGAAAAAATCATTAAATATAATATTATTATAACAAAATAGAACAATATAATAACGTAAAATTCACAAAACTAAAATTGACTTATTGTATACTAGATAAGAATTTTTATATATACATTTAATTGTTTGTATTATATTCTACCCAAGGATGTGACTGTATTGTATAACATGATCCACATGTTTGGTTTGTTACATACATTATATTAACTAAAACATTTTAAAAATATTGTAATATAATTTATAAAATCTCATTATATATAATATTAATATAATGATAATAAATTCAAATTTCAAAATAAAAATTTAATTTGTCAAAAACTATATAAGAGATTTTATGGATATTTAGTATTGCATGGTACAATGTAACACAAATTTTTTATTTGTCTTGTACATTGTAGCAAATAATCAATTACCACAAAAATAAATTAAATTAAATAAAAATTGTAAAATTCAAAATTCAAAATTCAAAATTGTTTTATTAAATACATCATAAGAGCTTTTACATGTGCATTTTTTTCTATTAGAGTGTATATTAATACCACTTTTTTAATATATTATAATATATTTGCTAAATAATCATTATATATGATAATTTTATAATTAGGCAAATAAATGAAATATTATATTAAAAATCCATTAATAATAATATTAAAGTTAAATTCTATTTAAAATTGATGTAAAAAAAAAATCTATTTAAAATTGCAATATGGCACAAAATTACAACATTTATGTTTATATGATAACTAACTATGTTAGATTGGATGTATTCAACCTTTTAGTAGCAACATAACATTAACTTGTAACATTTATATTTATATAATGACTAATTACATTAAAACGAGTATATTCAACATTCTACTTGCAACATAACGTTAACTTATAATAATTACATATATATGGTAACTAATTATATTAGAATGTGTATATTTAACCTTTAACTTGTAACATCGTATTAATTTACAATGTTTACGTTTTATATAACAACTAACTACTTTAGAATGAGTATATTCATTATTATACTTGTAACATCAATTTAATATGTAACATAACATTAACTTACAATATTTATATGATAATTAACTACGTTAGAATGAATATATTCAACTTTTATTTGCAACATTATGTTAACTTACAATATCTATGTTTATATGGTATTTAATTACATTGAATAGGTATATTAAGCATTTTACTTATAATATCATTTTAACATGTAACATGCCATTAACTTGCGACATTTACATTTATATAGTAACTAACTATGTTAGAATAGATATATTCAACCATTTATTTGCAACATGGTATTAACTTATATATTAACTAACTACTTTTGAATGAGTATATTCAATATTTTACTTGCAACATCAATTTAACATGCATCAATTTATATAACATGACGCTAATTTGTAACATTTATATTTATATGATAACTAATTACGTTAAAATAAACATATTTCCCGTATTATCTATAACAAGATGTTAAATTGTTTTATAATTTTATAAATATTTTAAATTATTTTACAAATTTTATAAACTATTTTTATTAACTCTTTAATTTATAAACTCTAAATATTTTTTATTATTTTTTTTTTCTTCTAAAACAACACTTTTAATAAACTATCTTTTTAATTATTATGTTAAATATTTGTTTAACTTAATCAATTTGAGCACTTTGATTATAAATTAATTTTTATTAAGTTATTAATTTTTTAAAACTATTAAATATTTAATTTGGTGAATTTATTGGATGATAACTTATTATAACTTAATTTCAAAAAAATATATATATAACTTGTTATATTAGGCTACCATTTTTTAATAAATGGAGTTTGGCTGCCACATGGTAGCCAAATAAACCATTACTCTCAAATTGAGGGTTAGATAAGCTTATTGGGAATAGAATCCCAATAAGTTAGCCAAACCCATAAGATAAAAGTTGGGCAACTTATCTTGATTAAAGTTGTAGGTTTCTTTTATTTCAATTAGGAGTGATGAGTTTAAAATAATGAAAGTGTAAGACTTTTGACAAAAGAACCTAATACATTTGGCATGTATTGAATTGGATCACATAAATAATATTATTTTGTTAATTGTTAATAAAATAATATAATTCAAAATAAAACAATGAAATGTCTATCTCAATCCTAAGATAAATAAAATAACTTATAATTATAGATTGTAATATTTTATCAATGGGTGATGGTTGATATAACCTAATTTCCCAATAGCTTGGTACTATAATTTATTAGTTATAGAGAATATATATTTATAGATATGGAAATCATGACTTTCATTTTTCAATAAAAGTAAACATCAGCTTATGGGCCTTCGATAAATCGTGGCATCAAGTATTCAATAATTGTTATTGAATTATGATTTTTTGTGAAATCAAATTCTCAATTAGATTAAGGTGGTCACTAAATAAAATAATTAGAGAAGTGAAAAGGTTTTACACATTCAAATTATTGATGTTTTTCATGTGATTGCACATTCCTATAAAATGCTTAGGGTTTAAATATGTATTTATTTTATTCAAAGAGTGCAATTTTGGTTTTAGTGGAATAAACTACTATTAGTATATTTGGTTTAAATAATCAAGAGTTAATTGGTTTTGGACCTAGTCTATCTAAGGTAGACAATAGAATAACGCGATTGATCCTCCAATCTACACGATTTTTTTTTAGAGTGGCGATATTTCCACCCCTTAAAAACTGTATTTACACCCTTTTTTGTATTTACACCCTATTAAGATTTTTAAAAATTCATATTCTAGAAGTACACCCTTTGAATTACCTATTATATCCATTTATTTATTTACCTTTTAAATATTATTGATAAATAATTATAAAGATTATTAAATTAATTAAATTAAAATATTATAAAAGTCAAAATTTTCTTTTTTAAGCTTGTTTTGATGATATGTTTCATGTTTATGGTTTCTCTATCTTATATACTCTCTCATTTTCATTCAAAATTTTTGTATTTTACCAAAACCTTATATGTAAAACTAGCAAACAAAACTAAAAACCTTTATTAAAAAAACAAAAACACGAAAAACACAAAATCTTTCAAATTTAGACCTTCGTTTTCACCATTTCTAAAAACCTGTAAAATTATAACTAAAAACTCTCATCTTTGACTCCCCTTTGTCAAAACAAATCAAGTATCTTATTGGAATTTAAAGTTGGAGTATTTAAATTTAATTATAATAATAACAATATCATATTTTAATTAAAGTGTTAATAATTTAATTTAAAAGTAATATTAGAATATTAAAAATATGTAAATTAGAGGGTGTACATACGATTTTAGAGGGGTGGAAATATCGGCATTCTTCGTATTATTGCCGACAGCTGAATTGTTGGATTACTTTAATGGACATTGATTTGAAGAATTTTTAAATGGGCTTAGCAATTTCAGGCAACGAGATGGGCTGACCCATCCATGCCCTTAATACAAGATGCCAAATGGCCACCTATATGGGACAAGGTGGCCATGGGCGGTCATGTGGGGGTGGCCCAAGGCCTTTTTAATGGGTTAGCCCAAAGGCCATCCGTGGCATATAGTGTGACCGTTACGCCACTTACTTTCATTTGGAATAGACAATTTGTTTTCCTATTTGGAATGAATGAATATTCTACAAGTAATCCTTATTTTAGTTTAATTTGAAAAATGAAATTAAAATACATTAGGAATTAGATTCCTAATGAAAAAATAAAATTTCAAAAGATATTTATGATATTTTATATAATTGCATTAAATAAGAAATATCATGAAATTAGTTTTTAAAATAATCCTTTATTGAATTAATTAATAATTAGGAATTCTAAAAAATAAACAACCTCAATCTAATGGTGCCATTTGAAATTCCAGTCTACTTGAAAGTATCACAAATTTCGAAGAAATTCTATTTTGCTGATCTTGATCGACTTGATCACCCATAGCTGTTTGTCTTCTAGTCTCCCTAAGTCTATCGGCATGTTCTGTCAATCTCCAGATCAAACTCTGCTAATTCTAGGCTTCTTGTATGATGTAGCATGCAAAAATAAATATCTATAATAAAAAGCAAAAGAAAACAAATAAATAAAAGCCTGAAGTAAAACTATAAAATATTAGTGTTGTTGCCAACTACTTATTTTATATTTTAATGTCCCTTTTGAGCTTATCAAATTCATCTCTATATTGTCTTTGACTACCTTTCGATATTTAAGACTAATACCAAGATACATTAAGATCTAATAGTTAATAAGGCACATGAATTGAATTGTTATATTTCTATACAATCCCTAACTCATGGTGAACATTCTATCAAACATATTCCATGCATCACTTTTAATCTTTAACGTACAAATTTATGTTCAATAAAATGGTGGCCTAGCATTTAAAGCATTAAGATCAAGAACAATCACATCAATATTGCAGCAAATCTCATAGGAAAAGAACTCAACACAAAAATACTTACTTTATGTTTAAGGAATCAATAACAAACATCATCAAATAATCAAATTCTAATACATAGTGAAACTGAGAGAAAAATAAAAGGAACTCTAAATTAGTGGAACTCCTCCAAAGCCTTCAATTATCTCTATTCTCTCCACGAACTTCAAATTGCAAACTTCAATCTTGCATCTAGATTGATGAACTTTGTCTCTCAAGAGTAATCTCTAGTCTCTTTCTCTGCTTCCTCCCCCAGCTTTAATCTAGAAAAAATGGTCCCTTTTTAGCAAGAATTCTGTCTTTTTTTTTTTTTTTTTGTTTAAACTTTTGATAATTTATTGATACATCAACATAAAAAATAATTAATGATCAAGATTGTTATTTTTTTTTCTTTTACATTACTCATACTTAAACTTCTTTCATAAAAAGTTTAGTACAATGTCAATATTGACAGAGAATCCTTCCTCCTTTTGATATCCCCCTTGAATAGGACTTTTTCTCGCATTAATTCATTTTCTTTTTACAATGTTGCCCACCACTTGTGTCCGTTGGTCACGTTTGGTGGATGGCTCTGTCGTCTGTCCTAATCCGTTTCTTTTGGCTGTTGGACACATCTCATGGTCGCCTCAAGTGACATCCTCTGGTTTAACCCACTTCAAAATGCTGCTTGACACATCTAGCGGGACACTTTTGGTAGATGGGGCTGACAACTTCTACTCGAAATCTCTGCTTAACAGGTTTTGCATTCTCGAGCAGATCGACCTTAAACAACTCAGATTTGCATCAAAAATATATGAAATTCATCCAATCCTTCACACTCATTGATTCCTGAACAAAATAACTTGAAAAACATTACATCATCCTAGAATTTACTCAATTAGCGAGTTATCCATAACGATTTATGATATAAAATCACACTAAAATTAGCATGATCACTATTTGATAAGCGTGCAACTCAGTTGAATTGGGGTTGCTTTCAAACAAGATGCTAAATTCTTTTTTTTTTTTTTGGTTTTTAGTATAATATCAAACATGAACTTATTTTGAATCCGCTTCTGCATAGTTTAATTATTGAATTAGAGTTTGGGAAGGTTTAGAAGTCAGCACAATGTTGGTGTGCGCTGAGAGATAGTAGAAACGCTTTTGATTCATTGCTTATGACTTGAGAGAAAATTACAGAGTTAAAGAACTGATTTGACTCAAAAAAGGAAAAAATAATTTATTTGGCTTAAGAATATTAAACTATGGTGATGTCAATGATGCAAAAGAGGTTAGTGATTTTTAGGCTTTTGAGTTAAAGAAATAATTTGGTTGAAGAGTTCAAGAACTTCATCTCAAAATGCTTCTATAAAAACTTCATCTCACAAACCCATAAAGTAGAATCTAAGGCACTTATTCATTTAAAATGCTGATATATGTGAAAATATTACAACATGAATGTCATCATAATTGGATTTGATTTTGAATAATGAATTGCATTTTTTTAATAGATTGAGAGTGTATTTACTTCATGGATTGGGGAATGAGAATGGAAAATGCATTGATGGCCTTTATTTCTCTAAAAATTATTTCGCAATGGAAATGAAAATGGGTTTCACATGGATTTGGAGTTGTGGAATGCGAATCTCATTCTCCCACCCCACTTGAGAACACTTGAGAATCTCATTCTCATTTTTTTTGCCAAATTAAAATGACTTTTATACCCTTATTAAAAAAACCTATTTTATTACATTTTATTAAAAAAAAAACTATTTTATGCCCTTATTAAAAGAAAATACTTTATAAAAGCAAAGCAAATTTAAATAACATTATATATATATAAATTCACAATTTAATATACATTATAGATGCACAATATGTTTAATAATATTATTACAAAAAATTTATTTTTTAACCTATTATGATAAGTTAAATGACAAAAAATTCGCACCACATCTTAAACACAATTTTGCAAAAAGATACATGATGCTTCTTTTGCAATTTGCAAAATCTCAATGGTTAGATTTTTTTGTTTTTTTTTTACAAAAAATGACTATAGTGTACATAATTTTAATCAAGGACATTTTTGTAACTTGTAATTAATTTATTCTGATTTCAAAGTAAAGTAAACAGTTCAATGAGAATGTTGTTGATTCTGATTCCGATTCGTGCAATTGAAATAAATAACTTATTCTTATCTCAATACATCATTCCAATTCTAAGTAATTCCGATTCTAAACCATTTCGATTTCTATAATTGAAGTAAACACAACGTGAGTGTACTATAATAGATTTGGTCTATTAAGATGTCTTTTAAGTAATATTAAATCAGGATATTTTAGTAACAATATTATTTAAATGATGGGTATAAAGAGAACTTTTTTTGGGTGGCTCTTGTTTTTATATATTATAATATAGTATCTTTTTTTAATATTGTCTTACATCTAAAAATTATTTTTATAAATTTCCTCTTTTATTTCTGTTTAGCACTGTGAAGCTCAAGGTTAATTTAAACTAACTGTACTCTGCTAAACGATGTAAAAGAAAAGACACGGTGATTTGCAACAAATCATTAATTTGTCTCATAAAACTCTTTAATTATAAAAGCAAACAATCTTTAAATAAGTTTGGACTTTAAACACGGATTTTGACAGGTTTGAAAACCTTTAGAGATGGCTTTATAGTTGGAGAACCGTCTAAAATTGATAGGACTTTGGGGCCCTCCAAGTGCAAGACATACATTTCGTGTAAAATTGCCTATTCTTTAAATTAATTGCAAAACGAACATTTCTAAGAAACGATTTTATAGCAACGATTCAATTAAAAGTTGTTTTATGTTTTTTTTTTTTTCTTTTGAAAGTATTATAGTTTTCAAGCAATTAAATCTATTTTTTATTTCTTTTTGGTTTCACTAACTTACTGGTTGAGCAAGATATATTATCCATTAATAATAATTATTGGATTGGTTGAAGGGTGGTTATTTAAAAATATTTAAAAGTTGTTATTGATAGGTAACCTTACCCAACAGTAAGGTAGCAAAGCCTTCTTTTTTTTTCAACTATATCATATATTTGAATGATTTTTTTCCAAATAACTAGGTGAGTTGTGGTACAATCATCAAATTATTACTTTGAATTAAATCAAACAAAAAGAGAGTTACAATTTAAATATAACTTATGAAACAAGTGAAAAATGCAAAAATGAATGTTGAAATGATTGAATTTGGACATATGATATGAACGAACATTATTCTACCAGTCATTCAACTAGGACAAGTTTTTAATCCTTTACATATACCAATTAATACGATTGATAGATTAAAGGGTCACACTGGTGATTGGATAGAGAATGAGGAGGATCTTCATTGTCATGTTGCTAGATATTTTGTTAACCTATTTAGCGAGGATAATTTTAATCAACCTCCATTGGTTATTCATAATTCTTTTCCTGTGGTTTCCACTGTTGAGAGTTTGAAACTTAGATGTTCAGTCTCTTCTAATGATGTTTTGAATGTTGTGAAGAGTATAAGGGCTCTTAAAGCTCCAAGACCAAATGATTTTCATGTTGCCTTCTACCAAGCAAATTGGAATTTTGTTGGTCTCTCAGTTATTAATATGGTTCAGCAAGCGTTTGGACAATGTATTATAGATAAAAGGCTGAATGAGACTTTTTTAATGCTTTTTCCTAAGATGGAGTCTCCAAAATTGGTTTCTCAATTCAAACTCATATCTCTTTACAATGTTGCTTTTAAGATAATCACAAAGGCCCTTACTCTTCATCTGAAGTCGCTAATGTCCAAGTTAGTGTCAGCTTTTCAGATTGCTTTCGCTCTGAGTAGACATATACAAGAGAATGTTATGAATTAGAAGATCTTTCATTTGATGAGAAGCAGAAAATTGAGGAAATGTTTTATGGCTGTTGAGATGGATTTGGAGAAGGTTTATGATAGACTGAATTGAAATTTCATTAAGGAGGCTTTCACTCTGACTAGGATTTCTTGTTATATTTCTTCTCTAATGATGGATTACATTCGCTTTACTTCGTTTTAGGTACTTTGGAATGGAGCTAAGTCAAACACTTTCCTTCTTACTTATAGAATCCATCAAGGGGATCCAATTTCTCCTTACATTTTTGTTTTTTGCATGAAAATGTTGACTCATTGTATTCTAGATGTTGTTAATAATGATTCATGAAAAACTTTTATGATTCGTACTACTGGATCACAAATCTCTTATCTTATATTTGTTGATGATTTGCTACTTTTTGTTAAGGCGAGTCAAGGCCAGGTGGATACCATTAAAAGATGTTTGGATTCTTTCTATGCAGCTTTTGGAGAGAAGGTCAGTGATAAAAAAATGATGATTTATTTCTCCAAGAAAGTTTCAGATCAATTGGCTTCAGAGCTTGCTTTCATAAGTGGTTTCTAGCCCACCATGGATATTGGCAAGTATTTAGGTATCCCTACTTACTCAGACAGACTTATAAAAAATATTTATAGTTTTATGCTTCAGAAAGCGAAGAGCTAAATTTCAGGATAGAAGGGTAGGGTTCTATATATGGCAGGAAAAGATACTCTGGTCAACTCTATTCTTCTTAGTTTGTCACAATATGTTATGCAATCAGTCTTAATACCTAAGGACACCATTCTTGAGTTGGAAAATATTAGTAGACAGTTTTTATAGGGAGATGCTATTGCTGGAAAAAAGCTGCATGTTATCGCTTGGAATAACATTTATTGTTCGAAAGAGTTTGGAGGCTTAGGCTTCAGACAACTCAATGAGCTTAATTTGTCTTATCTCATGAACTGGTTTTGGGAATTCTCATTGGAAATGGCCATTAATGTGATATGATTAGATGATTGCCAATAATGTTGATAATTGAAAGGCTGGTGCATCTGATTCTGCTCTTTGGAAAGCTTTTTTTTCTATTCACCTTAATATTGTGAAATAGCTTGTTTAGGCGAGTTGGCAATGGAGAAATGATTAGATTTTGGTCTGATAGGTGGGTTGTAAATATAGGACCTTTAATTGCTTGGTATAGAAATACTATGTCACCTGATTTATTAAATGCTAAGGTGGCTGATTTGGCAAGAGTTAATGGGGGATGAGATTGGTCTCTCTCGAGGAACTATTTGCCTGAAAGGAAATTTCTTCATTTCGTAATGTCCTCTCTTCCTTGTCAAGATGCAAGTGTAGATCATCCTCTCTAGATGGCTTACAATGATGGGCGTTTTTCTTTGAAATCTACCTATAATTCCCTTGTGAGCAGTAGTTAGGTTCAAAAGGAAAAAGTCTGGGCTGTTCTGTGGTGGGTGAAAGTTCCTTAGAGGATGCAACTCTTCCTTTGGCAATTTCAGCATGATAGATTATTGACAAATGTAATGAAAGCACAAATAGGTCTTTCTCGTTCTAGCTCTTATGTTTTTTATGGCAATATTTTTGAAGATGATATGCATGTTTTGAGGAATTGTAGTTTTGCCTTATTTGGATGAAGATTATTCCCAAACTTGGAAGAATAGGTTTTTAAGAATTGAAAGAGAAGAATAGGTGTTGAAAAATCTAACTACTGAAAAGATCTTAGGCACCTACCTTTATGATTACATGCTACTTCCTCTGATTTTGGAGGAACCAAGTAGTGCATGATCCAGATTTTTTAGGCCTTTGAATAGAGCTGATCTTATTAATAAACAAACTTCTATTATCTGTGCTGCTTAGAGAAATTATTATAGAAAGTTTCCTACTCTATTGCTCAGAACTTTATTTGTTGTTGGAGTCTACCTCCTTCTGCAGTAGGTCAAATTAAATATTGATAGCGCTTTGGAAAGAGCTACAGGAAGAGCTATGATTAGAGGTTTACTCTATAATGAACAAGGTATTTTTATGAGGGGATTTATGAGTTCTGTAGGTATTTGTACAGTTCTAGAAGCTGAGTTAAGAGCTATTGGGAGCGGTCTTTATCTTGCTTGGGATTTACGTCTTCCTACGATTTTGGTGGAATCGATTAGGAAGGAAGCCATTGATTTGATTTTGTATTCAGATCCTAATCCAATCTGCTTCGAGTATGTTCTTTTGGACATTTGTAATAACATGAAGAAAGATTGACATGTAAAATTATTTTTTATGCTGTGGGATGCTAATCAGGTTGATGATTGGCTAGCAAAAGTTGGTCTTTATATGATAATGGAGGATATGACTCTATTTACTACGTCTCCTAAGTTAAAGTTTCTTCTCAACTCTGATCATCAGAGAGCTCAGGCTTTCTATTAGTGTTTTTCTTTCTCATTTTGGACTTTTGCCATGTTTTGTAAAAAAAAAAAAAAAAAAAAAAAAGGAAAGAACATTATTCTACTCGTTTAGATTATGTCAATGATATAATATGCACCCAAATCTAAAATTGTTTGTCACCTAAAAAGATTTTTGGAAGTATTCAATATCAGCCTAGAAAAATAGATTTCAAACAATAGAGCATAGAACTTGAACAAAAGAAATGGGTCCCAAACAAAGGAAATTGATTGCGAGCAGAGGACCATGTATCCTAAATAAAGAATAATAGCTCTTAAACAACTACAAAGAGATGACGAAAAATGGTAATTTCAAACACAAAACAAACTCCTCTTTAATGGCTTCCTTACTCTCTATTTTTATTCAAATTTAACACTAGATTTTTTGGTTTTAGCATCACTTAATGGGTTTAAATTGAATCCATTGAGTTACTTTTGTTAATTTTTTTGTAAGTGGTCAAACCACTTAAAACTATCAAAAAATCATTAAAAAAAATTACAATTTTTAACTTTTATTTGAATACCAAATCACTTAATGATTTTTTAAATATATTATTTCAAGTTTGTCATCCTCAAAATAATATATTTTTAAATTTGTCCTAATTTTATATTATACAGATTACTTTTAATGTTTTAACAAATATGATTGATTATTCTTGTTTAATTTTAATCGAGAATATATATTACTTTACAATTTAAATTTTTTTTACAATAGTAATTCAACTTAAAATTATTTTATTTTTTATTTTTAAATATATAAATTTAGTTTACTCTACTATAATAATTAATACATACATAAAAACTTTTTAGTTTTTGTTAAATAATTTATTTGTAATTGTTTGTATCACATTAAATGAAATTGTATAACAACTAATACTAAAATAATATAAATATCAAATTATTTATTTTCAGATAATTTTAACATTAAAAAAAAAATAATATACGTTCAAAGTTAAAAATATATATATGTCATTCAGATTTCAGTCAATATTCAATCTTCAATGACTTTCAATTATATTCAGTCTTCAAACAAAAAACAAACAACTTCTCTAATATAGCTTCACATCATTTTATAGTTTTAAAACACTAGAAACCCATGGCTTCTTCAAACAAAAATTTTTCTCAAATCGTTGTATAACGGAATACAAAGAGAAGTAGAAGATATAGAGAGAAGTTTGATTTGTTGATTTTTATAACTTGATTTGTTATTCGAAATTCAGGAGTTCCAAACTCGAATAATAGAGGGAGGAGGAAGGGAAAAAAGACGTTAAGATAAAAGATAGAGGGATGAGTAACTATTTTAATTTGGAGAAAGTATACATGACGATATAAGATATTTCCACTTAAAATTATCTTCAACTAGCTTAACTTTGATTTCTGTGCATCTAATTCAAGAGAAAATCGTGGTTACTTAAAAAGGTCTCGCTGAAGTGAAACATTATCTGATGAGAGTTATCATCACGACTTTTCCCATATAGACCTTGAAAGGAATTATTGATGACTTTAGTAGATTTGTAAAATATTCTAACTTCTTGGTGCTTGTATAGCCTATATTTGAAATTAATTTTTTTTCTCTTCTTAATTTGACTTTTTGGTGTATCTCACATTCCCTTGTTTTTTGAATAATCGTCGAGTGAATTAAGCTTCTAAAAATATAGTATTATTTATTTGATTTTGTGCCCAGCATTAATTGGAATCGTTGAATATTTCAAAACGAAAAATGAAATCCTACCTTACAATAAAAGGAATAAAAGTTTAAACCTTTAAATGAATTCAGCAAATAATATTTAAATATAAAGTTTTAAGTCTATAGATTAATTATGTTCACCATCTATTTTTCTGGCAAGATAAAGCAAAAGGTTGACTAAAGATTACAACATAAAACATTTTTCACTGAGCAAAACACATTTATTAGAGTTAGGTTTTCCATAAATTAAATGCTGGCCAACAATGTAATTAACTTTATGGATCCACCATAGAGTATGGTTTTAACTTCGACTTAAACTTGGTGCTATGTGTTGGAGAATAATTAAAGGAAACACAATCAATATATTAAATATGAAAGTGATGTTTACACTCAATGTAACATGATACTACAAACAATAAATGTCCATACAAATGTATTCAAAATACTACTACAACATTCAAATACATATACAATGCAAAGCAACATAAATGAGAGTATATAAACAAAATGTACTGACTTGTTGATGGAGATAGAGGCTTGTAAGTAGTTGCAATGCATTGCTAAAGACATCCTTACTTGTTCCCATTATTAGCATGTCATCGACATACCAGCACACAAGTTTGATTTGAATTCCTAAAAGTATATACATGTCTGCTTTAAAGACTTCCCTGAAACTGTAGTTTCACCTAATGTAAACACATATTTACTAGTTGATTTGGCTTATAAACAATCAGAAATCCAATTAACAGCACCGTAGCCTTCAAGAACCTGTGGATAATTTGTATAATGCATTCCATAACTCAAGGTATATTTCAAATACCTCAATAGTACTCTTATCAAACCTTTCTAATGATCCCGAACAAGATTGCTAGTATATATATAAAATTTTCTTATTGAATAAGCAATGTTTGACCTAGTAGAATTCATCAAATATATAAGGCTCCCAGTTATTTGTGAATAATCCAATTGAGAAATCGCATCTTCTTTTCCAATGGATCATTAGTTTTTTCATTTATCACCGCATCTTTCCTTATTTCTTTTGAATTTTGCCCAGGACCTTCATCTGCACTTGACCAATTGCAAAAATTATTCACCATTTTAGCGTCTATAATGACAATTGTCTTTCATCTTCAAGGTTGATAGAATAAGCTACAACATAAGAGGTTAATGATGTTGAAACCAAATTATCCTTGGAGGTTATATCATTCTTTTTTCCATGCGATCCATGCAAATTGCTTTCATCTAACTTATATGCAATCATACCTGTCTCAAGTCTAGGAATATTGGATCACAATTCTTCTCCATGAGTTCGTCTAACATCCCTTTTTAACTTTTCCATCTGCAAATTTCCTGTCTATCCACTCTAGCCTTTCATTGGTTGTGCTCCTTATCTCTTCCATTGATTGGTTCACGATCATTGTTAATTGAGCTATAGACATAGCCATTTTCTCCATCATCTTAGAATTCTGGATTGTATCTCTTCTAGAGCTTCCAATCTTCTAGTCCACATGTCTCTCAATGAAATTATCACCTAAACCCTTTTAATGAAATTATCTCAAAAACCTCTCTCAGTTCTTCCAATGAAATCTCCCAACAAAACTATTGTCGGGACATTCTCAATGAAAGCGTCAAATTGTTAAGGATCTAACTATATATAGATCCAATAACAAAATTATACCGAGACTTTTTAGATATTATCTCTTTGTTTACATTTTAATATTATTTTTTATTAGTTATTTGATATTAATTCTTTTAGATTTTTATTTCCTTAAGATATTTGATTTATTTTCTTTTTAGGTTTCAATTTTGTAAGATTTGTTTCCTTAAAAAGTTCAAATTGTTGTAAGTTTTTATATTTTTAAGTTATTTGATTTATTTTCCTTTTAGATTTCTATTTTCTAAAGAATACATGTTTCCTAAGAAAGTTCAAAGTAGTTAGGTGTATATATATGGGAAATTAGTTTAGGGTTGTTAATAGGTTTTGGTTTTTGGAATATTAATAAAATTTTGTAATTTACGAGACAAATATTTTATTTATTCTTTCAAGGCTTTTTGGGTATTCTTACTTTGGATTGCTTGGGCTAGAGTTAGGTTATTTTGTGATCTAATTCTAGAGGATCAATCTACTCTTTCTATGTGCTTATTGATTATTTATCTAATCTAACTGTGTAGCGCAAGTTCGAGTGGCTAGGACTTCTTGTTGAATCAATGGTTAGGTCCTTGAGACATCCCAATCTCTTTTCAAGTGCGAAAACCAAAGCCAGGCCTTCTCAACAATGAGTAAATTTCGAAACAAACACCACTTGACTATATCAAATCTTACCAATTGGATTATTAACTAATACACAAAAAATGTTAATGAAATTATGCTGATATACAACATAAAATGATGACAAAAAGAAACATATACGTGGATGTTTCTAATTAATAAGATGTACAATCATGGATCATTCTTCTACAATGCTCTTCAATGGCCACCACACTAAATTGGATCGTACAAACAACACTGAAAAATATCTTAAAGATCTGAGTGTACGTGCAAGAGCCCAGATTTTAGTGAATTAAGAGACAACAAATTAGTTGGAACAATACTTGAGACAGGAAACTATCAACAGTCTCTCATCTTTAACTTTGGCCTTATAGTACTTGGCCCTTTTCCAGTATCTTCTCTTCATGTTCACCTAATGTGAAATGCAATTTAAAAATTACAAGAAGAAGACAGAAATTAAACTGACCAAATCACCACAACAGATTTTCTTCAACGAATTGGCTTCCGTTCCATGACTTTACCTCTCCCTTTTTCGATTAAATATATGCATATCAGATACTTCATGGGTAAATAATAAGATCAACAAAAATATTACACTTGAAATACAATCGCGACTCAGAGCCTTAGAGACAAGTCAAGCTGGCCAAGCTCCTCTTGAACATTCTCAGGTCTGTAGCTCATAGACCAAGAGCTCACTCCTTGTCGAGAACTACCATAGCTCATCTCTCTCCTGCCATAGCCCATCATGTCTCCGGCAAACCTACCAGCATAAGCCTGGTGTTGGAAAGGTGGTTGATGAGCCCGTAGAACACGAGTTGGACTAGTGTTGTGAGATCCTGACAGAGAGTCCGATCCTCCATGAGTCCTTACAGCTGTGGTTAACTCCCTACTTTTCTTGGCAAGGGTTCGTTCGAGCTTGTGAGCATTTTGGTGACCCCCAAGGGCTTGTGAACTATAAAACTTCCTTTGACAGTAGTTGCAAGAGAATATTCGGGGTTCGGCGGCTGGACTATGAGGCGATGATGATGAAGATGATGATGGTTCAAGGACAAGTTCTAGGTTGAGTTGATTGTTTGGAAGACTTAAATGAAGAGAAGTGTTGGGCTGGAAATCCATTGCGTGAGAGAGAGAGAGAGAGAGAGAGAGAGAAGAGAGAGCTTTGAAGTTGCCAAAGACTAGTGTACTTTACGGGATGGGCTCAGTGCAACTTAAAGATAGTGTGGATAGGTTTATTAGCATAAGAAAGAAGAGAAAGTTTCTTTGGCAACTCAAAGTAATCTATAACAGATATAAAGAGAAGAGAAGATATAGCTATTAATTAAGTAGGAGGGGAGGTGCAAAGGTTCATTGTTCCTGCAATCACGAATACTACAGAATGGGGAAAAAAAAAAAGATGGCTTTGAGAGAGAGAGAGAGACAGGTAGCTACAAAGATCAGTGGGGAATCGAAGGGTTGTCGCCTCCATTAATGGCAGCATTCGACTTCTCTGTCGGTCCATGGAAAATAATTTATTATATCAACACAAATATAATATATATATATATATATATATATTCAACTTGTGAGTCTGTGTAATTTACCCATCTATTCTTGGGTCCAATCCCGCCTTGTTTTTAGTCTTTAATCTTCTACCCTTATCATTATTCAGTTGATGAGATCATATGCTTTAATCACTTTTCCAATCTGAGTAGTTAATAATTAACAAGATAAACCATCTTGACTAGACTAAACATGCAACATGATAGAAGACAAATTTATAAATTTTCTACAATAATTATCTTTTGGTGCATTGGACAATTCGTACGAAAACTAGATGCAGTCCCTCTACAGTGAACCCACTTATACACATTTGTTTCAACTATATTGATGTTCCCAGACCATTCTTCAATAATCTGACCGACAAGAGATTATCCGAATCCATTTGAGATTTCTGTTCTAATCGGATTGCTTAATTACTAAACTTGTGGTTCTTTCATCTTCGTTGTTCAAATTTCATTTACAGGACTTACATATATAGCTTTGATTGTCACAAAATTTAAATAATTTGATATAACATAATGTCATACTTTATGATAAAATATTAAGCATTTCTCATTCATGTAGCATGCATGGATGACATGTCGAAGGCAGGATCTTCTCACTGTTCCATGGAGTCCAATTACAAAAGGAATTATGTTAATTTCATGTCTTAATTGTCTGTATTAAGGGAAAAATACATCAATAGTTAAAAAAGATTAAAAATTTTGGTCGAACTGATTAAATCTGGCTTTATTCAACTTTTATCCCTAATAATTTAAAACACACCAACCCAGCCCTCCGACTGTAATTACTATCTACAAATATAAATTAAATTAAATTTTTTAGTTAGTATATAATTTTACTGGTGGGGTTAATTTATAAATCCATTATTTATATTACAAAAGATGCCACCTGCGAAAACTGTAACTAGGAAAAAACAACCACATGAGAGACAGGAAAACTGTTCCAGTAACGATTATATAATTATGTCATAACCATGTCATGTATTATAAAATCAACAGCAGAGTCAGAGCCAGAATAGCAAAACAATTCTGAAAAATAGTTTTGGAAATTGTAGAGAAGAGATTGTTTGGTTTATCGTACATAATGCCCTTACTGGGACCCACAGTTTTTCCTGCATGTATCCCACGCAGGCTTTAAGTCCTCTACCTTCACATCTCCTACCACTCTCTTTCCATAAGAGATCTTTTAATACATGGGATAAAATATGCATGTTCTTACAATATTACATGATACAGATAAGCAATCATAGACTCCCAAAGTGAAATGACGCCGCTCTCACCTGCCCAGCTTTCTAAATAGCAGAGGGAAAGGTTTGAGTATCATAACCCATAAAATGTGGATAATTTTTTCACTTTTATGTGAGTAGATCTCTTCTGCCTTCTAAGAACAGTATTCTAAATCTCGTATTAGAGTTCTATCTCAGCTAGCAGTATTTCAGACTGCGCGTTAGAGTATTATCTCAGCTAAATTCTAACAGTTGTCTAACCTAATATCATGACATAAAAAAAAAAAAATGAACTTAATCATATGTTATATCAATATAATGCAATTTAATATTAATAACAGAATATATTACATGACCCAATAAAATTTTATTTTTCTCTCTTATATATATTTGACACTTGTTAATTGAGTAAGGCACATGGGTATGGGATTTGAAGCCGTAGAAGAAGCAGACAAATTAATTCCACTATGTGCTCTCAAAATGGTACAGGAAATAATCTTAAAAAAAAATGGGGTTTGATTAACCTAATAAAATAACATTAGACTATGATTGTGGGATCATAATCTTGCAGTCGGCTATGATTGCGCTGAGCAATGTTTGTTAAACACAGACACAACACAAACCAAGAAACTACCTTGGGTTTGTTTGGATCATCAGTATATTTTTTATTTAATGTTCCTATTCGTAAGATTCCAAGCTAAGGAACATTAATTCCGTTGAATAAAACCTTATTATTATGCAAGATCAGTCAAATGGTATGTGTCTCTTTGTACTTTAACAAACCTCACAAATCATTGAGTCCCATGAACTTAAAACCCTAATTGGATACGTATTATTTGTTTCGTTTATCAGTGTTTTTCCTCGTTCTTTCGCTTATCTTCAAACTGAACACGACAAATGACATTTTTGAATAAACAAACAAAAACATCAGTTGTTATATTCAAGCAAAACAAGCGAGATGAGAGAGACTCACATGGGGAAATGCAACTGTTCTGGCATGAGAAGTGATGAGACGTGAGAACAGGAGAGAGAGAGAGAGAGTGCGAAAGCCTCTGGTTTTGGCATTAGATAAATGGGATATACTAAGAAGAACCACAGATGGAAATGGTAGTGGACATATTTGTGTTTTGTCGGACTTTATAAACTTTAACGGGTTATGATGACTCTTGGTTCTCTTTCATGTCAACACGTAGATAATCATTTTTATACGAAAAAACCTCAACAAGATAAAGTACATAATTTATTGTCTATGTATCTAATTGATAGAAATTTAGTTTTATCTCAATCACGACTTTATTCTTGATAACTTTTAATGAATAAAAAAATATATATTTGATTTCTTTTATTGAATGGACATACTTATTCTGCAAAATCAACATGGTATCTCCTTTCCACTGAAACTTTCTCTCCATCAATTATTTGATGCTTTCATCATCAAACTCTTTCTACATTTCTATCATGTGAATCATGAATTGAGATTGTTTGTTGAGCTATACGGTTTTGTGAAATGTTTATAGAGGTTTCCAATTAAAGGGATATGATACCTCATCATCTCGCGGAGTGACTATGTGCATGAGGCTCAAATTAACCTTAGCATTTTCTTTTCAAAAATTCCCTTCTAGTTTACTTCAAAAAAAAAAAACCAAAAAAAATTCCCTTCTAGTTTTGAGTGCTTTTGGCTGCCATGTGTTTTCGTGTTTTGGTGCTAAGCTGCAATGATCTAGAGAGTAGGGTCCCTATTGAACCTACTTTTTGCCCGCACTTCTTGCCCTTTTTGGTGTTTCTCTGTTGCAGTTTTGGATCCATTGTAACCTATTTATTGATGTGTTTGGCTGCCAGAATACCCTAGTCCGAGGCTGAGATCAATTAAGAGGTTTTCTGCTTTCACGGATTGATTAAATTGTGGCTGATATTTTTATTACAATAGATATATAAAAATCAGAATTGACATGGCTAGAATTTTACTTTCAGGTTAATTATCAACTAAAGTTACCTACTGATTGTCTTGTTTTCTATTTATATCCTAGCCCAGTTGCCCTTTTCTTCTTCTTTTCTCCTCATTATGGTGGAATAGGCAATAAGTAGGGTGTATCCATGTTGGCACCCATAAAATTCTTCGCATACCTATGTCAAAAAAACAAAGAAAATTCTTCGCATACCCCACTTGTTAAAACATCCATTGTGAAAAAGAGAATTTGTATTATAAAGACTAGATTAAAATTAGTTTTAGAAAGAATTTCAAGGTAACATAATCAAGAAGTTGGCCGGATATTGTTTAGATGGCTAATCATAAATTAAATAATATGGATTTTGAACTGGGAAAATGAAATACAAAAGCAGTAAGATTTCTTTTTTTTTTTTTTTCCTTTTTATAAAGTTAGACACATCAAATAGTGCACAGGTTTGTTAATATATGATAAGATACATTATTATAAATATGTACAGTGAGATTTAATCGACCACTTTTAAGATAAATAAAACGGTAGGCAATCTCCTGAAATTAGTGGAATAAGCAGTTTGCAAAGGCAGTCAAATTTGAAAGAGAATATTGAAGAAAGAGAAGATGATTATTGGCTAGGTAGACGTAAGAGGTTTGGTGTTTTTTTTTTTTTTTTTTTGAGATAGAGATAAAAGTAATTTTGTTGAGGGAAATATTAGAAATTTAAAAACTATTTATAAATATTGGTTACTTTAACATTTTGTTTTTTGGGGCCACAGTTACAGTTTCAAAGAAAATGTTACTCTAATATTAATCGACTATTGATCATTATTTCCAAAATGAATACTTTATTTATGATACCAACATATATAATCATGTTGGATCAGAACGTCAACTTAGAATTTTCTTTCGTCAAAGGAGTCATAACTTTTAAGTGCTAACGTATATGTAGACTTTTCGATGCTCTATTCAAATAATCTGTTGATGCATCTCAATGAAATCAGTCTAATCAACAACTTAAGCGAAACTTTAATCTATCAAGATATCTATTTATGCATCTCAATGTCAGTCTAATCAAACATCTCTCTCTAATCTCCGTCAGTTAGTTGATTCTTAGAGTCTCTCAGCAATTATGCATCGTCCTTGTTCACTGTTATTGATGTAAAGTTCCTTTATAGCTTACATCTATTCGCGATCATGATTTTGTCATATCTTTAATGTTTGAGCTGTCAGTGAAGCATATCTCTTTATCTTATCTCTTCTAAGTAGTTCTCAAATTTCTTCCAAAAGTAAAATAGCGAGTAATTGATCTCTACATATCAAACTATTAGCTGGTTTCAGATGCCAAGTACCCATTACTTTCAAGCTGACGTTTTATGGTATTATTAGTATTATTTATTAAATAAATCTAACAATCGAAATGATTTTACATTTTTATTATGTTAATTCGAAAATAACAAGCTGAACTATTAAGAACTTTATTAGGCCAGTCTCCGTGTGATAAAATTACTCATCAAACAGCTTTCCCTATTTGGTGTTTAGTGTGAAAAGGGAAAAAGAAGAAGATAGACTGGCTTTAAAGTATGGAAAGCCTGGACCATATACTAGTTTTTGAGTTCTATTCATGTTGAATTATGAGTGAACCACATATGTTGAAGTCACTTCTATTTTTTCTTTTTGCTTCTATGATCCAGAAGAAAATAAGAGAAGAGAAAGAGGACAAAGAGATGGTGGAAGAAGCCCTTTTACGTGAGAATGGTAAGCATAGGCTTATCATCAATTTCGGGATGGGTGGCAGACAAAAGAGCTAAGCAAGTTGACCATGGAAATGGACACGTTGGCTAATGGAAGCTGAGGTGTCACCACTTAGGTCCTTTAAGTGGGGGATCCAGATAAACTAGCTTGTGTTTTATCTCTCCCCATGTCTCTCTCAACGTGGGAATAACAGTGGAAAACTACAAAGGAAAATACAAATATTGAAGTATATTGGATCCTTTCAGTGCCAGTATGAAGAGAAGATGCGAACCCACAACAACACAAATTAGTAATAAAGCTTTCTGGGGCACTTCTTTCACAAATTGTATAATCCACACGTTTCTGACTTGTGAAAGATAAGGATATATGTCAAAGACCTTATATTGATATTAACAAATTAATATTTCTATAAGTACTCTTGTTCTTGTGATCAAGAAATAAACACAAGCCTGTACCTTCACTATGTCAAGACTTTGCCTAAATCAACTACGGGCATCATCAACTATTTAATAACATTCAACGAAATGACAATCCATTAATGTCTGTTCATGAATGAATTTGATTGTATGACTATATGACTTCTGACCAGTGGCTTTATTCTCATATCTCTAATAAGTTCAACGTCTACTTAGTTTGTGGCCTTGTATTTTTTTTCTTCTTTTTGTTTTCGGCTTTTTGCGTTATCTGTGGCCTCAATAATTTTTTTTTTTTTTTTTTTTTGGCTCCATCTATGGGTGTGTTCGAGTTGGGTCGGATCAGTCTTGAAGAAAACTGACATGGATTGGTTTTCAAAATTGAAAACCGAACCGATCCAAAATAAGGGTGGAACCCGATGTATCGGACCGACTTGTTTAGGTAAGTTCAATTCAATCTATCCATGTCAATTTACACTTGTAAATGAACCTCCAGCACCTAAAAAAATAGTCAAACCTAAAACCACCAGTCACCACCACCACCTCATCTCTCCCTTCTTCTTCTCTTCTCTCTCTACCCCTCACCTCCCTATTTCTCTCTCTACATCTGCAGTATCACCAACCCGCAACGACTATAACCATCAATAACATCATTACCATCACTAAAGATCTGCATCATCACTAGTAGAAGAGATGGCGTTAATCTCCTCTGATAGCGATAGTTAAAGAGATCGATGAGCGGTTGAAGAAAATGAAAAACTTATCAGCAAGATTAACAATGACAGCAACGACAACAATAGCGTCATCAGGCCGGTCACCAATTGGCTGAGAGTTAGAATGAGATGAGGGCTGATTGAGAGTGAGAGTGAGGGTGAGGGGGTCGGCAACTAGGGTTAAATTGAGTTAGAGTGAGCGTGTATGCTCCGACTTTATATTTTTTTCACTTTGTGTTTTAAATAAAGATTAAATTCAGTTTGAGTCCCTTTTTTTAATTCAAAACTGACCTCAAATCGAAATTAGTCAGCTTTCAACACTCAAAATCGACTCAACCCAAAGTATAAGTGAAAATTGACATTTTCGGTCGGTCGGACTTATCCCGATTATTTTGTGCACCCTTAGTTGCATCCATGGTTTCCTTAAAACATTTATTTGGATCTATATGTTGTCTAAAATTTTATTCATGAATACTATTTAATTTAGTTGATTTAGTTTGTAATGACTCTTATAGTTGTACAAAATTCTTCTATTAAATCTCATTGGCTTCCAATTTTGGTTTGTATAAAATAAACAATTTAAAAAAATCCTAATTGTTCTCTCTCTCGCCAGCTTTATAACCAATTTCCCATATATAACTATGTTGTTTATTTATTGAGCTATAGTTTTCAAATTATTTTTATTAAAGGTTATTTTGCCAGACAATGGAAGATGTCCAACTTCTTTTTCTTTTTTAATGGAAATCCTATACATCTCAATTCATATCCCAAATATTAGTGGTATGGCATATTAAACAAACTTACATGCAAAAAATGAAATTTATAACAGCAAATATATATCGATATATAAGTTGAATTTAAGTGTCACATATAGATAGGATTGAAATATAAGTTAGGAGACTTACAATTATTGATTTCTTAAATGAATATGACTTTGATGTTTTCTGCTTTGCTTCTTTTTCCTCTTTCTCTATAATCATGCTATTTATTTTTCTTAATTAAAATTTTTCAACCACTAAGTAGGGTTTATTTAGTTACTTATTTATAGGTGTCAGCTGGATTACCTTGAATATATGCTCTCAAAAATTAGTGCTAACTCTTTTTGTAAATAACATCTATGATTGTCAGGCTGAATGAAAATTTTTAAACACCAAGCCATATTAGTCTACGTATATTTTCTTGCGCATTGCATAGTCCATCTTTTTCCTCTCTTTTTTACGAAACTCTTATCCAAATGTTTGCTATGTGACTTGTGACGGCTGCATAAATGGTAAAATGATACGCATATTGTGATTTTTTTTTTTTTTTTAAACTCCTTAATACAAGCTCGAATTAGAAGAGCAGGGCTGTGGGGTCAAGGACGGTGCTCTTCATGGGCTAGGGTGGGCTCCAGCCTATCCTAGCCCATCTTGAAAAAAAAATATACATATAATAATATATCATAAAATTTATGTATATATATTTTAGTTATTCATTCTTTCCATACCACAATACATATATTTTTTTCAATTAATGATATATTTCTTATTTATATTTAATTTTTTATTAAAATATTATACTTACAAAAACTTTGATTTGATACATTTAATATGAAATTTCATATAATTTCTCCACTATAAAAGTATTTAATATATTTTGCTTTTGTTATCTTTTCTAATATATTTTTTAATCTAAAGTATGATAATAATTTATGATTGTCAAACTATAAAATATCTATATTATTGATGCTATAATTTATAAATCTTGACTTGATTGATGTTTAATTATATTTGCACTTCACATTTCTTTTATACTTTGTTGGTTTTTAACCTTTTTTATGTTAATTAATATATTTATTTATAATATAAATTTTAAAGGGTAAAACTCATTATGTACCCTCTAACTAAGTATACATATGTGTTTCAATTTATAAACTTTTTTGGTATAACTGAAGTTCATTTAAAAGACTTATTCTAGCCCATGCACCCTAACAGAATGCCCGGTATACCTCCCTGCTTCTGAATGACCATTACCTATTTTGTACAGGGTCAAAGCAAAAGTGCAAGTGAGGATACGATTAGTTCTAGTAGATATACTTCTCAGGTAATAAGTTAACTGAATAAATTTATTTTATTGTCATTTGTTTTGATTAATTATAAAGTCACAATAAGGTAGTAGGACAGGCAAGTGAGTGTTAATCAGGAAAACAGGAAATGCCGACCTACTGCATTAGTATGAAGATAATGTTGAAGAGGTGGTTGCCGAAGGGATTCCACAGTCCACAGATGTCACAACAACAAAGTGTATTATGTACCACTTGGACAAGATTTTTGAAGAGCGTGAGTTGACTTGGGCTTTGAACAGAAAGTTACGTTAGTTTGACCAACCAAATAAGCGCAAACACCGTTTTTTTTGTACATTACAATAAGCCCACACACTTGATGCCGCTATAGGAAGTTCGATTACATGGTCGAGTTGTATTAGGTTATGATAGTTGGCATGTGTAAGAAAGTTGACAATAATAGTTAGTAGACTGGGAGCAAATAGAGTTCAAATATTGAATATTCATACATTTTTAAATTTTGTATAATTTTCTATAATTTTATAAAATCAAAAATTTTATATTGCCTTTGTTTCTTTTTAAGAATATTCCTTTTGTGATTTTTTTTTTCTTTTTGATGGTATATAATCCTTATCATAACAATTACATGAACTTATAAAGGTAGAATTTTTTTTTTTTTTTTTAAATAATCGTTTGCATTAAAAGTTGTTAAAAATTCTACCTTTATAAAGGTAGAATTTTTAACAACTTTTAATGCAAACGATTATTCTCAGCTTTTTAGATACGAACATTCAAAATTATGAAAGATGAAGACTTTTCACAACTTCTACACATGTACTTGTGGATCCTAGGGTGTTCCTCAGTGCAGCTAGCTCCTAATAGAACAACTTAATTCTACATGTGTAGTTGTAATACGTACTTGTGGAGGAATGATGCCGGTCTGATCATTATCCAAGAAATTCAAGGCCTTAGCTTGGGAGGTCAGGGTTCATAACTGTCAGATCATTTCTCGCAAAAGAAATGGTGTAGCCCATAACCTCGCCTCTGTGGCCATCTTTTTTCTATAAGAGAGCATATGTGAAAAGAAGACTTTCCTAACTGTTGGTTGTTCTGGTTTCTGATTCTTTAGTTTCCAGTTTGGTTTGCAGTTATGTTTCTTTCAAAAGAAAAGGTACCTTGTAAAATATTAAGAGCTATTATAACACATATTACAAGTTACAAATATACTCTTTTTGTTGTAGTGGGATTCCATGATCTCTTATGCCTCGTTTAGTATGGATAATTGAATTTAATTATTTTTATAGAATTAGATTAAACTGGATAAATTATTCATGTTATGCGTTTGGTATTGTATGGGATTAGATTGAAGATAGTATTGTTCATTGTTTGATGTATTATAGATTGAATAAAAATAATTATATATTATATTATTTTAATAAAATAAAACTTAAAATATTTTAATATTATTTTGACAGTAAAATCTAACTCTTTAAAATTAATTTTTAATATAATATTTATTTTATATTTATTATTGAAATATGTTATTTTTTAATATTCAATAAAGTATATAAAATTAATATTAAAAATAAATTTAATGTTTTATATAATTAATTTCAAAAAGAAAAGGAAAAATTTACAAAAGAAAAAAATCCCATGTTGATTGGATGAATTTAACCTACCAAATTAGTGGGTTAAATTTATCCCACAAAAGTGGGATAAAATGGTTGTATGGGATTCGTTCTCCAATCCCATGAAACCAATAAATAAGGGATTAGATTGAAATTTTTCAACTTCAATCCAATCACTTCCAATAAATATACCCTTAGGCTATATTTGGTACACAGGATTTAATCGTGAGATTAAATTAAAATTGTCTCATCTTATGTTATCCCATGTTTATAAGGCCTAGCTGAGAATCAAAACTCAATCTCATCTTCATTTCAATCTTCTTGTCATGAGAATACTCATTCGCAAGCTCTACTGTAGGATTCAATTGGGTAGGATTCAATGGCTCATTAATTGCATGGCTTTCTTTCTCTTTTTTCTTATTATAAGAGTTATTCCAAAATTAATATTTATTTACTCATATTTTAAAATAATATAATTCTAAAAAAATCAATATAACTTTTTAGAAAAATGATTTATAGGATTTATTTTATATAAAACATTATTAACTTTATGTATAATACAAGTTAGGTTATATAATAAAATATGGAAATTAATTTTATTTCAATCCAGTCTCATCCTATATTTTAGTATTTAAAATTAATCTCTATATTTAAATTAATAAGATATTTTTTCTCTTTTTTTTCAGATTTTTTAAAAAAAATAATTTTAAAATTAATTTTAAGTATATAATAAAGTATTTAAATTAATTTTATTCCAATCCAATTCCAACCTACATCAAACATAACATAGTATAATTTTAATCAAATTTCAAATTCTACCAAACATAAAACATTAATTTTTTAATTCAATTCAATACAATCCATTCCATTCTATTTTAATATTTTAATCCAATCCATTTCATTCCAATTCTACGTATCAAACGGTGCTTAAAGACTTAAAATAAAGATCCACAATTGAATCTAATTTGTAGTATCACAGCCCAATGAGTGGCCCAATCCAAGCATTGGATATCATAACTTGTTAATGAATCTGCCATCTCAATTTCCAAAAATAAATTAAGAAATTCATTCATACAACATTCTGATTTATCCATAAATAAAGAAGAAAATAACATATATTTATATATATATACACACACATAAACAGCTTCACACGAAAGCCCAGCCCAGCTTCCTCTCTCTCACTTTCTCTCTGTCTTGTCTTTCTTTTGGATTTTTGGGCTCCCATATCAAACATTAAAATGTCAGATTTGTTAAATAATTACGATTTTATGTTCCCCTCCTGAAGGGCTATTATGGAAAGAAAATTTGAAATATATTCATAGTTTGGCCCAGCCTTCTTCAAGCCGAAAGGAAGGATGTGACCAGCAGATCATCAATTGGGTAGACCAGCGGCCAGCTTTGCTCTCAAGTCTTTTCGCAAGATTTTGCCTGTTGGGGCTTTTGGAATTGTGTTTGTGAAGAAAACCCTATTAATTCTCTTGTAGAATACAACCTGTAAATATGACCCACCATTGTTACAATGTTTGCTACACATTTGATAATGATTCAATCTTGTCACGCACCACCTTTGTACATCTACAACACCAACTTGCCAAAGAAGAAAATTTTGGGCTCCGGTTCATGTTTTAAACCTTGAAATTTTCAATTAAGATCTGAATTTTGGAAGACACCAATTTATTTTAGAACTAGATTTTAGTTATTTTAATTTGAAAATCATACAACATAACACAACCAACTCAAACAAGAGTTAACACCCGTGGAGGAGCCATTCTTGGGCTTGGGTAGGCTCGTGAGGTAAAACGAAAAAAAAGAAAGTGTAAATTGTTTTTATTTTATGATTTAAAAGAATAATAATTGTAATTCAATACTAAAAATCTAACAAATTAAATTTGACCTAAAACCTGTAAGTAAAATCCAAAAATTTCAAACCAAATGTTTAAGCAATTAAAAGTTTCATCCCACCGTAAATTTAACCCACCCACAACAAAGGTAGTGATTTTTTTTTTTTTACTATTACAACAATTTTAGAATTTGAAAAACAGAGATAGCTTATCACTAGACTAATATCATTTTGTCAAAGTTAAGATTGTTTTGATATTTAAAATTAGGGATAATCCAAAAAAAACTATTGTAGTTTGTAAAAATGTTTATTTTATTATTGATAGTTTCATTTTTATTCAAAATCTTCCCTGACGTTAATAAAAACATTCAAAATACCCTCTAAAAGTGTGTGAAAAGATGACAATGCTTCTGATGGTCACATATTCTGTTAAGTTTATTTAATTGACCAGTTTGACTTTACAGGCAAAATGGAAAATAAGATAAAAAAATTAATTAAATAATATTAATAAATATAAAATAAATGATATTAAATATAAAAATATAACGATATTTTTTATTTTAAAATAAAAATACACACTATAAAATAATAATATTTTATAATTATTTGATTTTTTAAGCAAAAATCTGAGGGTTAAAATTATCTTTTTACCTTTTATATAATTTTTTGTTAATTTATTAATATCAAGATTTTGAATAAAAATAAAATTAGTATAGTAAAAATGACATTTTTGTAAATTACAACTTTTTTTTTTTTGGGAATTATCCCTTAAAATCATGATAGGTTTTTCATCTATTTTTTAAGGTTCTCTTAACATATATCCTATATAAAAATTTAATAAAAAATTATATTTTATTTTTGTAATAAATACATTTTTTTACTTTAAAAGAAATAATATGATAATATTAATAAAATATATTTTGTTAAAATAGGCAAATTAATTAAATAAATTTCTTCAAGTCTAACAGAAATATCAGTTAGTCATAATTTATAACAACTTTTAACTTTCTGTATTGGAACCATTTTTTTCGAAAGTCTGTATGGGAGCCCCATTGGTTGCACAAAATAGGATTTCAGAATTCATTTTCATTACTTAAACATCTGCAGAAAAATATATATAAATATATATAGAACCATAACTAAAAGAAAGAATTACTCCAAAACATGTACTCTCTTTGAACTGCAGATGGTATGTATGTGTGTGTGTGTATATATATATACAGCATCTGCAGTTCAAAGAGAGTATATGTTTTGGAGTAATTTTTTCTTTTAACTATGATTCAAAATTTACTTTCATAATATTAAAAGATTATCTATTCCCATAGTGTATACAGTTTTAAGTAATTTAATATATTTTTTTAATTAGTAGTTTATATAAGAGAAAAAAAAATACACCTCAAGACTTCAAATCTCACCCTTGAACCTTTAATATGAGTATTGAGTATTTCTCTTGATTTAAAAATATTAAAGATTTAAGTCTAACATTTGTCCTAAAATATAAAGTGTAGATAGTTTTCTCTCCCTTAGCCTCCCCTCAAAAAATAAAAAGAAAATAAAAAAAAAAAAAGTCATGTCACTCGTTCCTTCTATTCATATAGAAATTTGCTCTATTGGTCCCTGGATGAGTTTGCCCGATTGGGTTTTTTCAATAAGATTTTTAGTCAAGTTTATTATAGGGTTTGATTTGTAAAGGTTTGGTTTCAACTTAATCTTCTATTATCTTTTCCTTTCCATGATCGGTTGTAATCTTTTATAGTTTATTATTTGTTTTGTTTTGACCTTTTGTCTTGTCCTTATTTGCATGCTTTTTCCTTTTTAATAACAAGTTGGCTTTGACCAACAATCTTAATATAAAAATAAAAATAAAAATAAAAAATACAGCTACACAATGGAAACAGTCTCAATACATGTTATCTTAATTTATAAGAATTGATATGCAACCTATTCTGATATTATTTCTCAAACAATTTTAAACACATCCATACATGCAATATGAATCACCTTGATGTTACCAGAAGTATCTAAGTAGGACAGGATCGTCTAAACAATTTATTAAAAAGACGTTTCCAACCTAACTCTTCGGTGATCCTAATCAATTATTCTAAACAATACGGTGGTTGTTTAAACCAATTTGATTCAAGCCTATTTTTTCGGCGGTCTAATTTATTGGTTGAACAAAACTTGTCCCCAAAATGTTTTTATAGAAACACCTAAGCTGAAGCAATTGAAACTCTTTATAGCCGAGAAAAGAAAAAATATATATATATTATTATAATACTTCCAACAAAAAAAAATGATATTACTCTATGAAGCCTATATAATTTTTTATTTTTCACTTTTTAACCTGATAAAGGACCTATATAGTTATTCAGCATTAATACACGTTATACATTAATTTAGGGGTTTACAACTTTTTTACAAACCCAAAGGAAAACTTACAAACTCATAAAAATTGATGGTTTTATTTTATTTTATTTTTCTTAAACCAAAATTAATCTGGCTTATAAACTACTTAGTAATTGTATCATTTGCATACAGTAGCAAAACTGAAAGTTCAAATGTAAGAAAAATACCTGTTTGGAGATGTATTGTTTAATTTCATCCTCAGTGATTTTAGAACCGTTTGATCTGACCACGAACGCCACGGGAACTTCTCCTGCAGCCTCATCTTTCATGCTACATCACATCAACCACTAATTATTGAGCACCTCTTTCGATTTGTTTTATTATTTTTGAAATATTGTCAAAGAAAAAAAAAACATTTCAAAAAATAATTTATTTATCTCAAAAACTTTATAAAGTAAAAATTAAAAATATATATATTTAATAATTAGATATATTCATTGTATAATAGTTAAATTTTTAAAATTAATTACGTGAAATTAAAAAATTTTAAATTTTGATTGTATTTATTTCATGCTTTTAAAGAACTCATAAAAGTCCTATATTTAATTCAAACTTTTAAAGATTATATTAAAATTTAATAATTATATTCAATACTAACTTTTAAAATTTTCATTAAAATTTAAATGTATTCATTTTATATTTTTAAAAAGTTTAAATAAATTTAGGTATGCGTAAAAAGTTGTTGACTTGCTTAACTTAGAGAAGTTGACGGATTTTAAGATGAGAGATCTAAGTATAAAGATCCATACCAAATCTTACCATAATTTATATAGAATTTATGGAATATGTTTAGTCCACCAAACCCCAACAAACTCCAAATTAAACAACAAATTTGTAGAACAAAAATCATGAAAATGCATCTAAATATATTTTTCAAAATAAGACTAGTTTTGTTGTATAAATATTTTTTTAGGCCCAGCAAACTCAAAAATTTTAAAAAAAATTAATAAAATAAAATAAATTTTCTCTAGTTTCTAGAAAGCATTTTCAAAAATTTTCAATTTTTTCTCGACCATGTTATATCAACTTAAATTTTTTACTTAGAAAAGTATTTTAACATTATTCATCAATTTTCATTCAATTCAGAGAGTAAAAAAAAGTGAATGAATTCAAAATTAATAATAACTTTAGAATTGAATGAAGATAAATGAAATGGATGTTTAAGAAGTCAAAATTTTAAGTTAATATAACCTAACCAGCATTGCTTTTTTAAATACAATTAAAAAAATTATATATATGTATATATATATCTATTTTTATCAGTTGTTAAATATGCAATGGAAAGTGTTTAAAATAAATAAATAAATAAATATGCAAACGGAAAGGAAGGGGAATGATAATGTGCAGCAAGACATACGGTACGACAGCAGCATCAGAGATGGTGGGATGAGCGATCAACATAGCTTCGAGCTCGGCGGGGGCCACTTGGAATCCTTTGTATTTGATCAATTCTTTCAATCGATCGACGATGAAGAGCTCATCATCATCATCAATGAACCCTATATCACCGGTGTGCAACCATCCTTGTTTGTCTATGGTTCTCTCTGTGGCCTCCACGTCATTCAGGTATCCTGTGAGACCAATACAATGTCAGAGACTTCACCATTTATATCACCAATCCAAAATGCCATGACCAATCAGATTGGTATTTGAAATTTTTATACTTTTTTCAAGGAAAAAAATAATAATACTGATTTGGAGCAATCATAGTCTGGCTTTTATAACTAGCAAATTAACTTTTATATTCCTAGAGATTTCCCATTAATAGGAGTCTTAAAAGTTCAAGTTCTATGGTTTAAGTTTTTTCTTATTTCGAAATGTCTCGTTATTTTCATTTTATTTGAACTACCATGAAAATAATGTTTGTAGAGACAAAAAAGAAAAAAAGAAAAAAAAAAAAAAAGTGATAGTCCGGTGAAAACCGGTAAGAGAAAGAAAAAAATGGAACAAAAAAAAAAAAAAAAGAAAAAGAAAAAAAGAAACGGGTGGGAAAGAAAAAGGTTTTACCTCATTAATAAAGAACATTTTACATGTAACCTAAGAGCATCTCCAACCATATTTCCTAAATTTTGTCTAAATAATTTTATAAATTAGCAAAAAACCTATTTTAGCTAACAATTTTTTAGTAAGTTACTCTAATAAATTTCTTTATATTAGCTAAGCATTAATATTAACATATCAGGAGAGTAAGTTAGGTAAAAAATTTTAAATTACTTTATTTTAAATTAAATATTAAATTAATATGAAAGAAAAATTGGCTTTGACTCTTTTGCTCTCTATATTTAAGGAGGGTGGTCCAAATTTTATAAAATAGCTAAGCATATAAAGAGTGGTTCAACTGTTATAAAATTTAGTTAGGACTCTTTTGCTCTCTATATTTAAGGAAAGTGGTTTAACTTTTATAAAATAGCTACGTATACAATGAGTGATTAGAGTGTATAAAAAGTGTTACCACTAGCTATTTTATTTAAGGACAATTAATAGTAAACATGGTTAAAGATGCTCTTCTCAATCTATGCTCTTTATGTATTGTCCTTAACTAAAATAGTTAGTGATGTGACTTTTTACACACCTTAACCACTCTATATTATTAGTTATTTTGTAAAAGTTGAATCTCTTAGTTATATAGAGAGCAAAAAAATGTTAACCAAATTTTCTCTCCTATTATTTTGATGTTTAGTTTGAAATAAAATATTTTGAAAATCCTAACCATACTCTCTCTTCTATTATTTTAATATTAATGTTTAACTAAAACAAAAATAAGCTCTCTCTCTTCTATTATTTTAATATTTAACTAAATAAAAAGATGGTTAGAGTGATAAGCAAAAAATTGCTTACTAAAATAAGTTTTTTGTTATTTAACTAAAATTTAGTTAAAATTTAAGAAGTATAGTTGGAGATACTCTAAAAAAACTTTAAGTTATTGGGCTTAATTATCTTACTCAACCACTAACCTTACCTCTCAATTTGAGCCCTTAAATTGGTTGTAGGGGTGGTTATTGATGTCAATCCGAGGACTCCAATTGAGAGGTAAGATTAGTGGTTGAGTAAGGTAATTAAATCATAAGTTATTAAGTTGGTGACATCCATTAGCATAAAACCCATTGGAAATAGTGTCATTTTCCAACAATTACACCTATGAGTGCATTTACTAACTGAAAATTATTGTAAGGAAAACTTAATTCTAGCACACCACCTCTTAGTAGAAGTTATTGAGCACTTCTTTTATTCTAAAAGATCAAAGGTTTAAATTTCACTAATGTCCTAAAACACAATGTGTGGGTAGTTTTCTATGTATTTAATTTTTCCCCCACTATAGAAAAAAAATAAATAAAAGAAGGAAAACTTAATTCTTATCTACAATTTCAGTATTTATTAAAAATTATTAGAAATCATATGACATGGATTCCACATAAAATTAGGAATTAAATTCCCTTTTAGAAAGGGATATTAATTCTTTCATTCTATAGAGAAATCAAGTTCTCTTTCATTATTTTCATTTCAATGAAATTTTATTTCTTTTCAATTTCATTTTGGATTGATAAACATGTCCTAAGGTTAGTCTAAGAATAAAATTAAATAATAAATAAATTAAATGTCTTTTACTTAACTCAAAAGGGAATATGTCTTTTTTTTTCCTATTAAATGGTTACAGTTATTTTCTCACTTTTGGATTGTGATTAGCAAGGACAACAGGCAATGCAAAGCCTATTTATTAACGCTTCTACTAGAACTCTAATGTTATAGGATAAGGAAGAAGGCTGGAATTAATTAGTGAAAAGCTCTTAACATGTATAAGCAATTTAAAATAATTGTTATTAATTTATAGGTGATGTAATTACATTATAAAATTATATATACCATCAAACCTTTATGCCAGTGAGATTTAAATAAAAAATCTCTTAGGGCGTGTTTGGTGGACCGCTCATTTTGTGGGATGGAATTAGAAATTACCCCTCTCATAAAATCAGGTGTTTGGGATGGCAAGGAAACTGAAGCTTTCCTTCGTAAGCCCAAGCAGACCCTACATCTTGCATGAACAGAATTTTCGGTGGGATTCCGTTTGTTTTCCATGTTTTAAACTTTTTAATAATTTTCAATATATATAAATAATTAATTAATTATAATATTATTTGTATTTGAAATTTTAAATTTATTTAAAATATTTTTATAAAGTAAAAAAAATTTAATATTAATTTAAAAATATATTATGTTTAATTAATTTCTATTTTTATTATTTATTATTTACATTGAATATATTTAAAATAATTCAAATATTTTTGTGTAAAATTAATTTAATTTTTTAATGACATTAAATCGTCTAATCCCATCAATCCTACACACTAAACGAGGTCTTACATAATAACTAGAGAGCAGAGACTTGCAAATTGAATCAGTTAATAACTACTACAAATTATATATTTAATAAATTACACATTACTAGACGCGTCCTTTAGAAACTAATAATATAATTAGCTGAATTTGAAAAAGAATATTTACCCGAGTATTTTAAGAGAAAATCTTCACTAGTTGATACGCTTGGACTACTAATGTTAATCTGTTATCTATTAGGATGTTTGGTGTGAATGTTTCATATAATTGAATATTTATACCATATTAATGAACCAACTGTCACTCACACATTTAAAAAAATCTTTCCACTTCAAACCTTATTACTCGCTTAATTTAATTTGTTTCAAGGAAAAAAATAATTTCACTTTCTTTTTTTTTAAAAAATGAATTTCTTTTTCAGTTATGGAACATGATTTTTTTTTTTCAATCATTGACTTAGAGAACTACTAAGACCATACCAGATGGGACACTGGTGACATGACCTGAAAAACGAAAAGCAACCCTTATACGAGAGAAATTGGTCCACACAATGATGAAAAAACGGCTCACACATAAGGTGGGAAAACAGCCACTATGAGACTGCAATACATGGGTGTCGAACTCAAGTTCATCGAGAATTTGGATGTGCTGCCTACCACCAAGACAAAGCACAAGAGACCGAAACATGGTTAATTGATAACAAAGTTGCAATGGGTCTTTTTTTTTCCCATTCTTCCATTTGTGACATCAGCATATATGCATGATGACATAATTTACAGTAATATGATAGTCAATATATATTTATATATATGATAGTCAATATATATAGATATATATTACAGTAATATGATAGTCAATATATATTTATATATATGATAGTCAATATATATAGATATATATTACAGTAATATGATAGTCAATATATATTTATGTATATGATAGTCAATATATATATATATATATTACGAAAAGAAGAGATGCAGATGATATGTACCTTTCATGATCTGGCTTCCTCTGATGCAAATTTCCCCCGATTGATTTCGAGGAAGGGAGGCACCCGAATCAGGGTCAACGATCTTCATCTCTGCATTTCTTACCACAGTCCCGCACGCACCTGATTTGATCTCGAAGGGTTCCTTTGCAAATGCCAAGCACATTGACAGCACTGGCCCTGCTTCTGTCATCCCATAACCCTACACATATATTCAATTTTAGTTCACCATAATATTATTCCTATTTTGCTCATCTATGATCTATGCAATTAATAGCTGCTTCATTATTTATTGATTTTTTTTTTTGAAAATTTCATTATTTATTGATTTGCAACATCTATAAAAGACAATTTTTAACAAAACTAGGACAATATCAAATGTCTTTTGCAATTTTTACTTGAAAATGGATTACTTGTTTTGGTAGGTGTTGGTAATTAGGAAAGTTCAATTCAAGTGGAGATATCTTCTTTTTTCCATTCACCTACCGTCAACTACTTTTTTTTTATTTAAAAAAAAAAAACAGAAAAACTATTATACACGTTTTTTTAGAGTGAAATAGTCTTCGAACAGTGCACATATTATATTAATTAATTTGAACGATACATTCATCAAATAAGGTATGATCACATCCATCTATTTGATGTTTGAGTTAGACAAATGTATGACTAACATGCAAATTATATTAGATAAAAACAAATAATCATTTTTTATAACAGTTATCTAATGCACGAATATGACTAGTTGTCATCGAATCTGACATTTGTTCTACGTACTAATTAATATTTTCCGCTATACCATTTATCTTGAACGTGAATCAAGTAGTACATACTTTTTAATTACTAGTAATGGGAGCTTATTATAGGACCGCTAATCCATAAGGGTACAGACAAATGAAATGACATTTGGACACCAATATTTAACAAACCCTTATTTTGTTGAAAACATTAATGGACCGTCAATGGTCTCGGCAAACTTAGGGGAAAAGAAATCGTCATTTAAAGTGGTTTGCAAGATTTTCAAGTCTACATCAATACCATTGTAAGTTCAAGTTATATGACAACAACATCACAGTGAAATACGAAGTATTCTTGTAAAGACATCTCAGACTCAGTAGTTCATACACATACGTATGACGGATATACCATCAAACGTATCTCATTCCAAATATTGTAAGTAATGATACCTAAAACAATAAATACTTTATGTATATACATATGACTGATATATGGTCAGACCTACCTCATTTCAAGTATGGTAAGTAACGATAACTGACACACAAATACTTCTTATATATATATATATATATATATATATGTATATATGACTGATGTACCATCGGACCTACCTCATTCGAGTATGGTAAGTAATGACAGCTAAGACAACACATACAAAATAGAGAAAGTATATACCTGTCCAAGTTTGGCATTAGGAAGCTTAGCTCTCACGGAATCCTCAAGCTCCTTCCCCATCGGCGCGGCGCCGGAGATGACGGTACGAATGGATGAAAGGTCGTACTTATCGACGTCAGGGCTCTTGGCTATGGCCAAAACGATGGGAGGCACGAAGGGAGCGATTGTCACCTTGTGTTTTTGGACAAGCTCCAGCAGTGTAAGGATCTCAAACTTTTGCATGATCAAAATGGCGGCGCCGACTCTCAAAGCGCATAGTAAGACAGAATTGAGAGAATAAATGTGAAACAAAGGCAAGACACATAAAATGACGTCTTCCTTGCGAAAATACAAATTAGGGTTGTCCCCATCAACTTGTTGTGCCACGCTGGTGACCAAGCCTTTGTGTGTGAGCATCACTCCCTTGGGCAACCCAGTAGTCCCCGAAGAGTAAGGGAGAGCAACCACGTCGTCCGGGTTGATCTTGACGGCCGGGGTGTCGTTTTCGTCGGCCTTAGTCAATTCAGAGAAATGACGAAAGAAACAAGTCTCATCATCAGGTGATGATATTGAATCAATCGTCATCACTTTGACTCCACCTTCCAAGGCGAAATCCTTCATTTTCTCGGCGTAAAGTGCCTGCGTTATGATCAGCTTCGCCCTCGAAGCCGTCGCCTGCTTCGCGATCTCAGCCGGAGTGTAGAAAGGGTTCGCCGCGGTGCTGATGGCGCCGATGTAGGAAGCACCAAGAAATGCAAACACGAACTGGGGGCAGTTTTGGAGCAAAAGCATGATGACATCACCTTGTTTGATGCCAAATTTGTCGAGACCGGCGGCGACCTTGCGTGAAGTGAGCTCGACGTCGGCGTAAGTGTAGACGTCACCGGTGGGGCCGTTGATGATGCAGGGCCGGTCTTTGAATTGGGAAATGTTTTCAAAGCAGTAAGTGTGTAGAGGGAGGTGGTTGGGGATGTAAATATCAGGGAGTTTGGATCGGAAAATGAATTCTTGTTGATCTTCTTTGGCCTCCATTGTTGTTGTTGTTGTTGTTGTTGCTGGCAACAGAGAAAGAGAGTGAGAGAAGGCTTTTTTGGGGAGCAAAAGAGAAGGTGCGTGTTTGGTTTTCGTTTTTAAGAACTTTTTTTTGCTGTCCTGGTTGGTTTGATTATTGGTTGAGGTAATGTACAAGTAGGTGATGGTAGTAGAGGGAGCCGGTGAGAGGGAGTTAATTGGGTTTTGGGATTTTTCAGGGCCAAAATTGGTCAAAATTGAAATAATTTCTTTTTAATATATATATATACATACATAAGTAAACCCATTTCATTTTTATTATTAGCCAACTGTAACATGACACATACCTACCTAACTAATTTTTCTTCTAGTTTTGACAAAAGTTTTCTTGCCTAGTTAGCTATAAAGTTGGCCATTTAGGATTGCAAAGATTAATGTTTTGTTTAAATGTTGATGTTAACATTTTTGTAATCATTACGACAGCATTTATGAATCAAATTAAATTTGATTGAATATATATAGCTTTCCTTAGATGAATGAAAAAAAGTAAGAGGGAAACAAAAAACATTTTGTTAAGTCATTAAAATTGTTAAAGAACATTAAATGTTCATATTCTTTTACATAATCTAATTCATCTTTTTTATAATTGAATATAGAAATACAGTTAACAATCTTTTACACAAAGATTATCTAGTGATTTGTCCTGATTATTTAATTTATAAGATAATATATGGAGGGATATAATTAAAAAATTATTTATAATGATTTCTGAGCAACTTCTATAGAAAGTTACATGTAAATTATCAAACTATTATAAATTATATTATGGTTTCCTAACAACTTCATATAACATTAAATTTACCAACTGTCAAAATTATATGTGATACTATAAAAATATTATATTTTTTTAATATAATTTATTCATTCTCAGTTAGTAAACGCACTTGAGTAAAAAAAAAAAATAGATATCACATTCATTCAATGTTAACAAATAATAATTTAATCACACGTCAATTGTTGTAAAATTTATATTATCATAATCTATCTAATACATATTTTAATTTGAATTTTTGTCATCAATGCATGACTAAATATCAAAATCGTGTGACTGAATAAAGAAACATGCAAGCAATCTGGAGGTAGCAATTATAGGCTTTTCTAATGCACATCCTTATTACGAAGATTGAAGGGACTCGGTCATACGTTTTATGATTTTATGTTACATTTTTTTGGGATGTTTTGTGGGACCGGCGAAGTTGGTGAGGGGTATTTACGGAATAAAAAAAAGGATACGTGGAACTGTGGAAGTAATGTTTGACTGGAAGCCAACAATCATATGCCACGTAGGAGTCACCTAACGCATGTGCTGACCTTCTGTTTCAGCCCTTTCGGAGCTGCGCAGCGGTGGGCTGGTCCATTCCATCCATCGAACAACACCGCACACCTACTGCAACTGCTTTTTTAGGCTTACGATTAAAGCCCATCACTTCTAAACTAGGCAAACTATTATATTGAGAGAAGTTTCATTTTAATCCGTGATGTATCGAAAACTATCAGATTTTTAAAGTTATTTGAAAATAACTCATTTCATCTCTAAAATTTTAAAAATTCTTCAAAAAGTCTAAACCGTCGGTTAATTGAAAATCAAACTAAACAGAAAAATAAAATGACTCAATTGCCCCTTACAACTTAAAATAATCATTTTACCCCTAATGAAATCGAAATTACAATATCATTTGACCAATAAAATATTGACATGTGCGTAATAATATGATAATACTGTACAATAATACGATAATTATTTTTTTAATATAATTATTGTTTTCGTAAAGACTATTTTGCCCTTAATGGTCGTTATTGGTTCTTAATTACCGTATTGGCCCTTGTGAAACAATAATATTATAATGTAATTTTAAAACATATGATGTAGAATTAAAATATACCATTGTTAAATTAATAAAAAATAATTTAAAAAAATAAATAAATAAATTGGTCTAGTTCAACTAGATCGTTCCCAACAATCTGGTAAACCAAATACCAAATCTTTGGAATGATCTTGGGAAACTAGATCATTGTTGACAATCCGGTTGCTAGATCGTGGCAACAAATGATCTGGGCAAACCAAATCGTTATTTTGTCAACAACCAAAAGCCCCTTACTCTACCTTTATCGTTGTCAATGAACAATCAAGCCACACCATCACCCCCAAAAACTCTCCTACTGACTCTAACACCAATCACCAATTGAGTCAATATCACTGATAGAATTGCTATCGCCAAACCCCATCTCCGATTGTAACAACTCAACATTTATTTAGCTTTAATTTTGAACCTAGATAATGAACTGGATTTGAAGATCCATATCTAAACCAGATGTTAATCTTGATTCGAACACTTCAAACCCAGATTGACATGTGGGTTCAAAGCCTTTGGTTTTGATTTTGTGTGTTTCTTGTGATTTTGTGGTTTTTCAGTGATTTTGTGTGTGTGATTTTGTATGTTTTTTATTTTGTTTTGTTTTTTTTCTCGTTTGCTTGATTTTGAGCGCCCCATTCATTAGAGATAGAGGCCCATCTTCTATAATCTCTATCGACATCAATAAAGATGAAGATGGAAGTTTGAACCAAGATGGGATTTTTTTAATTTTTTAAAAATTTATTATCTTAATTAATTTTAATTTTCATACCCATCTTAGAGATGGACGGTGAAGATATTTCTTTTTTTTTAAAAAAAATAATTAATTAGTTCATTTTTTAATTAATTAATTACTTATTTTTTAAATTTTACTTAAGGAATCTCTTTTGCATAATGTCAAAAATACCACTCCTACCCAAACTTTCTATCTTTTTAAACCACTAGTTGACTAACGATTTGTACATTTTTAAAGAGTTTTCAAAACTTTAAGAATAAAATGAACTGTTTCTACAAGATCTTTAAAAATGATCAGATTTTTAAATATCTTGTTTCTACAAAATCTTTAAAAATCTGATAATTTTTTATACCTCAGAGACTAAAATGAAATTTCTCCATATATCAATAGTATTTTAGACTCTATGATGAAATGAGATTGATCATGTATGATCATCAGACTTCTATTCAAGTGGTTGTTGAAAAATCAAGTTTCTCTTCAACTTAAATTTTGAATTTATTATAATAATTTAAAAAATTTCTAATTTTGAATCATATTATAATCCTGAGAGTTATATTCAATCTAAAATTCATTAAAATTTAAAATAATTTAAGAGTTTGAGTGTGTTCAATCCAGATTTAAATGGATTTCATTAAAATTTAAGTGTATTCAATTCATAGTTAAATGAAATTCATTAAAATTTAGGTATACCCAATTCAAATTTGTATAAAATCCAATAAAATCTTGATATATTAAAAAAATCATTGACTTAACAGATTTCATTTAAGTGATACTGTTGGATAGATTTTAAAGTGATTTTTATGAAGAAAAAAAAATTATAATGAATTTAAAAGTTATCATTCTCCTAAATATTTCATTGGATTTGTTAAAAAATTCTAATGAAATTAATATGAAGTTTATATATCTGTAAATTCCACCAAAATTTATTGTTAAAGAAAAAAAAAATCATTATACTCCAATAAATTCTGTATTGAATACACCCTTAATTTTGACATATTATATTAGTTAAATCAGTGTAACACTGTGCATTGCTTTTAATTTCTATATGATAACTTTTTATTATAGATTTTATATCTTAATTTATATGATATGTGATCATTGTGATAAATCACCGCCACTAATGTGTTCTAACAAATATATATCATTATCATATTTATTAACCTACTCTGTCCAAGATAATGATTCAGATAAAACACACACACATATATGTATATAATATTTTTATAATTAGTACCTACTAATTTTAAAATATTAAGATAAGTCAATCAAATTCATCAATTATATTATCTCTTTTAAAATAAATTTTCTCTTCTTTTAATTCAAATGTAATAAATGAATTTGATTGATATGTCTTAACTTTTAAAATTAAAAGGTACTAATTATAAAAACAATATATATATATATATATATATTAATGGAAGATTAGTTGCAGACTTGCAGTTGCCATATTTCTGGTGTTGGTCTACTTGTTTTGTGAAGAATACACATGGATCGGCCTATATTATCTAACCCACTAAGAGATACTAATTTTGGTGTTTATATGACTTTCAGCCATATCTTGGCTTTGCAGTAACTAAAATCTGCCGTTCAACCTTCCCTTTCTCTTTTTTTTTTTTTTTAATATCACATTCAGTACATCGATTCAAACATAAAACATTATCAAATTGAATGAGTGTCTTTTACTACCAAACCACATTGACTGGTTATCTATTCAATGTCTTTTGATTAAACTAATGAAACAAAATTAGTTCAATGGTATTAACTCATACTCTCATCAGTAGAGTTGTGAGTTGAATCATATTTTCACCTCTGGGCACAGATAATTGAACATTTTCTCATTCACTAAGGTGTTGAATGTTAAATTTCTAGCAAACATATTTTAAAGTTGCTAAGTGGATGGTTTTCAACATTTACTGTGAAAGTAATTATTTTTCATTTATGAAAATAGTCATCCCCGACAGATTTTTGATACCAAACATTGAACAAAATGTCAATAGATTTCTGTCCAGTTCAATATCAACTAAAAAAAATAAAATTAGAAATTATTTAAGATGAATTTCATTTCAGTCCTTATCTTTTTACGTTTTATGATTTTTTAACTATGAATTCATTTTTTGGCCTGTCATCCATAATATTTCAAAAAACTTATTAATTGGTCCCCTGACTAAAGTTTTAATGATCAACAACGATGATACGAAAAAAGAAAAAAAAACGTAAAAAGTCCATTTTAACCCTATCATTAGTTATGCACCATAAAGATACCGTTTTGTCCTCTAACAATTTAAATATAATAGTTTAATCGTATAGTATCAATTAATAGGAATCTAATATATGCCATTCAAAATTGAAACTTAACAATTTTAAACCAATTTAAATTTAACATATGTCTCTATTTGATTTACAATATAAAATAGTTATGTTTATGTAAATTATTAAAAAAAAAAAATTCAACTTAAAAGAAAAAAGATTTTTTTTTTTTAATAGCATCTTCATCTAGATCCCCACTGTTGTTAGAGAGATCCATTGTTGGACCTACATTGCAACCATGGAGGTCCTGTTGGTGGACCTCCTTTGCCAAGGTAGGCGATGGACTTTGTCTCCTGAAGATCCAAGCAATAGATTAGCAGAGATCCAAACTGATCCAACTTTTTTTCTTCATTTTTTAAATTTCATTTTAATTACTTTTAATATTCAACATCTTCGAAATGATGGTGAAAATCCTTCCTTTTTTATTCTTCTATTTTTAATTTTTTTTCTTATTATTTAATATTTTTACATTTTATTTTAAAAAAATTAATTATCTTTTGTGTTGAAATGCCTACTACTGCTAATGTCAAAAATAATTCTCTTTCCATTAATATTGACCAATGTGTGACGATGAAAATGACTAAATTGATGAACTTTTAAAAGGTTAGGGATAATGAATTTCAAAATTGAATCCACAATCAAAATCATCATAAAATGTCAAAAGAAAGGGATTAAAATAAATTTGCATAAACAAATAAATAATATACATACATACATACATGTTTTTTTCTCTCTTTATATGTATATATATAATTGTATTAATTTTCCAATATATTTCTAATTTTCTCAGGAGTAGCAATATTTTAAACTCTGTTGAGTTGCTTATTGATAGTTAATTTTGTTACAAGTATTCATTAATCAATAAAAAATAAATGTAATTAGTGATTGGGTAACATAACTAAATCCAAAATTATATATCAAATCCCACACCAAATAAGACACGACACGTTGGGAAGTGATAATGTGATATACATGCGCTACTTTCTCAATTCCTCTTATATTGTCCACAAACAGTGCATATTTCTTCTATTATTATGGTTGTCCTGTCCTTTATCGTTCATTTGTGGCCATGAAAAGTTGATTGGTCAGTCCTCTTCAAACGTATGCTTGTGGAGTACTTGTTAGGTAGGACCATATGCTCTTTACCACTGTTTGTCAAATCTAAATACGTTCCACCTTTTTTTTTTTTTTGATAAATTATATATATCGTAAACATCTGTCTAATTTTCTTGATCGAAATACTGTGAAGTGGCTTAAAATTGAAACTTTCAAAAATAGGAAGGGATAGAGACCCTCAAACGAGAAGGAAGAACTTGAAAATTGCCGACTAACTATTAGTAGGAGGGTTCGCAAATCGAACCCAGGACCTTGGACAAGGGAAGTGTTGAGGGGCATCAACCAGTATGGCAAATCCATGTGTTCCTACTATTTTCATGAGAAGGGAGGTATTTTTCTTAATTATGATGGAAACTTCAAGGACGTTGTCACCATTTATCTAGTTTAAAATGTTCTTTTGCTTTTTTCAAAAAAAGAAAAAAAAAAAAGGGGTTTTTTGCTGATCACCCAATTTAGCGAAACAATCTCTCGTTTGTGTAATTGATGTACTCAATTTCGAATGTTGACACAATGAAAAATGTTCATTTCTGAAAACATTATTGATTTTTTTGTTTTTTGTAATTTTATATTTGAAACAATGGAAATCGATCCAACATTAAATGTTAGTTACAGATTTGTGGAATTTGCTATATGTATAATTTTAATATTCAAATATAAAAAGATCGACCATTTATTGATTTCTTTTTTCCTTAAAAGAAAAAAAAATATTTTGTTTTTTCATTTGGCTGATTAACAAGATTTATGCACGCCTTTAATTGATTAATGTGGTTTAGTGGTAAATGTTTTTGTTTACTTAGTTTGATAACTTTTTAAATTTGAAACATTGAATGGTAAGTAAAATCTAGGGGAAAAAAAAAGACCACCTCTACAAATGACTTTGGAAGAAAATGGAAATTTCATTAAAATAGAATAGTATTTAACTTGTCCATGCTATCATGTTATCATATTTTAAATAATCTACTTAGCTAATTAAACACTATCGTATATAACTTTCTAAATTCCACCAATCATGGCAATTGTAAACATATTCAAGCAATATAGTTTTAAAGTGATAAACATTTTTAAATACGTCTGTCTGATTCATTTTTTTTTTTTTTTAATTTTTCCTTTAGAAGTGAGATTGCGATTCATAGTATACAAGTGGGGTATGCAAATGCAACGTATACGAAATCAAATTGAAAATTTTCTACTACAACTAATATTTGACTTATTAATTCTTGAATTAATGCAAAAGGTCAACCAAAAATACTATAGATACTAATTTTAAACTACTTGAGTGGCTCTTGGTCCTTGGCTTTCGTTTGTATATTTTTTTCCTCCAGAATTGCATGGTCAAAGTTTGGTGATAAATTTCTTCTTTTTCTTCTCTAACGCAACCAAAAACCTTGAAAATATTTATTATATTATATGATTATGAATCCTCATCTTTTCTCTTACTAAAATTTCTCTCCCAAACGTAAGGATTTTTTTTTTTTTTTCGTATTTTAACTGTGGAGGACCGTTGATACCTGGTGATCAATAGAAATGGATGCATATTATTCAGTTTTTATGTTTACAATATTAGTGAAAATTTTATTTAGTGTTAACATGTGTTTGAAAGTTGGAAGGGATCACAAACAACCAAAAATTGATACATCATTTTTATTTTTATTATTTTATTTTTTCACTTTCTTTTAGCAAATGGTACTACATTAGCATTTATCTGTGGGTTATTTCATAAAAACAAGTTGATGTTAAATTTTATCATGTGGGTTATTTCACACATGAAGTAACTAATCATTTACCCTTCCCACCATTAAATTAGGTGTAAATTGATGAATTCATATTATGATCATAAATTCAAGTAAAAATTTAAAATCAATATAACTTTACCCATTCACTGTTACGATGTTTAATCATGTTTTTTTTTTTTTTTTTTTTTGACTTCTGAAAATTGAATGGTGGAAGAATTGATTATCCAGTTGTAAAATGCAGGTTCCATGCACGATTTTAGTGGACGAGGAGTTCCCATATGTCATTTTAATGGACGAAGCTTCGCACGGACGAAACGTCACTATCTTCACCAACCCAACTTTGGTTTTGACGAGTTCATTAATTATATAGATGATACAACACTCCAACAATCAACTTTTATCCACCCTAAAACTTGAAAAATAAAACATTGAAAAACATCGTAGAAAAGATAACAATCAAGAACCGAAAATGACAGCCACCTTATGACGTTAGATTTTTTTTTAAAAAGAAAGTTGTATTTGTTCTAATTATTTGCACAAATAATGACATATAATGATATCAATTGTTACTATTGAGATGCCTAATAAATAACTTATATAATTGTTACATCGTTTGGAGATAAATTTTATGGGTAACATTTTTTTCTCTTTTTTGACAATAGATCAAACCAACTGAAATAAAACTTTAAAATACAGTCCGAATCTCTAGTCACATAAAATAGGAGAAGACTATCCAAACAAAAATAGAAAAATTATTCGTATTATGATGGAAAAGGTGCGTAACTGGTCTGCGAGGTTTTACCACTGGCCAAACAACTCTGCTCAACCTTTTTCTTTTACTAATACTTTCGTTGACAGAATTTTCTTCACAAACATCCGACAAATCACCCCCATTTTCTGATCATGGCTAAACACATTGAAAGATTTACATGAAACGAAACTGAAATATCGATGCTCAAAATTCGAACACAACCAGAGAGTGAATGATAAAATCCAAAAATAACCATCAATCTCATCTCATATTATGCAACAAAGGCTGAAAACATTTATACTGTTGTGTTTATGAAGTTTATCAAAACTGGGTTCTGACTTCCCTGCCGTGCTTGAAAATTTTCTATCAGTGCATCACTAGATCTTTTAGACGTTTAAGGTTTTGAATACGAAAAGCGCAAAGCACACCCTTCTTGGGTTGTGCGAAAAAAATTGTAGAATTCCATTTTTAAGTTCTGGAATAGAACAAACTAGTTCCCATGTCAAGGCTTCAGAGCAACAGCAAGACCCAACTTTGGGGTGGCATTGATGGATTTTGTGTCGTATTCTGCTGAAAAAGTTACTAGTGACTTAGGCCTCCATTCTCGCTGGCATAGCATTGCAACCTTTCCACCGTCAGACAATCGAGTTTTCACCACTGTGAAAGGATCTACAGCATGAGAGCTTCCAATAGTGAAACTGTTTTCATAGGTTGAAAATCTATGAGTCATTTCAGCAGCAACCGAAGTGAACGGATTCACGGCATGCACATAAGATGCCTTCAGCGCCTGTCCTTTATCCGTCCTAGATAGACAATGACAAGTTCCAAATTTAAGAGGCTCAACGTTAACACAGCAAAAAGGCAGAAACAGTCCAAATGAACCACCATAAACAGATATTTTAGAACGAGCATGTAAATCCAAACATGTGGTAAAACAGTGACGATACTTACATAATGTAAACAAGTATATTCCTTTTTCGGTGTAAAATATTAATCATGCAAGTGCTCACAACTGACAAGTTTTCAAATACAGGGTGCCCAGAAATCACCCATTATTAATTATGAATTGGCTGGCTGAATTCAAGGAAATGATCATGCTACTTGACTAAGAGGTCGTTTGTTTTTTTGTCTAAATACTGAACAGTACTGTTGAAAACTGAAGACTAAACAGTAATTGAAACCTGAAATCTGAATAACATATTTTTTTTTTTTTTCCTTCCCACTGAATATATTGTAAATTTATTTGTTTTTTAAAGTTAAAATTATCTAAAACTAGTAATTTGATATTTATACCTTTTTAACTATTTGTTGTTATGTTAATTAATTTAACACAAACATCTGAAAATAAATATTTTAATAAATTTTAAAACATTTTTTATATACATATTAATAATATTAAAATATGATTACAAAATATAGTAGTATTATCCATATTTATATATTTAAATATATTAATATATTTAAGAAAACAAGTAGAAAATAAATGCTTAAATTGTAAATTAAAATATATTAGTTTAATTCCAAGATAATTTGAGATGAGATGTATTTAAACTTTTCTTTTTAAATATATTTTTTGTATGTATCAAGGAAAAAAATAAAAAAAAAATCAAGTAATATAAAATTAGGATAAATTTGAAATTATATTATTTTGGGGAGGATAAATTTGGAATAAAAACTTTGAAACGTCATTAAGTGATTTGCAATTAAATGAAAAGCTAAAAATTTTTACTTAATTTTTTCAGTTGTTTTTAGATTGTTTTAAATGGTTTGACCACATAAAATAACAACGAAATTAATAAGTATAATTCAGCACAATTAAGTTTTAGGTGGAAAAAACAAACAACCCCTAAGTACCCAAAAACTGTCTAAAATATGTTGAAACAAGAAAAACAGTACCTTGTCCATCCACAAAACATTTTGCTTACTATCGTAAATAACTTTTGAAACTTCTGATGCTCAATACTGAAGCACAAATGTTCAAAACAACCATCTACAATTCCCTTCACTATCCACTAGTATGCATCTCACCATCATGTATTGAAATACATATATCTCTGCCTTAATTCTCGAGAGAAGTCTTATCAATTTGCATCAAAAACAATATAAGCCTTCATCTACATACAGTGAAAGCCCAGTTTTTAAATTATTCTATGGTCTTCATTGACACAACACATGATCCTAACTATTACTACACGTCATCTAATAGAATGAACTTCTACTACACTGTAATATCCTGCTGACTATCTTTTATGAGATTATCATGTATGACAACTCAAGCTGCTGACTATCTTTTTTTGTGATTATCATCTATGACATCTCAAGCTTATATCATATAAAACTATAGAAGAATGGGTATTTGCAGCTTAGCCACCAACCATCCGTATAAACTACTAAATCTGTACATTTGTAAAGTACATGCTTACTAAACACAGACAAACAGATATGTTAAACAATATAATACAAATTTCATTTAGGCACTTCAAAATTACTTACAGTAAAAGTGCAGCAGAGAAGTCTGCCCTGTTCAAGCCAATCCCAGCATTGTATTTGATGAATGAAGAAGAAGCTGTATCAAATCCAACTTCACCACCCAAAGAGAGATCTTTGCTTCCAATTGCTGCAGAAAGCTCCAAAAGTGGGGTTGGATTAAGGCCAATACTGGAATCAATGGCTGCATGATGATGAAGGTACTGCAGATCCAACTGAAGTTTGATGCAAAAAAATAGTTAGAAATTTTTCCGGATTTGGCAGATTGGTTCCAAAAGATAGTTTCTGCACTTGCCATACATTAAAAGATAGATATCTATTGAAAACTTTTGTGACGATAATCTAAATATTTTTTAATCATCACAAAGCCAATTCTGTTAAAAAAAATAAAAAAATAAAAAAAATAAAAAAAACACCCTTATGAAGACCTTTATGCAAGTATATAAAGTTAAATCAAAATCAGCACCATAAAACCTAAGGGACAGGTTAGCATAAAATCACACATTAAAAAAAAAAATGTTAACAGTTACTAGTTAATCAGCAGAAAATTTTAATGGTTTTACTAGTTAATCACAAATTGTTTCTATCTGGGTGTTGAGGAAGTCTTATGTGTATTTCCTGCTTGCACCTGCTCTCTCACTTTTGAGCAGATTGAAGTGATGCATCAAAATTTCATTTTAATAGTAATACATAACATTGGTCTTGAATACAATAAAAATACAATTATCTGATCTGTGCAGAAGTGCAATTAATTGTTCTTGCTCAATTCTGATTTAGTTTTCTCCTATCTGAACTCTATGTTTCCAAAATCTACCATGCAGGAAATCTAAATATAAAAGACTGAATTTGGGGCTAATGCCCATCTATGAACCTTACCTGGTCCAAGTCAGGAGTATAATAGTCAGGACTCAGGAGTAAAAAATATGGCAACAATCTTCGAAAAAAATATGTATATGATACTTGAAAATTTTCTTACAGATATAGGAAGCATGAATAATATCCTTTCTTATGCTGAAAGTAATGAAAAATGTACAAACCTTGCCAGACTTATGATCTGGTATTTTGAAGCTAAGTGCTGCTTTGGTAGATGGCAGGATATCAATCAAAGTTACTTTTGTAGACACCTACAAGAAGGTCAATGTACAAAAGCAAGTTAAAACTGTTAAGAACATATAATGGAGATTTAAGTTAGGCCTCTTAATGAGAAAGCATTAAGGGTGCATTTGTTACAAGGGATTGGATTAGGATTGGATAAATTCCAATCCAATCCTTTGTTTGTTGGTTGCATGAGATCGGATTTCTCCAATTCCATGTAACAAATTATCCCAACAGTATGTGATATTTTTTTTAACTTTTTTTCTTTTTCTTTTCTTTTCTTTTCCTTTTTTTTTTTTAAATTTTCTTTCTTTTCTTATATTATTTAAATAAAACAATAAATATATTTTCAAAATTATTTTTATAAACTTTATTAAAATAATAAAAAACAATATATTTCAAACACAGTTATAAAATAAATATTATTTTTAAAAAATAATTTTAAATAGTTAGATTTACTTTTCAAAAGAAAATTCAATTATTTTAAGCTTTATTTTATTAAAAAGATAAATACACAATTATTTTTTGTCCAATCCTGTGATACACCAAACAATGAATAGTTTATTTTTAATCTAATCTCATACGACACCAAACACATCACAAACAATGGACAATTTATTTTTAATCTAATTCCAACTACATCAAATACATCATAAGATTAATTTATCCAATCTAATCATATTCAATCCCATCAAAATAATCAAATCCAATCCCACATTTCAAATGGGGCCTAACTGTATATCACTAAATCAGTTGCAATGCAATCTAAAAAATAAAATAAAAATAAAAATAAAAATAAAAAATAAAAAATAAAAAAGAAGAAGAAAAATCAGCAGAAATGCATCATATCTCAATTATCAAAGCATAGAGAAGTCACAAAAGTTGGTCCTAATGGCAAGATATTCTCTTACATTGGAATGGGTATCAACTTTCACATCCACAATAGTATTTTCACCCTTGTACACACTATTTATATCACCAATGAAAATTTGGTCCTTCTTGAAGCCTGTAGCTGTAAGTCCCTGCCATAGGAAATTTAAACTCAATATTAGAAGAGCATCAGAACCTGCTGAAAAACCAAACATATCAGGACTTATAGCAGAGTAACATTATCAATTATATATTAGTTTCCTTCAAAAACTTCATATGCCTAGATAAAAATAATGCGATATATATCCCCGGTGCAATATATAAATTGGTCATCAGGATACAGATGGATGCAACTACAGAAATCAATCAGATACCATCCATCAGATCATTTCCTCTTTATACTTAATTACTTCTAAATTATTTTCCTCCATCTTCAATCGCACATGATGTTGTCATGATAGGAATTTCAGATGAAGGTGCATGTAGAACGCAACAATGCCAGTTACATAAGTAGAAAAAAGGCAAAAGACAACATAAGAAAAGGAGAACAATTAACAGATAACTACTAACTTATTACTTTAGATCTGTGTTTATGTACATGCATGCCTACATGACTGAGAAAGAGAATTTTTGAGCAGCAAATAATTAGCTAAACTAAATCCATCCATTGTAGCTGTACGAATTATCTAATCACGGCTGACAAAATCTGATGTGTTAAGTATTAGTCAAATACAAGAAAAATACTTCTATCCAAACACATCTTTTTGGACATTAAATTAACAAAACAGTTCCATCAAAGTATAGAAAAGCCAATGGAATGGTGCCATTTCCACATCTTTTTGGACATGATATTAAAAAAACAGTTCCATAAAAGCACAGAAAAGGCAACAAAATGGTGCAACATAGCAGAAATGGCACAAAACGTGAAAGCTAATTCAGAAAGTACCAGTCCAGTAGCACTTGGCAATGTAAGGGTAAACTTGTGATCAAAGTTGTAATCTTTGGTCAAGAGGTCTGCATATGATAAATAAACATATAAATAAATAAAATTGAATGTTAAAAATAAATGGCTACACGTATTATACAATGGATCACATATAACAATAAAATATTAATTTCAAGAGTATTGTCAGCCATAGAAAATCACAGAGTAGCATGAAAAGTGAAGCATTTAATATAACACCCTTGATTGCATCAGAATGATTTTAACTTATAAGTAGCCCATATATTACAACACAGTTTTAGTTGTAAATTATAGAAAAGATAAGCAGAACACTTTCCTGACAAAGATATTAGACATGTAAGAAAAGCATATACAGAAAGGTTATAATTCATTCTAATATACCAGTAGTCTTTAGATGGCTATAATTCATTTTACACACCTATATTCTTTAGATAAAGTAACAACGATACTTGCTTTTTGTCCCCATAAAATTCCTAGTTGTAGAAGTTAAATAATATTTAAAAGCAGAACACAGTTATTAGATATCTTGTTAAGCAAGCATGAATACTGATTCAAAAATTAAAACTGCATGTTTTATTATTCTCCAAGGATCAAAGCTTTGCAGATGTATCTAACAGCTACTAAACAGAAATATGGGCTGGTTCGGAACCTAGACGAAAATAACAGAATAATCTACAGAGTACAGCCCAGATGAAGCATTTCTTGATGCAATTGTTGACAAAGTTCAATCAAGGTCTAATTATACCTAAACTAGGGCACTTACAGGATATCTAGTGATTTTGCGATACATGCCAGTTCATTGACTTTCTTTTAAGAAAATAAAAGTATAGTAATGAAGTAAAAAAGGAATATAATGAGAAAGTGAACAAGCTTTCTGAAAACCTAAACATGGCAACGAACAGGACATCCACAGATGTGGAGTCATGAATAACATCAACTTTAAGTCAGCACCAACTGAAAATTAAACATCATTCTGGAATACAATGGAGTAACAATGGTATCACCATTTTTAGTTAAATTCATCTTTGTATAAATTTTACGCAACATTTTCAAATGACAAAATTGGCAAACAAAAAAGTTAAAAAAATTCCCGTTTAACGGCATATATCATAACTCAAAATTTAAATTTATTATATCAATTTCTAACAGATCTGCCCATAAGATCTCGAAATTACTCCGAACTTACCAAAAAACCCTAACTATTCTTGCATCTATTTGTACTCGCAGGTAATCATACATCTATAAAATGGAAATGCCATTACTTTCACTACAATATCCATACACGTAATGCTCACATGAACCAACAGCAAACCTTTTGTAAAAAAAAGAGTAACTTGAACAATAACAAGGACTCTTCATCAATTATATTCACAAACAATCCTCAAATCAAATCAACATACAAGTTGTAAACAGTAGCAGCGACCGCTACAAGCTAGAAATCGACAGACAAAAGAGCATGAAAATGAGAGCAATCAAATCACCTCTGGCCTTCTTGCCGATATCCGAAAACGGCGCCGGACTACTGCTGCTCACCATCTCCACTCAGAATGCAAACAACACGCACTGCGAAAACCTACAAAATCAGTTAGCTCTACAACGCAAAAACGATTATTACGCAATCAACTGCGGATTCAATCGAGAAAGAGAGAGACTTACAATGGAGAAGAGCGGCTCTCCGACCGCTTACAGCCGACAAAATGATGTTGTTGTTTCTTGTGCGGGAGTCAAAAATGCTGCGGACAACGGTGTTAATTAGGAGGCGAGAGGTCAAGGCGCTCTGGGTGATTAGGTCACAGCTGATGGAGAGTTCGTCTGACACGTGGAGCTTGATGAGAGGGGCGTCTTTAAAAGTTTGACAGCTTTTTATTGGCTTGTTATGGGAACCTGAGTCACTGCCAGGTGAGAGTAACGTTTTAGGGAAATGCAAAGAGACCGCCAGTGGATTTTGTCGAATTGACAATTGTGCCCTTCAATTGGTGGCTGCCTTGGTAGGAATAGGATGATCCACTTGTGCTTTCAACTTGGTGGCGGAGACCAGCATGTGCATTCTAGGGTTTTGCTTCTTCTCTATCTTCAGGTTTTTTTTTTTTTCTTCACATTAATCAATGATGATATTACAAAAATAAGTTTCTGTTTTTATATAATTGAACTTTTACAAAACGATATTTTTTTAATAAATATTAATTGTAATAGGAAATTGAAAAATTACGCAACTAAAATGGCCTCATGAAGAGTAGGTGGGGTTTTTTTTTTTTAATATAAAAATTCTAGACTTTCTAAATTTTTTACCTAAATCTATGTCTAAATAATGTGATATATGTATAGTCAACAACTTATAAATAATCATATAATAATTAGAACAATACTATACTTTTCAAAATTCTATCAAAATTTTTTATCCAAGTGATGAGACAAGATGATTTATAATAATCATCTAAATTATAAGACAAAGTATTAATGAAGTGATTGTTACAAGTAAGTTTGTCACATTTAAGTAATGAATTTCAGTAAAATTTTGTATAGTATAGTATTCATTGTGATAATTAATATGATTTTGATAACTCATTTATCATATTATATGAACATGGATTTAGATAAAAAATTTGAGAAACCTAACATTACTCGTAAATAAATCAAGCCATCCTGGTGTGAGAACTCAAGACTTATCAAACAATAACAATAGATTGAGGGATCGTTTATTTTTTTGTCTGAAAACTGAACAGTGCTGTTGAAGACTGAAAATTGAATAGTGACTGAAACCTGAAATCTGAATAACATGTTTTTTTTTTTTTTTCTTACATCTGAATGTAAAGTAATATTGTTTATTTTTTAAAATTAAAATCGTCTGAAAACTAGTAATTTCATATTTATATCTTTTTACTATTAGTTCTTATATAATTTCATTTAATATAATACAAACAATTATAATAAATTATTTAGTAAATACTAAAACACTTTTATGTATATATTAATAATATATTTATTGACAATTAAAATATGAATAATTATTATAGTAAAGTATTAAAAAAAATTATATATAAATTATTATAATAAAGTAAATAAAATAAAAATAAATAAAATGGTATTAAGTTGAATTATTATTGTTATATATTTAAATAAAAAATAACATTAAAATGAATCTGTATAATATAAAATTATGATAAATTTGAAAATATATTTGTTAAAGATTTAAAAGAAATTTGTATAATGTAAAATTATGATAAATTTGGAAATATGTTATTTTGGAAGGATAAAATTGGAATAATAAATTTATAAAATCATCAAGTGATTTGGTATTCAGTGAAAAGTCAGAAAATATAACTTTTTATTTTTAGTGGTTTTTGCATGGTTTTAAGTGGTTTGACCACTAAAAAATAAAAAATAAAAATCATTTAATTGACCTAATTCAACACCATTATTTGGAGATGAGGGTATTAAGAAAATTAAAAACAAAAATGAAAAAGAAAGAGTGGTAATATTTCCACCCCTTATAAATTATGTGTACACCATTTTATAAGTACACTTCATCATAACTATGAAAAGTCTTTAGTTTGTAAATAAACCCCAATTAATACCAATATTGCCCTTCTTTTATTGTTTTTATATTATATTTTTCTAAGTACAACCCACAATACTTATTTTATTATTTAATTAACTTTGTTAAAATTTTGAGATTTTTTTCCCAATAGACAAGGCAAGTAGATTATGATTTTCTTTTAGTAATAATTAATTTAAAATTTATCATTTTACAAATAATTTCTTAAGAAATTTTTAAATTATTCTTTACACTTTACAAATGATTTGCATTCTTTTAAAAATTTTTATGTTTTTTAAAATAATTTAGAAAAGTTAGAATTTGAAAATATATAGAGAGTTTTATCTTAATTTAATTTTTTATTGAGTTTAATTTTTAGAGCTATATAATAGTATTTAAGTAAATTTCTTGTTATTTGATCAAAACATAATTTTTTTGTCTCAATTCAATAAATATATTGTATAGAAAAGAAGTTTGAATTGATCAGTGATCCTTTATAAAGTATTTAAAATAAAACAAACCTCTTGATATTTGTTCTTTTTTTTTTTAATTTCTTTCAAACATGTTTTCCTTTTTTATTTTTTCTTTTTTAACTAAATATAATAAATTCATCATGATTTTGATTCATTCTCAATATTCAATAATTAATTTATTTTCTTAAAAATTATTTGATATTTGAAATTAGTATTTTAAAATCATTCTCAATATTATACAATTCATTTGTTTCCTTATAAATTGTTTAATATTTGAAATTAGTATTTAAAAGAAAAATGAAGGGTTTGAGAAAATTAAAAGGTTTTGTAAGTGATTAATATTTGTGGTTGTAGTTACAAATTGTTTACCCTTTTTAGTAATTTTTATGGATAGTATTAGATATTGTTTGTTTTTTGCACTTAATACTTAATGATACTGAATTAAGTCAATTAAGTTATTTTTATTTGTTTTTTTAACTAGTCAAACCATTTAAAACCACCCCAAAACCATTGAAAACAAAAAGATACATTTTATGACTTTTCACTGAATACTAAATCACTTAATGATTTTATAAATATATTATTTCAATTTTATCATTCCCAAAATAACATATTTTCAAATTTGTCTTAGTTTTTAATTTTGTAGAAAATATATATTACTTTATTACTTCAACTTTTGTTCTAATAATAATTCAACTTAAAACCATTTTGTCCATTGTTTTTTTAAATGTATAAATTTAATTGACTCTATTATAACAATTAATTATATTTTCATTATGAATAAAAATATTATATATATATAAGTGTTTTAATATTTGTTAAATAATTTATTGTAATTATTTGTATTACCAAATCACTTGATGATTTTGTAAATATATTATTCCAAATTTACCTTTCCCAAAATAACATATTTCCAAGTTTGTCATAGTTTTAATTTTAGTAGAAAATATATATTACTTTATTGTTTCAATTTGTGTTATAATAATAATTCAACTTAAGACCATTTTATTTATTTATTTTAAATATATAAATTTAATTGACTCTATTATAATAATTAATTATATTTTCATTATGAATAAAAATATTATGTATATAAGTATTTTAATATTTGTTAAAAAAGTTATTGTAATTATTTGTATCATATTAAATAAAGTTACATAACAACTAATTGTAAAATGATACAATTGTCAAATTATTAGTTTTCAAACAATTTTAACTTTAAAAAACAAATAAGATTACTATATATTCAGAGATAAGGAAAAAGAAAAACAAACATGTCTTTCAGATTTTAAATTTTAATCACTATTCAATCTTCAGTTTTCAATAGTATTGTTCAGTTTCAGACAAAAAAACAAATGACCCCTTAGACTTTTGGAAATTGACCATATTGGAGTGTAAATATAATTTTTTAGGGATATAAATATCATTGCTTAAAAGAAGAAGAAGAAGAAAAACCTGTCGGGGCCCTAATTCAATCGGCTTATGGTTGGGCTGGACCATTAATGGGCCGAAATCCACTAACTTTTATAGTTTCATTTCGGCTTCATATTAACTAGTAATTTTTTTAGCTACTCCATTAGTACTCTGTACTCGCAAAATGCCACGATCGCTCTTAAATCTAGTGTGGAAAATAATTGATAAATATATCTTAAATTTTATCATTTGGAAAAATTCATAAAATAACATACTATGTAAATAATTTTCAAATAAATGGGTGTTTTAATAAAAAGGTGACTCAAAAGAAAATCTTGAATTTCTAGTGATAAGAAACTATTTTTGAGAATTGGGAAAAGTTCAATAAATAGGAACTCAATTATGTTCTTACAATTTTTTTTTTTTTTCAGTTTTATAATATTTGATCTCTACCATGAATGGTTTTATTTATTTATTTTTTTTAATATAGAGAAATTAGAAGAAAAAACTCTCCCCTGTTTTTACTCTTTATATATTTTAAAATCCAGAAAATCTATATATAACTCTTTCAAAATACTTTTCACTTTTTATAAAAATAATTTAGTGCCCAGTAAAAAAATCAACCACATATAATTTCATATGATATAAATAGAAAATACATGAATCGCTGGATGCACCGAAGCTCTTGTCCACCGCCCACCTACTAATCTTAATTATGAATATATTTTTTTTTATCCCCCACACCAAGTCAAATAATTATCAGAATCTGTTAATATAGTTTGCTTAGTGAGCAATTCGGAATGCTACTGTTAAGACCAGAAGAGGTCAAATCATAATTAAATGGAAAAATTGTCATTGATCTTCAAGGTTTGCTCATGCTTAAAAGCATGACAAATGAGGTTGAAAGCTCTCTAATTATGAACATCTTATAATTTAATAAAAACAAGAAATCAGTTGCCAAATCCAAACAAAACAGAGCATAGAGATGGACAAATAACTTGTTCCTCGGTGTGAATTTTTTTTCCAAGAGAACAATTACAACAAAATGTAACACAAACTGCAATTGTAACCACCGATCAAATCCAAAATTAGATCGAAATCAATTCATTACATTAAAGCCTCTATCTATATACGATTGAAAAAATAAACAAAATGATAATCAAATCAATATAATCACTTACCTAAGGTATATGATATAACTTAGATGGCTTCAAATTATCAGTGACATTAAAATACTTCAACGTCTGAATCCACTTCTCTTGGTTCTTCAACAAATGCACAGCAACGGTGTCCGGCCAGAGCTCATGTGTACACCTAGTAGGCGGCACCGGAAAGTTGTACATTGACCACTTAGCGTTATACCTATTTTTTCCGCGGTGCCCTTCGCGAATCCAATCCCCGAAAACCTTATCCTCTGGACCCTCTAGATGGTTTTTGGGTATATCCGAGTCCCTAATCCACTCCACAATGTCCCAAGATATCAAATACCCCATACCGGACATGTAGTGTACAAAAGGGTCCATGCTAGGGCATGGAATAACGTAACCATAGTACAAGTCGTTTCTAGCTAGTGGTTTTAATGAATCAACCAAGTTTTGGAGGCGAAAATAGGTGTCATCATCGGTTTTCATGACGTAATGATAAGGAGGGTGTGGCTTATTATCGGAAGAAGAATTGAACATTTCGGGTAAGCTTGCAAAATAAGTGTAGGTCTTACCTTTGTTCATGTTCTCTTTACAATTCAATATTATAATGTCATCGTAACGCATTATCTCGAGAGCTACCAAGACCTTCTGATCTTCCTTGGTCAGGTTGCAGAAGACGAACTTCACGTCCACTTGAGCACCCTCGGGAGACTGCGTGCCGTAGATCATACGTAGGAAATGCCGGCGGTGGTATTGGTCGGGAAGTGTCAGGATCCCAATGAGAATCCGGATGTCTTCCGAGGAGGATGAATTTGTCTCTTGGACGATCACTGAATGCGAGGTAGTACATCTCCCGAATTCTAATAACTTGTCAAATCGAATTTCGTTGATGGAAGCTAAGACACAAAGGGACAAGATGAAGAAGAAAGATGGGACGACAAATCGACGGCTGTCCGGCCTGGACACCTTCATCGTTGTTAGAGAGTTGATGTGTAAATGGGTGGTTTGAATCTGGAGAGAATAAAATAGAGGATTTTTTCTTAGATGAAACGCTATGAGTTGTGAGTTTTCGTGAGAGTGAGAGTATTCATTTGACTTTTCAGCCCTTAAAGGAAGGTGATCATGGTAGTGCTGCTGGTAGTGGTGGTGGAAAAAGCATGAGTGAACGGGAGAAAGCATCAACTTATTATGGCTGTGAATGTACCATTAGGTCCTTGGGTGAAGGAGGTGAAAAAGGTGAAGAAGGTGACATCGTTTCCTGACTTTAATGCAGATATTATGGACAATCAAGCAATATTGGATTTCAATAATATGTATTGTTAAGGGAATTAAATATGAGTAAAATATATACATATATGCCCCCTAGCCATTTTTTTTTCTTTTAACAGATTATTTAGGATACCATTGAGAAATTAATAAACCATTTAAGAAATACTAAGATTAATAATATTGTTCTTTTTTGTTATGTTATACATCATCAATCATATGTATTTAATATCTTTGTCTTTTTTTTTAATGTAAATTACAAATTAGCATTTTAAGTGAAAAAAAAAAAAACAAAAAAGTGAGACAAAATCATTTACTACATAAATTCATCCATTGAGAAAATAGAGTTTGGATTCTATTACCATTGAAACATTTGAATGTAAGAATTTTCACTTCCTTGTTCAAAAAAAAAAATGAAAAAAATTCACTCCCAAATAAAGTTAAACAGAGACAAAATTGATACCTATTTAGCTAGACTAAAGCCAATAAGTTATAATTTAATAGATTAATTAATAGCGAGCAGGAGCTTTTGGTCAGTTCAGTATATTGTTAGGGCTCGTATCTTGCAATTGTAAATAACTTAGAAATCGAATAAGAGAAGGAAGTTGTAGCATGAATAGTGGGATTGAGCCTAACGCCTGCGATATATATATATATATATATGAAAAGTCATTGCCTAAGATAGACGGTCAACTTTTTCTTTAAGTAGGTATATTTGCATTAACATGGTACATGGCACAATTCAAGTTTTTCATGACCTTGTGTGCTGCTCACCATACTTGAATATAAAGCCAACCCCATTGACCCCATAATCATGCTTTTTAAGAAACCATCTACGTACAGTCTACATACACACACAGACAAAGTTGATTTATAGTGATTCAAGGAAAACATCATATCTTGTTCTATGCTACTTGCATAAATTATTTTAATAGTTATTCTTAATTGTTTCCTTTAATTAGTTTGATCACCATTATATGTTATAAGACTTTTCTAATGCTAAACAGATTGATTCAGCCTATCTAACTCTCTCAATCTCAATCTAAGAACTCAAATAAGAGAAGGGCGCAAGAATAGTTTTACATTAAAGTCTGATTGCTAGAAGTAGCAAAGGAGTAAGGAGTTCTAACTTTCTGGTGGTTTCGTAGTTTTCATGACATATAATCAAGAGAGCAGTAATTGCCCCATGTGATCGCCATTTCTCGACGAAGCCCCTCTTATTACATTCTGTGAGTGGGGGGATGATTAGTAAACTACAGGAGTGCCTTTAATTGCTTCATTTAACTCTACCACCATTCCCTCTCTAGTACAAATATTTAACTTGATTCTCCTTAAAATTGGAAATCCATTAGCCTTGTTAACAACTAAACTCCTAAGTGGAGATTATTTTTAGGGCTCATTGCACAAACACTCCTTAGATTTGATTTAATTGTATCTACGGGTAACTTTTAGTATTTATTGCACAAACATCTCCTGTTGTTCGTGATCAATGATCAAGTTAACAATTGAGCACATTATTCAAATGAAAAGTAAACAATACCCCTGATATTTATTTAATTATTATTATTTTTATAGCTTGTAATTATTAAAGTAAAAATTCAAAATAATAATAATAAGTATTATTATGTCAACCCAAATCCTCTACATATTGATAAACGTTATAAACAAAACCCGATTTTTTTAGAAAACCAATTCTTCAACAAATCCACACATCTTCTTTAATTACCTTAGATTATCAGTGACATCCACACAACCCTAAAACCATGATATCCTTCAATCACAACTCTTCGTCGATTCAATATTTGTCAACTCTTCACAAAAACTAACCATCAAAAACTAAAATAAGAAAGGAGAAATAGGAAAAAAAATAAAAAAAAAAAGTCAATCTGGAGCCAACAAGCTCCATCAGATGGAGTTTGATGGCTCCATCATAGATGGAGAGATTTGCTCTATCTAAGATGGAGCGGATCGCTCTATTTCTATCTCAGATGGAGTAGTTCAACTTTATTTGAAATCTCTATCTGAGATGGAGATGGAACAGTTCAGCTCTATCTTCACCTCAAATGGAGATGGAACATCATTAAAACAATCCTATCTCTAATGAAGGAGCTTTTAAATCAAATCAGAGATGGACTTACTTTATTTTTGATGGAGTAGATGGATTGATTCATATGGTCACTGTTCTTTAATTTGGATTTTGCCATTTCAAAGAAGAAAAATTAATTATAAAAAGGACAAAAAAAATTAACATATTTTTTTGAAGTCTTATTAGTGAGAGATGATGCATAGAAGAGATTGGATCTTCTCCATCCATTCCTTTTTTTTTTTTAAATAATTAATTAAATAAATAGTTTTAATTTATTAAGAGATAAAATGACCTTTTACCCTTCCGTGGTTAAAACCTAACCGTATGGGTATTTGTGTAATAAAGCCAAAAGTTGCTTGAGGGTGCCATTACACAAAATCTTAGGATGTTTATGTAATTAGCCCTTTGTTTTATTAAAAGAAATAAAAACTATAATTAGAGATGTAGTAGCTTTACCCATATACTGAATTATAGATAATTATATATACATATTAAATCTGTATGTAATTAATCTTAATCATTGAAAAATAAAAAAGAAAAGGAAAAAGAAGATTCCACTACTATAATGCAAGCTCATACCAAGAATGAAAATATTAGAAAAACTTGTCAAACCATGCAGAAATTTTACAAATCAAAGAGCTCCTAAATTCAGCCTTTTACTATTAGGGATGGCCAACAATTTAATCTAACTTTTAAGCTTAACTAAACTGAGTTCCCATTCTTATTTCATTTTTAAGAGATATTAAAATGGATTTATATAATAATTTTGGTATGTAGATTGACTTGGTAATTTTTAGAAGCATGTGAGGGCTTAGTCTGTTACTTTGTAATGTAAATACAAAATAATTTGTTTGTGATATCTAGTAAATCCTTTGAAATAAATAAATAAATAATCTTTATTAACATAAAAACATTTATCCTAACCTCAATAACATATATGTCCATTTTATTACAATCTTGTTCATCACAAACCATCTTTGTTGACTCAACTGCCACTTCCAATTGTTTTTTTGAATCACCAAAGCCAAATAAATTTTTTAATTAGTTAATTTTATCATTTCGATTATATATTTCAAGTTTTATTTAGTCTATATTTTTAGTTGACAATATTCTTCTTGTCTTTCTTGATTCTTTTTTTTTTTTTTGTGTTGTAATTTTAGTAGATGATTGAAAAAAAAAAAATCTTTCATATTGTAAAAGAATTACAAGAAAAAAGAATTTCGATATTTTAACTTTGTTAAATTTTATTAGAAACAATAACAAGATTACCCTTTTTAACTTCGATTGTGAATTAAACAACTCAATTTCAAATTATATAGTTTCCTAGATTTGGGAGAAGGGTACATGCTTTCTTCTTCTAAATGGAGACGGGGAACAACCTCTTCTCGTTGCGAAAATGGAAGAGTCAATTGGGTGGGTCGAGCCAAGTTGGACATGAAGTGTTTTGGCCTAATGGGGTTTGGGGGTTAAGTAAACGTTGAACCTTAGTTTTTTTTAGGCCTAGACCAATCCAAAGTGCGCGCCAGCCTACCAGGATGCGAAATAGCTTTTAGCAGCTTCAAAGAGATTTTGTGAGGAGTAGTGATCGTTAAGAGTGTCGATATTTACACCACTCAAAACCTGTTTGTACACCCCAAATTAATATATTTTTAAAAGTTTATTATTATCCTCAAATAAAATTACTGAAAGGGTTAAATAATTTGTAAGTACACCTAAATTATGAATAATATATATATATTTTTAAATTTATGAAGCAAAATATTCTTCTAAAAATCCTCTAAATACTGTGCTTTTTAGTATCTTATACAAGCTAAAAAGTTAAAAAAAAAATACAATGAGTGTTCCTTTTGTTTCTTTGACCTTGGAGAATTGCTTAAATAGTCATACAACTAGGGTTGCAAATTTTGATTTGGACACCATTAATGAAATAATCTTTTACGAAATTTCTCAAATTGTCTATGAAGTGCTATTAAAACTCACATTTCAAGTGTCATGATGCATGTGAAGGTATCCGCCATTTGTCACATATATGGTTATTGAGATGACAAGTGTTTGTCATGTGTCTTAAATCTATCGTTGATCTTTTTGAGAAACAATTTTCCCAAAGGTTGGCTTTCTTTATCTTTATAAACTTGCTTACTTAATTAGATGGTTTAATATGTTAACTAATGTCTTTTTTGTTCGAAGATTATGATACTTGTCATGTCTCTCCTTCCTATTTTACTGACGTGTCTTCTTTCCATTCGATTTTTTTTACCCATACAAAAAATATTATGAGTGTCTGGAAAACAAATAAAAGATTTCACTTTCTACTTTTTTTTATCTCTCTCACAAGTAAGACATTTTACATAAAATAATTATAAAGCTCAGTGCTCAATTATATCATAGCTTAAACATAAAAAATTAAATTAATCAAAGCTAACCTCGATTTGATTTTTGCGCAATCCAAGTAGAGAATACAAAGTGCTGTACATTACACAATTTATACAATGAAGAACTCAGTCACCTTCAATGCCCACTTGTCTGAAGTAAGTCGCTAGTTTGATTTATACCCCCTCTACAATTTATAAAGTGAAGTGCTCAAAGTGCTGGTTGCAATTACTCCTATTTGAAGATTTTAATGTTTGATTTGTCCATAGTACAATGAAGCCAACAACTTGAAAAAGAATTTACTTTGGTAAGCAATATTTAATTAAGTCTATTTGTTATATGATTAAATAAGGTTCAACTGAGTTTTATGGTGTGTTTACTTTACTTGGAGGAATCGAAATAGAAAACAGAATGATTTGAAATCGAAATATCTTGAAATCGGAATGAAGTATCAAATCAGAATAAGTTGTTTACTTCAACTATAGGAATCAAAATCGAAATCAACAATATTCTCATTAAGCTATTTATTTTGCTTTGAAATCAAAATTAATTAATTATAAATTACAAAAATGTTATTGATTAATTATGATATGCAAAATTGTATTTAAGATATAGTGTCATATGTTTGTCACTTAACTCATCATAACATGCTAAAAAAAAACAGAATTTTCTTAACAATATTATTGTAAGCATATTGTTTTTTTTTTCTTGGTTTCTTTTTTTCTTGAAAGAATATATTATATATCAAGTCATAATTTTTTTTTTGTTTTAATATAAAATGTATCTAAATTTGCTTTGCTTTTGTAAATGTAGTAGCCTAGAAACCATGGCAATGGTAGTAACAACTGTCACCAATAGATAACATTCTTTAATTCATTATTTTGTAAGTATGTTTTATTTTTTTAAATAAAGGTATAACAGACTTTTTACTTTGAATTTAGGAATGATAATGAGATTTCCAAGTCGGGTGAGAGGAATGAGATTTTCATTCCACAACCCCAAATTTATGTGAGACTTATACTTTCATTTTCACTACGGAATGAATTTTAAACAAATAAACATTATCAATCAATCTCATTTCCTAATTTATGAAGTAAGTAAACACACCATTAGAGTTTAGTGGGGATTGATTAGGAGGTTTTTTTTTTTTTTTTTTTAACTAGTTTGACTAGGAATAAAAAATAATTAAATAAATAAGTAGAGATATAACCCAAATAGAAATTTACAATGATGTCATTCTTGATATTGGAGAGAATGTAATAAGTAAAAGTATAATTCTTAAAAAAGTAATGATGGGTGTAAATTGTGAATAATTGAATATTCAATGGGTGTAGCTAGCAAGAACTTTTTTGGGTGGTTCTAAATTTCCTTTTTTTAACTTTTTTTTCACATGTTAATACTAATCCAGATTTTAACATTCATGGAATGACGAAAATTAAGATGACAAAGTAGTGAGCTCAACGCAACCATAACATTTGAATCACGATATTCTTTCTCTTCTTTCTTTTTGAAAGCTTAAAAAATATTGATTAAGATCAAAGCACATCGACATTAATCAGATTCTCTCTTTTCAACTTCTAAATTTGCAACAGTTTTTAATGGGAATGTGATTATTTATCTATTCATTTTAATTTCTAATGTCCAAAAGCCCTGGCCTATGGCAGCCGGCCTCTAGTACTAATTAATGAATTTTATGTTGTTAATTAGTAAGTGTACTTCCAGAATGAAGCACCTTAAGCAGGTTTGCTCTTTGTAGTATCTACAACTACTCATAATAAATAAGCAAATAAATACTATAAGTTTGATGGATAACAAACATCATCTGAACAGAACATGAAAAGGCAAAAAGAAATTTTATTTATTATTCAAACTGTCATCACACTGGACCGACTAATACATCATATATTACAAATTTTACACTCACAATATAATATTGTATATTTCTATGCTCCTGTTTTTGCAAGTACACAATTCATACTTGACAGATCATAGAATAGATGAACATGAAGGAGAAAAATCAAAGACAAAATTAAATGATGAATCCCCCAAATACAACACAAAAGTCACATAATTTCAACACACCAAATTTACAAAATAAATGAGAAAAAAAAAGGTGCTTTGAGTTCAATGCACAAATATGTAATGGAAAAACCTTCACATGAAAAAAACACACACGCAGAGGCTCCATCACAGAAATCTCTCCCCATCTAAAAGAAGAAAGAAAAAGATCATGGAGACATGGAATCTTCCAAGCTGTTTCCTTTGCAATACCTGAGCTTGAGAGAAATCTGCCTTTCAATCTGAAGTTGCTTGTGAAAATTTGCAATGAACATTTCAGCCCTCTTGTCAATATCATCTTCAGATGGATAGCTTATGGTTCTGTGAAGTGATCCTTTGACAGAATCTGGAAAGTCATAATACACCTCCGTGTCCTCCGTGCATGCCCTCAAACCTGGCCTGTCGTTACAGCTCAGGCGGTGGTTGCTGGCGGAGGCACCGAGCATGGAAGCGATTCGCCACCGGTTGAGGTTGAGATTGAGCAAGAATTTCACCTTCTTCACGGCTTTCCTCAGGCGGCCTAGCAGGGACCAACTAGTCTTGGGCATGTTTAAAAAAAATAAATGAATGAATTATGAATAAAATATGTTTTCTGTTTTTAAGATATATGAAGGAACTTCAAGAGGGGCTTTGAGGCAATTGATTTTTGATAATGATGAGGAGGAGAATTGGAGAAAGAGATGGCTATATATATATATATATAAAGTAAAATACAAATCGAGGAAGTTGCTGCGTAGGTTGATTTTAGAGGAGAAAATGCGTACAAGATTTGAGTAGCGTGGGGTGATATGACAGCTACAAGCTGGAATTATATGCTGGGTGAAGAGTATGGACATGGTCAAGAGGTTGATTTATTCTTATTACTGTTTTGCTAGTAAGGCATATGACCATCACATGGAATTATATATTGATGACAACTGACACCGAACTTTTGCATTATGGTCAAACTTAGACAGCATTATACTCTATCAGTTTTCTTGATATTTAACAGGACTTGTGTCAATTAAAACTAAACAATGATAACTTATGAAATAATGTTTTTAAAATTAGGGTTCCTTAATTTTAAAAAATTAGAAAAAACCAATTAAATTCATATATTCATTCTCTCTTATATTAGTTCAAATGGAATAAATGAATTAGATTGATTTTCCCTAACTTTTCTAAGTTAGGGAGTTGTGATTATAAAAACACTCGCATTTGAAAATTACATATACATATACATATATATACACATTATATAATATAAACTTAAAATTTTGATTTAAATTTATAGTTTCAATGTGCCTTTATCAATTTCTAGTCAGTACAAAAACTGTCATTTACCTTGAATTCATTTATTTATTTATTTGTTTTTATCAGTGAATTAAACGTAAATTGATGGATAATCATTAAAATCTCAAATTTAAAGTTAATGTAATCAAACCCTATATGAAATTATTAATTCATTTTTTAAATAACATGAATTTTTTAAAAATGAGATATGATTTAAACTCATAACTTTAATAATATTGATGTAAATGATAAATCATTGGACTAATTTTATTTTATCTAAAGTTATGAGTTCTACATACAAGGAATTAATTCTCAACGTGAATTAATTGTTTATATATATGTTAAAATGGAGTATATGTTAAAATGAACTTGGGTTGTGTATATGTCAAAATGGAGTTCATTCTCTGTTTCCAGGATTTTACTCTCTGATTTTTTTATTATTAGTTGTCCTCGTCATGTTTCTTGCACTGCAAAGAGAATGTTAAAAAGAGATATATGAAATGGATAATAGTAGTGCCGTTGTATTATGACAAAATGTGAAAGAACGTACAAAGTCAATATTTAAAAATTAAGATATTGTTAAAATATCTTTTAAAATTAAAATTAGTATAAAATCATTCATTTTTTATATTAAAAAAAAAAAGATTTAACGACATTATTTTTCATTTTAGACATATTTTCAGTTTTTTTTTTTTTTTTTAAATTGTTTACACATTCATTTACAAGTCTAATAGTTAGTATGCTTTTCTTTTGTACTCATGATTACGAGTTTGGATTCCGATATGAGTGGTGACCAGTGAGTTTTTCCTCTTATAAAAGTAGATATTTTTACCAGTTCAAGAGTTTATTTTACATCATAATTTTCAAATCGAACATATAATATTTAATCTTGATAAATTTCACTATGATATGATAATTAATTTATTATTATTATTACAACTTTGGATAAGAGCCTTTGGTTGGTTTGGTGTATTTCCTTGTTATTGACTCCGGGTATTTGGTCAAGCGGAGTTTGGATTGAAAGCTTCAATCGAGCAAATTTTATTAAAAAAAAATGAATTTCTAAAAGTTTATTTATTTATGAAGATAATTATTAATTTTCAATAGCTTTGGTATATTAATAAATATTATAATATCATATGTCCAATTTCAATATAAAAATGAAAATTACTTATAGTTATAAGAAGTCCTAAAATAAAAAATATAATTCAAGGTAGATTTCCTTCTAATTCAAGTAACATAAACCGTTTCTTTTATATTTATAGTAAGAAGTAATACTAGATTTTCTAGATTTTTTGTTCAAATAATATCACATGTGAGTTATCAAGATCTTATAAATCTTGAGATGGTGTAATAATTAATATAATATTGACAACCTATATGTCACATCATTTGGCAATGAATTTGAATAAAAAAATTTAAGCAGCCTAATATTGCTCTATAGTGAGAATTTAAATCTCAATAGATACATTTTATGTACGTACATACATACATGCACACATATATATTATTTCTTAATATTGTTATTCTAAATACTTTATTATTATATAAATAAATCATGCATATAATAATTGATTTCAATAAATCGTAATTAATTTTTAATCAATTTAAAATCAACTAGAAAATTAAATAAATATCAATGAAATTACACCTAATTTAAGTACTGTAACGTGTTTCTCTTCGTACTTATTCAACTATATATATACATTTTTATAATAGGGGAGAAATATTAATTTAAACAAAAAACAAAAAAACAAAAAAAGTATCCACATCTCATCTTTCAAAGTAAAGATGATTTAAACCTTTAACATTTCAGGATTAAAGAAAATACTCATTAATCGTTTCTATTATATTAATTGGTCACATACTTGTAATTTTACTTTAGTTTTTTTAAATATTATAATAAAGTTGAGATTTGCAAAGGGGTGACAGAAGTATTATAGTTTTATCTTGTTTGACGCAGCCGGAACATTTGAGTGTTTGTCGTCTTATCCGAAACGAAAGTGGTTGACAAATAAGATGAACGGCCTGGCCAGGGGCTGGGGATTTCCAAATTCCGATTGACGCAGTCACGTGACAAAATCCAAGGCCTCAAAACTTCACCTGAAAGCAAAGCCCAATCATTCAAGAATATGCCACGTGGTCAAATTATTTGTTTATAAAACACTAATAGAATCTTGCACACCAAGTTTTGGTTCCGCCAAGAAACCCTTCTAATCAGGTGATATTTTACAAGGCATCTCATTTGTAATAAATAATTGTTTGTCTTTAACAACGAAAGGAAAAAAGAAAAACCTTAAAAATGTGGTTGATGAAATGTTCAAAATAGCCACTTTCGAGAAAAAAAAAAAGTAAAATTTTGTTAATAATTTTTGTAAGATTTTTTTTTTTTGTTTTTTTGGTTTGAGAATAATGCAAGTTACCTTTAGTTCAAAGAAATTTTAAATATTTTCAAGTTTTATATGGATAATTATTTTTTAATTAGGAAAATAAATATCAAAATCAGATGAGTAATAATTGATTTCGATATAGCTCTAATCATTCGTTTAGTATCAATATTTAAAATAAAAGATTATATATTAAAATTACAAATGGCACCCTTCTTAAACTTTTTGATAAGTCACTTTCAGATCATTATTATTATTATTATTTTTATAATTTTCGTTATTAGGACTCCAATGATAAAATGAATTAAGTTGAGTTGTTATAAGATATTCAGACATTATTTTTTAAATCCAACGTTAATAATCAGAAATTTTTGAAATTTATTAAGATTATAAAAAATTCTACTCACATAATTGCACTAAAAAAATGTAAAATATATATGATATATATAACTATGGAAGCTATACTTCAATAGAATACTTTTTAATTGTAAAACTATTTAATAATATATATAAACCAGTCTGAAAATTATAAAAATCCAACTACTAAAAGGTTTTAAAACAAGCCTCCAAGAAAATGGGAAAGGACATGGCGGCTGAGCAAACTATAATGTATAATACCCAAGGTACTTATTAAGCCTTTCTCAAAAAGCAGAGGGAGATTAAGACTTGAGAGTCCAATGACCATGACGGGGAGCCAAAAGCGAAAAATGTGATGAGGCGCTGGGTAGATTTCAGGCCGATTAGGGGTGGGCATTTTGAACCCAACTTGAGAACCCGACCCAACCCAGATCACTTTTCATCGGGTTGGGTCGGGTTTCAATCTTTAAAAAACCCAAATCGGGTTGGATTTAAGTAATCCGATTTGTTCTCGGGTTGGTCCAGGTTAGGTGGGTGACCCGAGAACCCAACCCGAACCCGATACAATATAAGCAAAAAGATGTGTGTCCTAGCCACACTCTCCACTTCTCTCATTTTTCCTCCATCCACTATCCACTTTCTCTGCCATCGGTCAGTTAGCCCTTCATTTCCTCCTCAGCGCCTCCCCTCCATCTCCTTTTCTTCATCCATCCACGCGGCCACGCTGGTCAGTCAGCCTATCTTCACTTTCTTTATCGTCGGTCAGTTAGCCCTTTATTTCCTCCTCAGCGCCTCCTCTCAATCTCCTTTTCTTCATCCATCCATGTGGCCACGCTGCTCAGTCAGCCCATCTCATTTCTTCATCCACATAGGCCGGTCATCCACACTACTCGACGAGCTCCTTCGTGGCTGTCCTCCTTCAGGGCATTGATTATTTAGCTGAGGGCTTCCGGCCCTTTGTATTTGTATGGGTCTTCTGCACTTAATAACTCATGGATTTGTGGGAGTCTCCTGTTGCAGTGACTTTGTTATAATGTTTGTATCTTGTGTTCGATTTTTGTTTTTCTCATGGAAAGGTGATTCCTTTTTATGTAGAGCAGTAAATAGCTTTTGCTGATGACACTGTTGTTGACTTGTTCTATTTCATCTCCACTGTTTCTCATTTTGAATTTCCAATTCTGCATTGTCGTCTTTTCGTTCCTTATAAATGAAAACGGTAAACCATTTTGGAGAGAAATAATGTCTCATTTGGTTAAAAAAAGTTTATTGCTACTGAAGTTGGTTGATCAACAATTTGTTTTTTAATAGGGAACATGAGATTTATTAAACAAAAGAATATAGGTTGATCAATATTAAATTATCTATCAACAATAAGAAGTGTTGCAGATCAGTAGATGCATCATTTTCTTTGTAAATTTGTGTTATATCCTGCTAGAAAAAAGTGTTTCTCATTGATTATTTATGGCACATGCTAGTCAGTAAGGTTGCAAGCATGATGGAATTAATTTTTAGATGTTGTGACTTGTGAGAAGCTCAATCATGTGCATTTTTATGTTTTCGGTGGTTCATATTCATGTTTTAGGTTGATGTGTAATGTATTATTCTGACTTGTGTTTGGTTATTTAGAGTTAACCCGATCAACTTAACCCAACTCAACTCGACTATTATTGGGTTGGGTTGGGTTGGGTTGAAGAGTTGATTGGGTTGGATTGGGTTGAAAATTTTTCAACCCAACCCGTGTTGGGTTGGGGGATTTTCAACCCGAACTCGAAAACGCCCACCCCTAAGGCCGATACTGGATTAAAATAGAATGAAGATGTTAACACCCATAGATATTATATGTATGCGCTAAATTAATATATTTTTAATAATTTAATATTATTCATAATTAAGATTCTTTAAAGGATAGATAGTTTATAAATATGTCTATAAATTATTAATCAATTTGTCATGTACAGAGGTATCAAACGGGCCATACTAAGCTGACCCACCCGAAAATTTAAATGCACTTCGGATTTGGATTTAGGCTTGGTGCAGTTATCGAGCACTAGAAGTTAAATGAAAAAATAAAAAGAGGTCCAACAAAGTAGGACCATACCACTGCAAAGTAACACTTGTGACTTACCAGCAAGCCCCATACAATTGTACACTTGGATTTTACTACAAAAATTTATATATTCATTCAACTTGTTGATTTCATGAACTTCATACTTACCATAGTAGCACCTGCATGTCAAACTCAATTTCATTTTCATAAAATGTCTTTCTTTTAACTTTATAATTCAACCTTTTTTAAGTATGACTTCATATATAAATGGAAAAACATTATTTCAACAAGAAAAAAATAATAATGAAATAATCCGCTATACAAACCAAATATTTCGAATTCGGTTGGGTCCAGTCTGCACGGTAATTTATTAAGAGCATCAATATTGGTACCCTGAAAATGCTGTATATGCACCTCTTTTTTATATGTTCACCCCATTGATTTTTTTTTTTTTAAATATTAAAAGTTTATAATTACAACCCACAAATTACTACTATATCGTTTTCTTCTTCCTAATCTTTACAACTCATCATCAACGTGCTCTCCATCAAAATTCTTAGTAATGGTAGAATAGAAATCGACACCATCATACTAATTGGGCAGTAGACAGAGAGTCCTCTAATTTCCGAGCACAAACCATCAATTTTAACACTACAAACATCAACTTCACTCCTACTCTCAGTCAAACAAACCCCACACTCATCATCAGCAAATTTCTCTGAAACCAAAGCAGCCAAATTTTGACAATCACTCACCAATAAATCTCTGTTACCAACAACCGACTTTATAACATCATTGGAGCTCACAGAAACATCTTTACATCCTGAGGACATTCCAAACACGTAGCTGGCGAATTGCAAGCACCACTTGCAAACTGATTTTCATTCACAAAAACCTTACTAACCCTACATTCATCATCCAACACTTTTTCCAAACCCACACCACCCGCATTTGCACACTCACCCAGCAATCTATCTCTATCACCAATTAATGCCTGTTGTCTTAACATCATCAGAACTCAAACTACAAGTTTTCTCATCATTAGAGAAAATTACGAACACCCATCCGGGAAATCATTGCCATCCACACTAGCACCAATCGTATTACAACAAGTCCCTGGGCAAGCAGAATGCCCAGGAACCGGTTCCTGACAATCTTCTCCACCGGAAGACAGCACAACAGATCCTTCCATTCGTTCCATTAGTTCGAATGGCGAAAACGATTCCCGCTAGGAACGACTACATTGCAACAACTATTCTTTCTCTACAGCATTGCTTCTATGATTTTAATTAGGAGCATTGACCGCCATGCCCACGCTAGGTTTGGAGAGAGAGAGGACCGATTATATAGAAGCGGAGCAGATGCAAGCATTTTTGCCTTTTCATAGCTGGCCAAATGTGTAGATGGGGCAATGTTGGAATTTTGAAAATAATTTTAGTTTTGGGGGTATATAAAGATTTAAAGGGGTGGATATATCACCACTCTTTATTAAAGTCCAGCCCTTGTCTGTTATTGAGCTCGGATTAATTTTGGTTATTTTAAATATCAGATCGGACTAGGTTAAATCTGGATTGGGCTCAACCAGGCTGAACTAGGCACTAGGCCGACCCTTTTGACAACTCCATACATGGATGTGGTAAAGATTCCACCCTTTTGTTTTTTTTTTTTGGTTTTTGTTTTTGTTTTTTTTTTCATGTTTTGGTTTGATTTCTGAACACTTGCGTTCGTTTTCCGTCAATTACTCAAAATTTTATAACATGGAATGGGATTGGACAAATTTTGTTCAATCTCATGTCTATGCACTCTAGGATTGGATATAATCAATACTATATAACTTTTTATTACACAAAGAAAGGAAAAGTGAATTTCACGACGACTGTGGTTTTCATTTCTCCAATATTTTTTTCTATACATATATTATTATTGAACAGTACTAAATATACTCTCCTAATACACTTTTTTATTACGCTCTCCATTCAGAAAATGAATACAAACTGCACCTTTTTAATATAAAATTTACATTGCAATTGTGCTTTTTGAATATAAAATTTACATTAAAAAAGTGCAATTCATGTATTGATTGGCTAGTGCCGTAAGTAAATGCATTTAGCATTCCTCTAATATCTTTAATCTATTTTGCTGTGATAGTAGCATCCTTCATCAGGGGTGTATCATGGGACCAAATTACTCATTTACTAATGAGTAAATGACTGATTAATGGAAGATGTTAAGTTTGACAAATTTATTTATAGTAATCAATTACAGATTAACAATATTGTAAGATGAAACGAGCACCAAAGGTGCCAAATGGTAATAGTAACAGAGTTAATTGCAGAAGCAGAGGATGATAATGCACAATAAACTGAAGAAGTAACATATGAGACACAAATCTATAGATAGAGAATCTTGTTGTGCTGATTTATTTGTTGTGGTTGTACTGGTTTCTTTTCTTTCATTTATCCATTTGTCTGCCTATTTTCCATCTTCCATTGAATTTGAGAATAAAACTTTAATTGGGAAATGCTACTATAATTAGACGTTATATTCTTCCAAGATATTTAAAGTGCCTTATTTTGCATTTTTTATTTTTATCAAAGTAATGTTTTTCTTCTGTGTCTACAATCATACTCTTTGAGGTCATCTGCTGAATTTCCTTCGCCGTGCTACTATTTTAATATGGATATAGTTGGAGTTAAGTGTTTTTAAGTTTATAATTGTTGATAGCATGAATTTAACTCATATCAAGATATTGATAATGTTGATATGATGAGGTACTAACTTTCTTCTGTTCTCCATTTGTCTTTCAGTCTGAGGTATTTGCTGTTGCATTTGCACTTCTTGTAGCTGGTGCTGTGATCTTGACATCCAACGTACCGCTACTGGTATTTATTTCCTCTCTCTCTCCTTGTTAGCGTTTGGTTGATGTATCAGTTTACTTTTTATAGCATGTTTACTAATCAGAATTCCAAGATAGAGAAAGAAAACTTAATTCTAAAATTTGATTTCCAGTGTTAACTAAAATTTTCTAGTAGGAATCAAGTTCCTGCTAGAAAATGAATTTAATTCTCTCCTCTCATCTTAAGAATCAAGTTCTCTTTCCTGATTCAATTATACAATTCGAGCAATTTTACTAATTTACCCTTAGTTAATATTATGTGTGATATATACATGACTGTCTTTACTATTTTTGTAATTAACCTTTTTTTATCCATATTTTTTTAGTTTAGTAAACACTAAAAGGAAATTTAATTTGATTCCAAGTTGGTAAACAGTTGAACTCAACACCGCAATATAATTCCAATTCATCTTCATTCCCTTTCTCCTCGAACGTTATTTCCCTTTCTTTTCATCTTCATTCTCTTTCTGTTGGAACTCTATTTCCCTTTCTCTTCATTCCTGATTAGTAAATGCCCCCGAAATGTTATTCAGTTATAATGTTGCAACTTGTACTAAAAGAATTTCAAAATGTTAAAACTTTTAAACTGTTAAAGCCTGCGTATGTTTTAAGTGGCTCCTCTGACTGAGATGAAAATATACGATGTTTCATGGTGGACACATTATTTTCTTCCAGAGTCTTAGTCTTCTGGGTTGTTGTCTATTCCTCTCTAGACATTGGAGCCTTAATATGTATGTTGAAGAACAATGTGATAGTGAAAACGGTCGTGGTTTGCATGACATTGGCATGGAGCTCATGGGCTGCCTATCCTTTCATGAGTTACAACTCACTTGCAGCTATATAGGAATTTCATGTGGTGGTTTATATTTTTTCGACCCTGCTTCTGATTGATATGTTTGGAGACTCAAAGCTGCAGAAATATTATACTAGTTGTATGAAACTCCTATTATGCCTCTTCACTTAATCTTGTCATATTTTTTGTGAACGTGGCTTTGTTTCGTGGGGGTTTCAAGCCCAAAGGTGTGGCTTTTAATAATCAAATGGGGACTTCTCAATAGCATGCGCCACTCTTAAACAAGTTTCGGTTTCAGTGTATGGGAACGGGAGAGAGAATTTATGGTGACATTATCTGTTGAATTGGTGGATTTTAGCAAATTGTTAAATATTTATAAAATCTTGAGCTCATAAAGTTGAAGTTGGAGTTCAGGACAGAAATGCATGGTTGCAGGAGTTTTGAGTAAACCGGTTTAGAAGGATTATTTAGATCCACTGCTGATATTGTTTATGATTGACATGTGGGAAACTTTTTAAATAAATAGGTAAGATTTATCTCTTTGTTTTTTATTATTATTTCTTTATTTTTTCTTCCGTCACGTTTAAACGTCAACAATCCTTCACTTTTTCAGAAAGTTGATTCTTCTTTAAACTGATTCTTTTTTAAAGCCGGTTATGACATTGTTGATGCTTTGGCTCTATTTCTTTGATGTTTCAGTTCAGAAATTGTATTCATCTCAATTATATTGTTACATTATGGGGAAATTGGTACGTCTGAAATCATTTTTAAAATGATATTTTTGAAAACTATTTTTAAAAGTGAAAAACATATTTTAAAAATGATGTTTTTTAAAATGTAATGTATTTAATAGGATTTTTTGAAAGTTATTTCTAGAAACAGAAAATAATGCGAATATGTTTGGAATCATTTTTAAAATGGTGTTTTTGAAAACTATTTTTAAAAATGAAAAACGTGTTTTAAAAATGATATTTTTGAAAATATAATGTGTTTGGTATGATTTTTTAGAAGTTATTTTCAAAAACAGAAAGTGATATAAATATGTTTGATATTATTTTTGAAAATGAGTAAAATAATTGTTTGGAGGGAAAGAGCAATAATTTGTTTTGAAAACATATTTTGAAAATGGTGAAAACACAAAAAAATTGTTTTCCACTTTTTAGTTATCATTTTCAAAAAATTGTTTTTCATTTTTTAAAACATGTTTTCAAAACAACTTACCAAACAACCTTCTCTCATTTTTGTTTTCAAAAATGAAAAATCATTTTCGAAAATACATTCATATACCACCACATTTTCATTTTTGAAGACATGTTTTTTATTTACAAAAACATGTTTTAGAAAATAGACTACCAAACACATTTTCATCGATTTTTTGTTTTAAAAATGAAAAACCATTTTTGAAATTGAAACCAAACACCACCTTAATTTTCATCCCTAAGTTTTGGACAGATTTTTAAGTCAGTTTGCATTAATAGCTTTCATGGTCCCTAAAATTTCATAAACTCATCAATTTGATACCTTTGACCAGATTTTGTTTCACTTGAAATTGGAAGCCTATTTTGAGAGCCTCATTACAGTGGACCCATTAGATTAGATTGGAAAATATGTTATGCCATTCTTTCTACTAGGATTTTGATTACTTATACGAAATGTCAAAAACTTAGAGGTTACCAAGGAAAGTTTTTCAATTAATACTAGAAGAAATTATGTGAGCCACTCAGCCTACATCTTTAACAAACTTAGGGGAACTTAATGTTGAAACGGAATTACAATTTAACCATATGATGTTCGTTTAATTATAAACTGATTTAACTTTATCCTTTATGTACACCATATCCCTCTCTCAGTAGTCAACGTTGGTCTACTTTAATGTTTGACTAGGAATTTCATTTGCAATTATCAAAATGCCCCTGCACATAAAAATTGGCTTTTAAAAGAATAATTTTTTTTAAAAAAAAAAAAATTGGGGTGGACATCACATTGAAAAACCAAAAGTTTAAAAAAGTTGAAAACAAATTATAAAATAAAACTTATTTAAAAAAATTTAGAAATAAATGAATGAATCTCCATTGTCCATCAAAATTGATGGACGGTGAAGAGCAATTTACAGAAACAAATTTTAAAAAAATGGACATCCATTTTGGAGATATGATCTCAATTGATCCACAGAGGTCACTATCATGGACATCTCCATAGATCTTGATATTGACCTCCATCGTCGACAATGGAGGAAGAAGCGTGGGGAGAAATTTATGTTAAGGTGAGTTAAAAAAAAGGCATAAAAACTTTTTTAGGCAAACATTGATGGTACGAGAAAAATTCATCAATTGAAACCAAGTGGGAAGGGGAGGGGGAACCCAAAATAAGACAACATTAAACTAAGAAAGGAAAAAAAACAAAAAAAACAAAAACATGCAATGTAATGCAATTACAAAAAAATCATGTAAACTTTATCCTTGGAGGTTTTAAACCCTCAAACTCATCAATAATAAAATCTAAGTGAATGTTATTAGCAATCAATATATGTCACCAAACAATATGTAAGAAAATCATCCTCCATTTTACTATGAATTGATGTTTTGATAAGCTTCATATGTAGCTGAAATTGCTCGCTTTGTTGATGTTGTAGATCACCCAAGAAGAGTTAATACTAAACAGATCAATTTATCAATCAAATTGTAGTGTTCTAACCATGGTAGTTTTTGGAGACATTGGCAATCGTCGATTGTGAATCCATGTCAAATTTTGTCTTCAAATTGTAAGAGAAAACAGAAGATGAAACGCAATCAATAAGGATAAATAAATTTTCACTCAATATAACCAAATGTTACAAGTGCTGTCAAAGATAGAGGCTTGCAGATGAATTGTAATGTCCTAAAGACAAAATTTTATCCTTTCATCGTTTTAAAGGTCAATGATGGTTGTCTCATAGGATTCAACTATCTATGATCTTAGTTCATAGCACATAAACCAGGACTCTACAAAACCAAAGTTTATAGAATTAGTATTTTGTATGCAGAAAAGTGATGATACTTGATGGAGATTTTGTGAGAGAAAAAATGTTAGTTACTTTCTCATGCAGGATGCAGCTACTTCTTTGTATGGTCAAATAAATATCCTTTCATACTTGTTGATGTCTAGTTAGAAAGACATAAGTAACAATTAAATGGGAAGTGAAGAGTTGTGACTCTTCACTTAAAATTTGAAAACTTTGTTTTGGAAACAGCTTTTGCCACGACCTGGGCCATGACTTTGTTTCCGCGTGTTCAAGTCGCAGTTCATTCTGCCAAAAAGACTGCCCCTACCATGACCTAGTGCTCGCACATCCAGGTTGCGATTGGCTCTGTCACTCATCTATGATGAGGATGTGCGACCTTGTGGTTGCACCTCTTGTTACGTGGCCATGACGTCTCAAACCCTCATTGCACTTATCCACGACTAGGATGTGCAGCCTTGTGGTCACAGCTCTTGTTCGTGCTTTGCACTGTCCCACATACAATGTTTTATGCGACTAGGATGTCACGACCTTCTAGTTGCGCTCCTCTGGTCGCAATCCGCATTTTGTTTGCATTTTCCATTTTCACTAGATTTCCATTCAAACTTCCAATATTTTTTTAATTGACAACCAAACGACCATCAATTTCTTTTTAAAAACTTTACTTATAAAAGATTTATTTTCTAAAGAGCCAGCTCTATTTGATAAAATTCTATGAAACTAACAACAATTTACTTCCACAATCGATAAATTGAACCTGAAATCTAGTAGACTACTCCTATGATTTAGGTTTAGATTTTGTTAAACCTAGAGATTTCCACTAAACAATGTTCATACAGAATTATATTATTGGCATGAAAAATATCTTCTCACAAAGTGGTGTACATGTTATTGAGTCCAACAAGCAATTGACTGACTGAGATATACTCTGCTTTGTTTGGTCATAGCGTTAATGAATAAGCTTGCAAATTTAAACTCCTTACCAATGTCAGTTGGTACCAGTCATAGAAGGATAGGCTTGACTCCTTCCCAAAAGACAATACTAAATTTTTATAACTCGTAGTCTACGAATCTCTCCAAATATAGAATGCTTGTCTTTCTTTACTGAGTTCTATTGGCGATTTCCTATATCTTATTCATCACAAATATATAAAATTTACTAAAATTTTAATAGGAAAAACCAATATTCAATATAATTTGATCATTCAGTCAAAAAGCATCGGATTTCAATACTTTGAAAAGATTCAATTTGATTAGTTCACAACGTAAATCCTCTTATGTACTGGAAGAAAATCTCTTATTGCAAATGAAATTGAATGCTAAGGGGGTGTTTGGAATATTTTTAAAAGTAGCTTTTCATTTTTAAAAACAAAAAGTGAGAGAAATGTGTTTGGATTCATGTTTTGTAAAATTAATTTGAGACAAATTCACTTGGTCAAATTGCACACACCTTCCCGAGGTTTACCGAAATTGCACAAATATTATGATATTTGGGTAACTCTCACTCTCACTACTTGAGGTTCTAAAAACTGAGCACAAACCTCCCTTACTGGTAGTCAGCCATTAGTCAACCTTAGTTAAGTCAAAATTATCAAGGGTAAATTGGTTAATATGCGGCTTATAATATTTTAATTTAATTAAAAAATTAAAAAAAAAAACAAAGGTTTCTTAGTCTCCCGTGGAGACCGAATTTTGGTATTCAATGATGGAGAGCAATTTTTTTTTTTATAAGCTTTGTCCGGAGACCAACCGGTCTCCATCACCGGAAACCAACTGGTCTCCATCGTCGGAGACCAAAGTCTCTAGTGATGGAGATGTTTCGTCTCCATCGTGGAGACTAGAACTAGTCTCCGATGATGGAGACTAGTTTTGTAGTCTCCTTTATCGGAAACCAAAGTTTGGTCTCCTTGGGAGGTTAGGGGTCTCCCATGGAGACCTTTTTTTAAATTATTTTTTGTTTTAATTAAATTAAAAACATATAAATATATAATATATTAATTTTAAATTTATGAAAAATAAAATATTAACTTTAAATTTGACTTGAAGGGTATTTTAATCTTTTTGTATTTTTGACCGTTGACCGCAAGAATTTAATCATGGTTAATTAATAGCAGAGGAGGTTTGTATTGAGTTTTTGAAACACGAGGGGAGGTCAGTGCGAGTTCCCTAAACATCATTATATTTATACAATTTCAGCAAACCTTAGGGGGGTTTGTGCAATTTTCCCAATGCACATTTATCTAAAAACAACTTAAAATTTGTTTTTAACCTCTCAAACAACTATTTTTATTTTATATTCAAGTTTGTCGAAAAACTCTTTACTCAGATGTAAAACGCACTATTTAAAGCCAGTACTGATCAAGTTTTAAATGCACTTAAAAATCGATTATCGTCTTCGATACTGTATCTCATCAGAAATCTTTATTTTCAAATCTAATCCAATCAAATTCAATCAAATCTAACCTTAAACATCAATTCCTAACATCCAAAAAAAGAAAAAACCTCAAAAAATCCTAACAAAACTCAAATAATCAATAAAAGAAGTCAAAGATCTCATACCATGAGCAATGAATAAGGAGAACAAGATAAGTAAGGATACTTTAGGTAAAATGAGTATATGGTGCAATTAATTTACTTATAGGGTTAAAAATGAATATTTTTAAAAGTGTAGCTGAAAATGAATTTTGACATTTTTGTATAGGCATTGTTTGTACTTTTCACAATTTTGAGATATTATATTTATGAAAATGAAAAACAACTTTTTTCCCATTTCTAAAGCAAAATTTCAAAGCAAACCAATATTTTCTCCTTTAGACAACTATTTTACTAATTTTCAAAAATAATATTAAACTATTTTACATCATTTTCAGTTTTTGAAAATAACTTTTAAAAAATTTAACCAAATGCATTTATATTTTTAACAACATCATTTTTAAAATATATTTTTTATTTTTAAAAATAGTTTGCATACACACCATTTTAAAAACGATGCGGAACGCACCTTAAACTTCTTGTAAGATACATGAGCTTTCTTGTTTAAATAATTGACAGAATCATATGATCTTGTATGGTCTAAACAATGATTTATACGGTCACATGGAGTGGCATCCATAGGGACTGTACCAGAAACTTTTGCATGATATAAATTTCTTATCTATAACAAATAATTTTTTTTTATTATAAAAAACGTCGAACTGTGCAATAGTACTTTTAAGACCATAAAAATATTTAAAATAACTTAAATTATCTGTTTTCAGAAAATTACTTAACACCTTTAGAACACACATCTATTGTTAGTCGTGAAAAATATATTTTGTATACTGTTTAATAAACATTTATATTTGTAGCCACATTCTATATATGAAAATTAAAATTGCCAAACAAACTCTAAATATATGTCATTTAAATATAGTGCAGAAAACATTACTGTAATTGCACACCCCTTTTAATATAGGTGGTTGTGCACTATATTCATTCATCTTAATGGTAGAGGATTTAAGTCCTACAAAACAATTTTACAAACTTTATATACATAATTTTATCATTTTATTATGAGAATAATCTATTTTCTGATAATGAGGGTAAGTATTGGGCCGCACAAATATACACGGACTGTGTTATATCCATATATATATATATAGATATGCGTACGCGTGTGTGGGCTGATCTTAATATGTTGTTGATCCTTTGAAATTTTCTTATATATATTAATTTTTTGTAAACGTGGTCCTCCATAAAATCATTGAATAGGTCAAAGCCGAAACAACTTGTTCATATACATCCACAAGAAAAAGACTTAAATTTATTGTTGTTGTTATTATTATTATTATTTTTGTTATTTGTTGATCACTACATCAAAAAAATTATTGGTTGAATTGTGTTAACGTATCATCACTTTAGGTTTTAAATGCTATAATTAGATTTTTTTTTATCATTTAAATTTTTGCATATGATGATAATTAATATAGTATATGAAAGTCTCTGATTCAAATTTTTTCTCTGTTTTTTATCTGAAATTCTTATACATATTATACGATAGAATCATATATATATATAGATTTGCGCACACGTGTGTGGACTGATCTTAATATGTTGTTGATCCTTTGAAATTTTCTTATATATATATTAATTGTTTGTAAACGTGGTCCTCCATAAAATCATTGAATTGGTCAAAGCCAAAACAACTTGTTCATATACATCCACAAGAAAAAGACTTAAATTTATTGTTGTTGTTATTATTATTATTATTTTTGTTATTTGTTGATCACTACATCAAAAAAATTATTAGTTGAATTGTGTTAACGTATCATCACTTTGGGTTTTAAATGCTATAATTAGATTTTTTTTTTATCATTTAAAATTTTGTATATGATGATAATTAATATAGTATCTGGAAGTCTCTGATTCAAATCTTTTCTCTGTTTTTTATCTGAAATTCTTATACATATTATACGATAGGATCATATTTATATATATATATATATGCGCACGCATGTGTGGGCTGATCTTAATATGTTGTTGATCCTTTGAAATTTTCTTATATATATTAATTGTTTGTAAACGTGGTCCTCCATAAAATCATTGAATAGGTCAAAGCCGAAACAACTTGTTCATATACATCCACAAGAAAAAGACTTAAATTTATTGTTGTTGTTATTATTATTATTATTTTTGTTATTTGTTGATCACTACATCAAAAAAATTATTGGTTGAATTGTGTTAACGTATCATCACTTTGGGTTTTAAATGCTATAATTAGATTTTTTTTTTTATCATTTAAATTTTTGAATATGATGATAATTAATATAGTATCTAGAAGTCTCTGATTTAAATCTTTTCTCTGTTTTTTATTTGAAATTCTTATACATATTATACGATAGGATCATATATATATATATATATATAGATATGCGCACGCGTGTGTGGGCTGATCTTAATATGCTGTTGATCATTTGAAATTTTCTTATATATGACAGACCCCTTTCCCTAGGCGATCTACCGGCACCCTACGGTGACTCTCTAGCTAGCCCTTACGCTCAGCTAAAGGATTCCCGCAGAGTTAAGCCGTATTTTTTCTAAAACCTTTTCAACAATAGCGGAAAAACGGGGAAATTTTTTTTCATTTTTATTTCAAACCTTTACAAAACATTTTATAAAAATTTGGGCAGCATCCCGTTTGTTTTTCGGACTTTGCCACCCTGCAAATTATAAAATTCAGAACTTCTAAAATATCACAAAATAATTTCCCCGAACTACGGAGCCTCAGGCTCTCATTTTTATCAATCCACAAGCAACCACAAACATGCATACAGTTTAGAAAATATATTAAATTGAATTCATAAGTCATGCATATCTTTATTTACATATCCCAAAAATTTATACATTTCAAAAATAACAGCACAGTCTGTTCGACTCCTCTAATCACGATCCGGAGTTCTTGCCATTGAAGTGTCTGTACCTGGGGAGGTTTTTATTTACAAAATATAAAATATAGTAAGCTTGATAGCCCAGTGAGTGTCATATAATTTTCATTTAAATCTAACTTATCAAATAGCCTCCCAAAAATCTTTTAAAACATTTATGCAAAATCAAATACCATGATTGAATAATTGATATATCTGAAATTCACCATTAATTTAGAAACGATAAAAATCAATCGGAATTTAATAAAATTTATTTCATGCCAAATAAATAACATTTAAATCCATAAGTTGCATGATTTTCATTTCTATCAAAACATTTTAATAATGGTGGCAATAATAACTTTCAAAGAATTTATAAATATAAATAGGTCAACCATTATTAGTTTGCATCACATGGTATCCTTAAAGTAGAGCGGAATTCTTCATCGCTCAGGCCATCACAGAATTCCACATCGATTAGGCCATCTATCCAGTTTTTACATAGCAGAATTCCTCGTCGCTACGGAGCGGAATTTTTCATCGCTCGGGTGGAAGCTAGCAAATAATATACCTCTTACCTTGATTGGGCGATTTACAGGATTAAACAGACATGATCCCACCCGCTGTTAGTAACAGACTCTCCCAACACAGTCAATGCACGCTTAAGGTACTCAACCTAAACTGGAGATATATAACATACAATCAGGTTTACCACTGATTTTCAATCTCATTTCAATTTTAAATTTTCTTTCTCTTTAAATCACATTTCATATAAATCATTTCCATAATCCATGCAACAATTTCAATTTGAAATTTATTTGATATTCAAATCAACGTGATAAATTTGACATGCATTTAAAATCATAGTAAAAAAACATTTTTAGAAAGACACTCACCTGGTCCTAAAGCTTTCTATATGGAAACTCAGGGACTGTGTCGTGCTCTGCTCGTATCCTCCTCACCTACACATCATATATATATATATATATATATATAAATTTACATTCGCGTCAACTTATTGAAACTCAAAATAACTAAAATTACATAATCGCCCCTAAGTGACCCTTTTTAGGCGCAACCCTCCATTTTTAGTTCCTTAACTTAATCTTCGACTTTTAATAATCTCAATACGCCTAATTAAACTCGTTAGGGTCATCCAAACTCTCAACGGACGCCATATGGGTCAATTTACGAAATTGCCCTTCAAACTAGTTTATTCCACGATTTGATTTCTCTTTAAATCCTTAATTTTTTTCTTAGTTTCCTAAGCTCTCAATAAACATTAATTCATTTAGATTTCAACTCATTTTCACTCAAAACCAACAAACAAACAAATTATAACGAAACCCATTTCGAATCAACTTAAACACCAACAAAATAGTTAATTTCAAGCTTAAATAACTTACCCCTTTTTCCTTCACGTTAACTTCGATTTGGGGCTAATTTTGGGGTGGTTTTTGGATTGGTTTGGTGACAGATCGGGGTTGGATTTCGGGCTATTTCTCTTCCTCTTTCTTCTCCTTTCTTTCTCTCTCTCTTTCTCTCTCGGTCGGCCGCGGTTTGCCGTTGGTTTCACCACCGGTCTGTCGTCAGTTCTGCATGCGGGAAAAGTTGGTTCCGAGCTGAAATCAAGCTCGGTTGGAGCTAGATATGGCGTAGATCGGGCGGGTTTGCGCACGGGTTCTGCAGGGCGGTCTGGAAGCGGCAGCTCGTCGGCTTCGATTTGGCTCCAATTGGGTCTGCTCGACGACTTCAGGTCATGCTTGAAGTACTGGTTCGCGCGTCAACTGCAGGTCTGATCGGCGAGCTCTGGTTCGCGGCGAGTTCGGTCAACCACTGCAAGTCCGGTCAAGTGTGCGATAGCTTCGGGCGGTGGTCCAATCGGCAGCTCTTTCTCCTTCTTTTTCTTCTTCTTCTCTCTTCTTCTTTTCTCTTTTCTTTTATGCTTTCTTCCTTCGGTTCGCGACAATAACTTGGACTCAACTTTGTGAGTCAACTCATCTTTTTGGCTTCTATTTTCCTCCCCAAACAAACCCTATAATGACAGTCATGTCTTGATAAAATTGCGGTCTCCTCCCTTAACTTTTAGTTTAATTTTACTTTGACCATAATTATTAAAGCTTATCTTCAATTTAGTCCATTTTTACCTTGAAAAATTATTCGATTCCCTTCATCATTTTATCTTTCCGTTTAATCTCCAATCGAGTTTAAATTGATCTCTATAGGTCCTCTATGACCTTAAGTGTTTCCATAAACCATTTAGAGTCTCCAATAATTATTTAAGGACTATATCTGAGGAAATCCGTAAAATCAAATTCGAGGGCTTACAATATATATTAATTGTCTGTAAACGTGGTCCTCCATAAAATCATTGAATAGGTCAAAGCCGAAACAACTTGTTCATATACATCCACAAGAAAAAGACTTAAATTTATTGTTGTTGTTATTATTATTATTATTATTTTTGTTATTTGTTGATCACTACATCAAAAAATTATTGGTTGAATTGTGTTAATGTATCATCACTTTGGGTTTCAAATGCTATAATTAGATTTTTTTTTATCATTTAAATTTTTTAATGTAATGATAATTAATATAGTATCTAGAAGCCTCTGATTCAAATCTTTTCTCTGTTTTTTTATCTGAAATTCTTATACATATTATACGATAGGATCATATATATATATATATAGATATGCGCACGTGTGTGTGGGCTGATCTTAATATGCTGTTGATCCTTTGAAATTTTCTTATATATATTAATTGTTTGTAAACGTGGTCCTCCATAAAATCATTGAATAGGTCAAAGCCGAAACAACTTGTTCATATACATCCACAAGAAAAAGACTTAAATTTATTGTTGTTGTTATTATTATTATTATTTTTGTTATTTGTTGATCACTACATCAAAAAAATTATTGGTTGAATTGTGTTAACGTATCATCACTTTGGGTTTTAAATGCTATAATTAGATTTTTTTTTTATCATTTAAATTTTTGAATATGATGATAATTAATATAGTATCTGGAAGTCTCTGATTCAAATCTTTTCTCTGTTTTTTATCTGAAATTCTTATACATATTATACGATAGGATCATATATACATATAGATATGCGCACGCGTGTGTGGGCTGATCTTAATATGTTGTTGATCCTTTGAAATTTTCTTGTATATATTAATTGTTTGTAAACGTGGTCCTCCATAAAATCATTGAATAGGTCAAAGCCGAAACAACTTGTTCATATACATCCACAAGAAAAAGACTTAAATTTATTGTTGTTGTTATTATTATTATTATTTTTGTTATTTGTTGATCACTACATCAAAAAAATTATTGGTTGAATTGTGTTAACGTATCATCACTTTGGGTTTTAAATGCTATAATTAGATTTTTTTTTTTTTATCATTTAAATTTTTGTATATGATGATAATTAATATAGTATCTGGAAGTCTCTGATTCAAATCTTTTCTCTGTTTTTTATCTGAAATTCTTATACATATTATACGATAGGATCATATATACATATAGATATGCGCATGCGTGTGTGGGCTGATCTTAATATGTTGTTGATCCTTTGAAATTTTCTTGTATATATTAATTGTTTGTAAACGTGGTCCTCCATAAAATCATTGAATAGGTCAAAGCCGAAACAACTTGTTCATATACATCCACAAGAAAAAGACTTAAATTTATTGTTGTTGTTATTATTATTATTATTATTGTTATTTGTTGATCAGTACATCAAAAAAATTATTGGTTGAATTGTGTTAACGTATCATCTCTTTGGGTTTTAAATGCTATAATTAGATTTTTTTTTATCATTTAAATTTTTGAATATGATGATAATTAATATAGTATCTGGAAGCCTCTGATTCAAATCTTTTCTCTGTTTTTTATCTGAAATTCTTATACATATTATACGATAGGATCATATATATATATATAGATATGCGCACGTGTGTGTGCGCTGATCTTAATATGTTGTTGATCCTTTGAAATTTTCTTATATATATTAATTGTTTGTAAACGTGGTCCTCCATAAAATCATTGAATAGGTCAAAGCCGAAACAACTTGTTCATATACATCCACAAGAAAAAGACTTAAATTTATTGTTGTTGTTATTATTATTATTATTTTTGTTATTTGTTGATCACTACATCAAAAAAATTATTGGTTGAATTGTGTTAACGTATCATCACTTTGGGTTTTAAATGCTATAATTAGATTTTTTTTTTTTATCATTTAAATTTTTGTATATGATGATAATTAATATAGTATTTGGAAGTCTCTGATTCAAATCTTTTCTCTGTTTTTTATCTGAAATTCTTATACATATTATACGATAGGATCATATATACATATAGATATGCGCATGCGTGTGTGGGCTGATCTTAATATGTTGTTGATCCTTTGAAATTTTCTTGTATATATTAATTGTTTGTAAACGTGGTCCTCCATAAAATCATTGAATAGGTCAAAGTCGAAACAACTTGTTCATATACATCCACAAGAAAAAGACTTAAATTTATTGTTGTTGTTATTATTATTATTATTATTGTTATTTGTTGATTAGTACATCAAAAAAATTATTGGTTGAATTGTGTTAACGTATCATCTCTTTGGGTTTTAAATGCTATAATTAGATTTTTTTTTATCATTTAAATTTTTGAATATGATGATAATTAATATAGTATCTGGAAGCCTCTGATTCAAATCTTTTCTCTGTTTTTTATCTGAAATTCTTATACATATTATACGATAGGATCATATATATATATATAGATATGCGCACGTGTGTGTGCGCTGATCTTAATATGTTGTTGATCCTTTGAAATTTTCTTATATATATTAATTGTTTGTAAACGTGGTCCTCCATAAAATCATTGAATAGGTCAAAGCCGAAACAACTTGTTCATATACATCCACAAGAAAAAGACTTAAATTTATTGTTGTTGTTATTATTATTATTATTTTTGTTATTTGTTGATCACTACATCAAAAAAATTATTGGTTGAATTGTGTTAACGTATCATCACTTTAGGTTTTAAATGCTATAATTAGATTTTTTTTTTATCATTTAAATTTTTGAATATGATGATAATTAATATAGTATCTGGAAGTCTCTAATTCAAATTTTTTCTCTGTTTTTTATCTGAAATTATTATACATATTATACGATAGGATCATTTAAGTGAACCAAGTTGGGTTCTTGAAATTAGTTGGGTAACAAATTGAATTTGGACACCGATTGTTGTAGCTTTTTTTATTGGTTCAAATTTTTAATTAAATTTTGTAAATGTTACAATCATTATGAAAATCCATTCGAAGTCATTATTTTCTTTATTTTCTTTTTTTTTTTGGGAAAAAAATCCATAAACTTACATTATTTGAAGGTATTGAAAGCATGAAACGATGGATTAAATCACCCCTCAAATGAATGAAAGGAATTAACATTGGATGGGCACATGCCTGCATTACACTCACAAGTGCGAATATGTCTTTTCTTCTTTTTTTTTTTTTAAAAAAAAAAAAAAGTCAAAACATGTTATGTACCATAAATTTCATTTCCAAATAGATGAAAGTTCAAAGTTTTATACATAGTATCACATCCCATTCTATCTCCTCTTCATTTATTTTAATAATGAGAGTTCAAATGTCATCAAACATATTTTATATATGAGGTTTTTTTTTCTTATTATATAAGAGTAATTTATCTCCTAATTATGGTAATAGATATTTGAACTATGTAAGTATTGATTACTAGGTTTTAACGTACTTTTTGTTCATTCGTTGTTAATTTTCAAAATAAATAAAAAATTTTATATGTAACTATGTCATGCATATTATATGTTGTGAATGAGTCCGCACTCTACCTTAAGTTTTTCTCACAACTCGTAACAAACTTAATGAATAAAGAAATTGAAACATAAAGATGTACAGTAAATTACTTAACTTGACATCATCAAAAGAGGAAAGCTACCTCTAAAAATTGACAACTAATTGAAGAGAGAACTTGGTGAGGAAAAGTAAAAAAGAAATGAAAACTTGTTTGATTTAGGAACAGTAAAAATTATTAAGTAGTTCAACTATTTAAACACATTGATATGACATGGTGAAGTAATTAAATGGTAAAATGTGCTGTCTGTGTTTGTAAATTTGTACTTGAAAGAGCACGGACAATTGATGTGATCTGGTGGAATAATAAAAATTAAGGGCAGTAGATGCACAGCAACTCTTTAATGGTGCCACAAATTGCTCTTTCTTTCATTAATGTCAGTAGTTAAGAGTCTACTGACACCATTAATGGTGTTTTTGTTTCTTTGATGTCTTTTAACTTTACAGCTGACATAAACATGATCATGGTGATGATAATCCTAAGAAAATAAACCAAAAAAATAGGAAAAAGAACAAACTAATTGTCAGATAGCCCCTAGCCAATGCAGGCTTTATATGCTTTTGCCACTGGCGTTAAAACCTAAAATTGCATCATTAAAGCAGCCAAGGTTATAACAAATGTCTCTTGACCGTGATAGGGTCCCCCATCAACCCAAAATTTTTAACATTTTTATTACCCGTGCAAAATGTTGTTATATATATACTTGTAGAAAATGTTAATATAAATGTGTATTTAGTTATACAATTTTAAGATTTTTAAAAAATAAACAGATTTCTAAAATATAAAAGTTATACGTTTATACAGTAAGTACGCATATATAATCATTATTTTATTTAAATTATATATATGCAAAAGAGTAAGCATTCCATAATTAGCACCCTCTTACTTTAATATTATAAAAAAAAGCAAGCACGCGCATTCATATATATATATATATATATATATATAAGAGTAAGTTTTTCATGAACACCTCCTTATTTTAATATAATGAGCACCTTTGATAAATTTTTTTGAAATTTGATGTATTTTGATGAGATTTTTGTTTCATCATAAGAAATTTAAAATACACATTTGAAAAAAAATTTCAAAATTATGAACTTTTTTGTTTTTTAATATTTCCCCCTTTTTTGTTAATGTTTTATCTTTAGAAAAGTCAATAAAACAGTAATTCATTTTTTTATTGCATTTCCTTCTTATTATCATTCATAAATATATATATATATATCAAAATTTAATGAATTTAATTAAATATCACTGTAAATTTGGGATTTGAGGAAAGAAAGGTGATTTGAATTCATAACTTCTAAGATGTAACTGTGGGAGACATCTCATTAGATCAACTTTTTCTTATCAATATAATTTTTTCTTAATTTGTCTTACACCTTTGGTTGTCATATTTTATTACTCGCTTCCTATTTACTTGTTACAATTTCAGTTAAAAAATTTCACCCTGAGAGAATAATGTGACCTGAAAATACAAAATGAAAGTAAAAAATGAAAGAGGCAGGAGAGGAGAGCTGAGAATCATGTGACCTGAAAATACAAATGCATAATAAATAGTGTTGGAAGTTAAAGTGTATACTACAAATTGGTTTGTTATTATGAGTTAAGTAGGATGACCCAGCAGCTATGGCCGTCCTCACCCACCTCAATATCAAGAAGTGGTGAGTTCAAACTCACATAGTTAACAATATCTGAGTAATTTTTTCACTTTTATACTTTTTCATCTTCTAAGAGTAGAGTTTCGAACTATGCATTCGAATCCTATCCTTACTTGTTAGAATAACGAAAAAAAAAAATGGTTTGTTATTATCGGTGGAGTGTCAAAACATTATATATTTCTAATATTTTTATATTTTGAGATAAAGGCCGTGGAAAATATTTTTGAATATTTTTAACTTTAATTTTAAGTACATTAGTTGATATTTACATAAATTTATTAATATCTTAATATTTTCACTAATATTGGCTTTTAATTATTTCTTAATTAAATATCAGGTAGACACATATAAAAAGGATCAAATAATATATATACATGACCTCTCTCTCTGTGCCTTTCAAGGGGAAAAAAAAAACAAAAAAGACCTATCTCTCTGTGAGCTTCTCAGTGGTGTCTGCTTTTACCCTCATGTCTGTAACTTTTGTAACTATTCTATTCTACAGTATCATTTGGTTTACGTGAATGTGAACTTGTACGGCCATACTGGAACATCAAACTAGAAACAGAAAAACAGAGCTTTGCTTTACTTATCGGGTGAGCTTTACTTGCATGCAGCTGTTAGTTTGAATGCGATTCAAAAAATTGAGTCAGAGTCAGACACATGAGCCCCAAGACGATTCTCTTTTAATTAAACCATGCAATCCCTCTGAGATTGCTTTGGTCTCTGTGCCCTTCTCTTTTCGGTCACTTGTGATTGTCCTCCCCCTCTTTCACATCTAGACCAATACTACAATATTAAAAATCGGTACAAAATAATATATGTTGGTTAATTTCCTTTTGTTTAATATCAATACTATTACTCTCTGTTTAACTATATATTAGAATTTGTAAATTTAAATAATATAATAGCAACGTGTGTATGTACAGTACAGGGAGTGATTCTTATCAGTTGTGTTGTGTCGTCACCTGTTGTGCGAAAGGTGGTATCTTTATTATTTTTGTTTTTGTTGTTATTTTTTTTTTTATATTTTATGTGTAGAATCTTATCTGGCTCTGAGCCTCCAAGAAATGATCACGCAGGAAAATTGAATCGGCACTTTTTACACTCTCTAAACCCACGCGCATTACGATGAAACTCTTCAATTATCCATACAATATCTTCAACAGACAGCTAATTAATAATCTTTTTTCTACTTAATTAGGAAACAAAATAGTCGACTTGCTAGTTACAGGTTGCTAACAAAAAGCTAATTTTCCACTCTACTCGCTTTACTCGCAACTTTATATATATATATATATAAATAATTTTCCACTCTCCTTGCTTTACTTTATATATATATATAAATAATTTTCCACTCTCCTTGCTTTACTCGCAACTTTATCTGTATATATATAGGATAGGACCCGCTACCCCATTTTATTATTATTATTTTATAATTGACATTGATGCACAAGACTACCAAAATCATGTAGGATGATACGTTGATGACACGACTCGAAAAACAACTCTTATATGAAAGAGGTCGACCTACACAATAATGAAAGAGCAACTTATATAAGGTGGGAAGACAACCACTTAGTGGTTGCAATACATGGTTATTGAACCTAAGTTCATTGAGAACTTAGGTGTGTTGCCTACCACCAAGACAAAGCACAAAAGACCGGCTATCCCATTATATTGCACAAATTCTTACACAATTTATTAACCATTAGATTAAGATGAATTAAATGGATAGGATCTATTTAAATTCTAGAATCCTGTGTTGATTGTAGACTTTAATGCGTAGTATCTCTCTTCCCTCTCTCATATATTCTCTCTCATTATTAGGTTGTGTTTACTTCAACAGTAAGAATCAAAATGAGAATCAAAATAGTTTGGAATTTGAATTGTTTATAATCGAAATGATGTATCGGATTCAGAAAAAGCTATTTACTTCAATTATAAGAATCGAGACCGGCATAAGTAATATTCTTATTGAACTGTTTACTTTACTTTGGAATTAGAATGAATTAATTACAAATTATAAAAATGTCATTGATTAAAATTATGTACACCATAGGCATTTTTTATGTACCAAAAAAAAAAAAAAAATCTAACCATTGAGATTTTGCAAATTGCAAAAGAAGCATTATGTATTTTTTTGTAAAATTATGTTTAAGATGTGGTGCCAAATTTTTACCATGTAACTTGTTATAATATGTTAAAAATAAATAAATTTTCTTAATAATATTATTGTGAACATATTATGTATTTATATTGTATATCAAATCGTGATTATATATATAATGTTATTTAAATTTGCTTTGCTTTTATAAAGTATTTTTTTAATAAGGGCAAAAAGTAGTTTTTTTTTTTTTAATAAAATGTAATAAAATAGGTTTTTTTTTTTTTAATAAGGGTACAAAAGTCATTTTAATTTGAAAAAGATGGGAATGAGATTCACAAGTGAGGTAGAGAAAATGAGAATCTCATTCCACAATTCTAAATTCCCGTGTGACTCACATTTTTATTCTCATTGCGAAATGATTTTTAAAGAAGTAAACAACCATCAATGATGTCTATTCCTCATTCTCATTCTCCAATCCATGAAATAAACACACACTTAGTGTAATCAATATAATTTCTGATTTTCTCTCTATATATCAAGTACCCATAACCATATTAATTAGTAAAAACTTCATTGTAATTCTTAAAGTTTGAAAAAATATCAGATTTTTAGAGTTCTTTTGAAAACAACTATTACATTCATAATTTTTCTAAAACTCTTCAAAAAAGTCAAACCTGTAGTTAATTGAAGGTCAATGGTGATTCTAAATAATTTAAGTTATAATTTAATAACTTAAATTTAAGAATATTTTAGACAATTTAATCTGTAAATTCATTATTTATACGAAAAATCTAGTAAATTTACATGCTATCAATAACCATCAAGGGAAAAAAAATATATATTTTTTACCTATTTTATTAGTGTTGACCATCAATTGACTGGCGGTTTGAGTTTTTTAAAGAGTTTTGAAAAATTTAAAAATAAAAAGATCTATTTCTTTAAAAAAAAAAAAATTAAAATCCGATACTTTTCAAAACTTAAGGGCTTAACGTAAAGTTTTTCCTATTAAGAAATGTATTTTTATACATATTCTCTTATATTTCATTTTCCGCTCAGATATCCTCTTTCTTGTTTCTTCATCATAAAGAAACTGAATTAACCATGGGGAAAAAAGATGATATTTAAGAAGTGCTCTACTTGTTTTCTTAATTAATTTACATTCTGATTTAAAGGAAATTGAAAGTTCTTATGAATTTATAAAAGAAGGTTTGGCACCTGGTAAATAAATTACCATTGTTTTTCAAAATAAATTATTGTAAATTAAAAATTTAATCGACAAACTTTGTACTTTTTTTTTTTTTTTGGTGTTGGAGTGTTTTTAACTATAATGTAAAATTGACATAAACTGAGCAAAAGAAACGGTACAAAATTTCTTAATTTAATAGTATTTAAATATTAAATTGCTTATTGATAAAAATTTGGTTATTTCCATTATATTGATGATTTGTTTTTACAACAAATATTGATGAATGTTTTTATCTTTGCTAATGTTAAATATGTAGAAGAAATTAAAAGAAAAATCAATTCATTCGAAATTTTATAAGAAATTTTATATTTTAATTGAAATAGTGTTTGTGTTCTCGTGGTTTCATACTGGGTGTCAAGGAAGAAAAAGTCGAAACTTCATTTTTGTTAACATTTAAAATTGAAGAGAGAAATGAAGGAAGTTGTTATTATTATTATTATTATTATTATTATTATTATTATTTTGAAACAGAAATGAAGGAAGTTATTAAGAGAGAGAAATATGAGAAATAAAAAAGAAAGAAAGTTGGGTGGAATTGTTTACTTTATTATATAATCAAAAATTAATTCCAACCCTTTAATTCATTTCAATCTAAAGACTCAAAATTTATGTAAGCATTTGTGTCATATTTGGGGCTGCCGATCCTCTATATATATATAGTGATAGAGTCAGAATTTAGATTTTTTTGGGAGAAAAGAAAATTTTAATTTTATACTAACAAAATCAAATGTACTAATATTTAAAAAAATAAATTGTTAAAATCAAACTTAAACATCTTCTATAATAGTATTAAAAATCAATGTATAAACAAACATCGGTTTTGCAAATCAAATAAAATAACAAACATGTGCAACGTCTGTTCTTTTTCTTAAAAAAAAAAAATGTGTAAAGTATACATTAAATTATTGATTTAAAGAAAATTTGATTTTGTTTTAAAAAAAATTGTTTCTATATTGATCAAAATAATTATAAAGAAACAAGATTCAATAGGCTATTCATAATAAAAGCGTAAAAGAATTATCAAAACAATAATAAGAGTGCGGAGTAAAATTGTTTTGTAAGAGGATTAATATTTTTAAAGGTTTTTTGTAATTGCTTGATTATATCCTTTTAAGTAATTTGATATATGAATATTTTGGTAATTAATTTTTTTTTTTTTTTAAAAAAAAAATGAGTCTAGGGAGAACCTTTTGGATGACAATAGAATCACCTATAAGGTAAGAGCATTTTCATCTATGCTAGCTATATATTGTTCTCAATTAAAATAGATAGTGATATAACTTTTTATGTACTCTAATCACTCTTCGTATTATTACTTATTTTGTAAAAGTTTATTCACCTTATCTCAATATAGAAAGCAATAAAATTCTAGCCAAATTATCTCTTCTATTATTTTTGTATTTAATTTAGAATAAAGTAATTTAAAAATCATAACTAAACACTCTCTTTTATTATTTTAATATTAATGCTTAACTAAAATAGAGAAAACCTTCAATCTTATTATATTAATATTAATGCTTAGATAAATAAGAAAGAATGGTTGGAGTGACTTAGTCAACAATAGTAAGTTAAAATAGGGTTTTTTTTTTTTTTTTGGTTATTTAAGTTAAATTTGTCTAAAATTTAGGGAGCACCTCCAACCATATTAGCTAATTATTGTCCTTAGCAAAAATAGTGAGTTTTTATGAACTTCAATCACTCTTCATATTATTAGTTATTTTATAAAAGTTGAATCACTCTAATAAAATATAGAGAGCAAAAAAGTTCTATCCAAATTCTCTCTCCCATTATTTTTATATTAAATTTGAAATAAAGTATTTTGAAAATTATAGCCAAATTCTCTCTCCTATTACTTTAATGTTAATGCTTAGCTAAGAGAGAGACAAACTCTCTCATCAACATCACCAAACTTAGAGTATCAACACACCCAAAATATCCAAAAAAAAAAAAAAAAAACAAAACCATTTTAAAAGAGGAAAAAAATTGCATTCCATTTTTATTTGAGATGGAGTCGAACGGCTCCATCTCAAATATGAGATGAAACCATTCAATTCCATCTCAAACCTAAGATGGAATGGCTCCATTTATGGGTATTTGTCATTAGAAACCTAGATTTCTAGGTCTCAAACAACGGAGATGTAGGGAAAAAACAATTGTTTTGATAAAATTAAAATATATGGAACATTGAATTTCAAAATTGTTATAAAATTTAAGAATTTAGGATTCATAAACAGTGAAATAAAATAATAAAACTAAATAAAGATTGAATCGTTTACTTTTTGTATTGATCTCTGTGAATTATTCACTACTTTGTCTTCCTTGATATGTCCCTACACTAAAAAACAAGTGAGTGAACACAATTATATGGAATTGTGTTCACTTTTGATTTCATTTCTAAAAGGAAATCAAATCAATGTTTATAAGAAATGAGTGTTTGATGTTGGTTAGATAGAGAAGAAAGACACAAATTCTTTTTCTCTGTATTTACTATAGAAAAATAAAACTATTTTTTTTTCCTATTTCTCAAACATACGTGTAGCAAAACCACAACCTTGTAATAGAAAAATTATTTCCTTTTCTTTTATAGGCAACAATCAGGGTTTTCATTAATCAAAATTAATATTGAACTCCATATTTATTAAAATTAAACATTTGCCCTGAATAAAATAATTAATTCAAAAGCAATTCATGTTATATTCTAAAATTGAACTCTTGACCTCTAATAAATTAATTCATAATTAATTTAAACAAGAGTCACTACTGAGAATTGAATTTAAGATCTCTTATAAAATTAATTAAATAATTATTAATTCATAATTAATAATTAACTAATTAATTATTAAATAATTTGAATAATTAATATTATTCAAATACTAAGTGACCACAAATTTTGCTACTTATGTAACACCTATAATTGGACAATCCAATTACAATACTTTATATATATGTTTCTTATAGTTAAATGAGCTATCAAAGGGATCTGATGGACCTACAGTTTTGAGCTCTAATAATATCGAAATTATTAATTAAACTTTTTAATTAAATAATTCACTATTATTAACCTTAGAGTTATTCTACTTAAAACCTAATATTGCACTCTCAAAATTGCAAATGTTTTTATACAATCTAAAATTTTCAATGTCCATTGATTTAATAACTATATATGATTTGATCATTCATACATAGTTCATAATTAGAGCTAAGTCAAAATATCTATTTTACTTCTTTAATTATTTCTTGATTCTTAAGTACTATTGATTCTTTAATGAATAATATATCCATAATAACTTATGAATTTATCTTTTCGTTTACATATAAATAGAAAGTTGATCACTCTTATTGTTTGAGGTCTGAACCAACCCTTAAGGGAACTACTTCTTTACTTGTCACAAGAATGAGTGGATTTTATTATTGTATAGAATATTTCCAACTACTTACGAAACCAAATCCCGAAAATATGAAGTTATTGGTCAGGTATTAACACCGGTCTCACCCATGTAAATCAAAGAATATAACTTAATAAGCAGGGGTCCATAATACACTTTGACTTAATATCAAGTTATATATGATCATCTGATCGATAAATATAAATATTTAAGTTTAATGGATATTATTTAAAGACTCATATTTATCATGATCTAATCCTATATGATTTTTATTATACAAGGGTGTCTCCATTTTCATGTCAATACATGAATAATTTTGGATATAACTATCGTATCGAGTACAAAATGGACTGTAACTATAGATTTACTTCAAATGAAGTATCCAACTTCGTTGCTTTCTACGGACTCTTTATATTACTTATCTTAAACTAAATCTGCTTATACATAACACTTATATACTTAGTTTGAGATTACATTAGTAATCAAGCATGTTTTATGATATTCATATGAAGCAAACGTTTCACAAATGCACATAAATTGAATTAAATAAACACATTTTATTTATGATTTATTTAAATGTTTACAAATTATAGGTTCTTATGACATAAACCCTAAAAGGAGACCCACTCTCGGCCTAGGTCTTCATGTTGGATGCCTAGAACGAAGTAGGTCTCCAATGATGGAGACCCAAGTCTCCAACTAGAGCTCCATATCCAACTAGAGATGGAGGATGGGTAAAAGTTCGATGAGAGATAGAAATAAAGGATGCGAGAGAAAGGAAGGAGACACGAAAGAAGATAAGAGAACGGATGAAAGAAATATGAAGAAAACGGCTTTAGTCTACAGATTTTGATAAAGAAAACAAGAAGCAGCGATGGAGAGATCTAATGAATAAGGAGAAATTTTATGAATGAATTAGAAACATTTTATTTAATTATTTAATTTTCTTAATTACTTATTTTTTTTTTCAAATTAATCTCCATGGATGGTGGAGATTTGATGAATTGTAATTTTTATTTAATTTTTAATATTTTTCAAATTAATATCCATTGTCTATTTTAATATGAACGATAGAGATCTGATGAATTTTAAAGAAATTTTATTATTATTTTTATTTAATTTATATTAAATTTATTTCAAGCACAAAGGATATTATAATCTTTTTATCACTTTCCCATTAAAACCGTTAACTTTAATGGCTAGCGGGTAATGACAAGTAACCAAATTATAATAAATCAATAAAGTTTACTTTGCCGTAGAAACGGTTTCAACTAGATTAACTAATTTGTAATTTGTGCTATTTTTTAATTATAATATAATTAACTTCCTTTTTTTCTTTTAACTATTTTTCTTATATCTATTTTTCCTACTCCTAGTTAATTAATGCTTTACTTTTTAACAAATTTTTCATGTTCTCTCATAAATAACTATTATTTACTTCTACTTTTGCTGAGCCACATTAACTCCGTTAGCAATTTCTAATTTTGCTAAACAACTTTTTCCTTTTTCTTCTCTTAATCTTCACTTGGCATCTTGTCACTTGCTAGCTTAACCTACTAAATTTACTTCTTTTCTACTTTATTTATTTTAGTGATTTCGTTAGGATTTTTGATCATAAGAATACTTGCTTTGCTTAGGGATGTTGAATGTTTCATTTTATATAAACTATATTATGTTATTGAATTTTGTTTTACAAACAAAAAATTATATATTTAGTATAATAATAATTTTCGATATTTTTATTACTTTATCTATGCCCTCCTTTAAAAATTTTCTAGGTCACCTTTGAGAAATTTCTAGGTCCACCACTGCATGGTGATAATTTGATATAACCTTATTTTATAATGAGTAATATTAGGCTTCCGAGAATTTTTATTCAAATTCATATTTAAATTATGTGATATGTGAGTTATCAACATCCATGATATATTGATATATATGGTGATTCACTCTATCATCTTTTATTGTTGGCCAATTTTGGATGTCAATAATTATTATTTCCTATATAAATATCTCTTATACAAGAATTTGAAACCAATAAGTTATTATTATCTCATTAGAAGACTTCATTTTTCTCGTAAATTTTGTGTCATGGCAGAAAATATGTACGCTTAACATGAAAGACGAAACATGTAAATGAGCCAACAATTTAAGATCATAATACTCCAGCTATAAGAGGTAGAAAAGGAAAAACAACTTCATTACAATGAGATGAGATATAATTGAATAAAATAAAATTGAATGAGATTAAATTTGTATGATAACATGTTTGATGTAATTAATTAATATTAGATTTATCTAAGTTAATTTAATATAAAAATAAATTGATTTTTAAATAAAATACAATAAATTAATTTTCTTAATATATTTTATTTAAACAACAAACAAAAATAGAAAAATTAATCAAATAAAAAGTTGGCTGTCCAGACGGTTTCAGACAGGCTAAGAAGGGAGACAAACAGAATCCTGTACACAAAGCCCACCATAATAAAGCTATACCCATATAGATTCTGACACGTGTAAGATACCCAGATTGAGTCATCGAGATTTTAAAAGCAAATCCAAGTTTTTAAGCAGCAGTTTGGCCACAAACCAAGGTGGTTAGTAAATCCAATAAATAAAAACGGGAATCATCCACCATTAATCAAATCTTCTCAGATTTTTATCAACTAAATCAAGCAATTCATTTTTGGCAGCCTTCCTTTTAAGTTTTACCATTACAAAAATATCTATATATGAGAATTCTTTCATCCATACACTCCTAACTAAATAGACTATTTAATTTAGTTTCGCTTTATACTTGTGATTAAAATTCAAATTTTACTAGTTTCAAAAAAAAAAAAGTCAAATTTATCATAATTATTGTAATTATGATTCAAATTTTACTAGTTTTTTTTTTTTAAATCAAATTTTATTGTAATTATTTAACAATATGTATGAGAAAATTTTCTCTTTTATTATAAAATATATTTTTCTCATAATTGTGAAGCACATTTCACCTAATTATTAAAATAGACTTTTAAACTATACATTATATTTAATTTCGATATATTCCAACAAATATTTGACTAATGATATATATAAATTTTTTATTATATTGTAATTATTTAACAAAGTAGAAATAGTCTATCTGTTCTTTATTGTATTTTATTTTTCAAACGATTTATTTCTTTATTTGAGTAAACATATGTAAAAAAAAAAAAAAAAAAAATCACATGTTGGTCTTATTTTGCAGAGTTTGATTCATAAATGCTGGCAATCTCGCTCCTTTTGGAAAATTCCTTTTCATCTTTGCTTGTTTTATATTTTAATGACATTACTAAAAGAAGGTGAAATTGATATCATTTATTATACCATGATGGTAATTTGATACAACAACAATATCAAAAACTATATTAGATGAAATAATTATTTTGATATAATCACCCACGAAACAATTTTATTACTCTAGATTTTAAATAATCACCGTTAGTTATGCAAAAGAATAATCAGTTATCCAAGTTAAACCGTCAACATTTCGCTAAGCGTATTTTGGACTTGTTGTAAGACTCAAAAGGAATATACATATGTTTGATAATTTTATTTGAAAAATATTGTAGCCATATTTAATGACTAAAATAGACAGTATATTGAAGTGCATTTTTATTTTTTACATTATTTACAATTTTTAATGAACTAATAGTTAATCAAAATTATTTCTCAAAAGAAACTACAATTGTATTTATTATTAGTATATTATATATATGTTTCAAAAAAATATTATATATAATTTTAGATTCTTAATTATTGGCTATTAGATTTGTTTATTTTCATTTGTTATATATATATATATATATGAAGTGCCCATTAGGTCTGTCATTAAAATTATAAAATGACAGTAAAATGTTTTCCAGGTTTTCAAGAATTAATTCACAAAGTGCTTGAACAAGAAAAATAGTTCACCAACAAAAAATCTTTAAAAAGAAAAAAAAAAAAAACATTGTGCGTACTTAGTGAATGACATAATAAGACGTTCATCTATTTTAACGCAAAAAAATATTATTTTCATTGTTAAGACGCTGGTTAAAATCCTCCCATTAATTTTAATTTTATAAGTGAGAAAATGGAAAAAAAAAAAAAAAAAAAAAGCTTTTGTATTTAGGAGGTTTAAAAAAGTTAAAACTTTTAAAATATCTTCAAAAGAGCCCCCTAAATATTAGTTAAATTTTAGTTAAAACAATAAAAAAATTATTTTAACTAGCAATATTTTTGAATAAGTCATTCCGACTATCCTCTATTCTTTATCTTTTTCTTGACAATTTTTGACAAAACAAATGAGAGAGTTAATTTTGTCAATATATACAGCTTTTTTTTTTTTTTTTTTTGTTCAAAAAGAAATTATTTATAATGAGAGACAGTTTAGCTAGAATTGTTTTAGGGATTATTTGTTTTTTTGTCTGAAGATAAAATAGTGCTATTAAAACTGAAAACTGAATAATAATTAAAACCTGAAATTTTAATGACATAATTTTTTGTTTTCAGACCTCTAAATGTATAATAATTTTGTTTGTTTTTTAAAATTAAAATTATTTGAAACTAATAATTTGACATCTATATCATTTTACTATTAATTGTTGTATAACTTTATTTAATATAATACAAACAATTATGATAAATTATTTAATAAATACCAAAACACTTTTATGTATATACTAATGATATTTTTATTCATAATTAAAATATGATTAATTATTATAGTAAATTATTTTTTTTTTGGAAATTATATATACATAAATAAATTATTATAGTAAAGTAAATTAAATTTCTATATTTAAACAAAAATAAATAAAATAGTTTTAAGTTGAATTACTATTATTATATATTTAAATTAAAAAAACATTAAAATGAATATCATTAAAAGAAATTTGTATAATGTAAAATTAGGACAAATTTAGAACTATATTATTTTAGAAATGATAGATTTGAAATAATATATTTAAAAAACCATTAAATGATTTGATATTTAGTTAAAAGTTAAAAATTATAACTTTTTATTTTCAGTGATTTTTTGATGATTTTAAGTGGTTTGATTATTTATTAAAAAAAAAAAATCACTTTTATGTGCAATTCAAACTCATTAAATAAAAAATAATAAAAATATATAACCCTTTACTCTCCCTTCTTTTTCTTTTTTCTTTTTTTTTTTTTAAGTTAGGACACATTTTACTTTTTTAAAAGTATAATGTTACAATTCCCAAAATTTACTTAAAAATTTTATTTAAATAATATGACAAACTTATTTGTAACTACCACATTAACTTTAAGATGATATATCGATGATGTGATAGTTACATATAAACTTATCACATTATTTAAGTAATAAAATTGGATAAATTTTTTAATATTGTAGTATTACTATTTTCAAAATAGTTGATATAAAGAATGGTTCGAGTTAATAAAATGTCACAACATTAGTCATTTTAGAATAATATACAACTAATACAATTTAAATGATTAAAAACTTAATTATGAAGATCACAAGATATATATGTTCGAGACTTGATTAGCAAATAAATGTATTTATTTTGGATTGATAATTGTATAAAATGTAAATTATCTCTTAAATGACCTCTCAGAAAACTAAGAGAACTGACATTGTGGATGCACATACCCTTATGTCTTTGTCAAATTATTAGCACTTACTTTTCATTCCTTATAAAGTTACATGAATAATTTATTAAATACATGACCAATTCAATCATATCCATAAAATGCTATTACATACTCTCTGAGATATTCTCTCAGTTATATTTCCTTCTCTACTTTTTTGCGAACATATTAAATTACTTTCCAGTCATTCAATTCCAGAACCCTCACATGCGTGTATCTCCATCATAGTGTATTATTATGTCTACGTACAAAATTAACATTTAGTATCAAGTTGGTGATGTGGTTCTCTTACTTGTAAATTAGTGACTGTTACGCAGGTCTGCAAATCCAGCAGAAGTTCTCATTCATTGTCACTTTCCTAGACCTTGAAGCATCATTTTCTGATCTCTCTCTCATTTCACAGTCCTTTTTTTTTAATATGGCAGAAAAAAAATTATTCAAATCCTCCATAATAGGATACAGGCAAAAAGTCCAACAAACCCCCCTGTAATTCACTCAAGTCTCTCCAAAAATCCCTCCCCACAGTTGGCCCCATCTCCGATATCTCGTCGCAGTCTCACCTTTAAACCCCAAAACGCCTTTTTGTTTTGTTTTTTTTTCTTTCCCACCATACCCTTTTCCTCTTCTCACTTGTACTTGCTTAAATCCACCTATTCAACATTTATTATCCTTTTGCTTTATTCCCTCTCTCTCTCTCTCTCTCTCTCTCTACCAAGTTCACAGTTTCTACAAGCCATCTCTCAAAGTTCCAAAACCCAGCAACTTGTTCTATAAATTGTGCTTCAACACTTGGAACCAACCCCAAAAGCCAAGAAGCTCTAAACTTTCTCCTTCTCTCCCATTTTTCATTTTTATAGAAATCATCACCATCTTTTGTGAAGCCAGTTTATAATATCTTTGTTGGGTTGTCAAAGCAATGAAAGAGTACTGGACTTCGGTGGCATCATTGCTGGGGGTTCTGGCCTTCTGCCAGAGCCTTCTGCAAGTGATCTTCCCACCGGAGCTCCGTTTCGCGGCTCTCAAACTGTTGAACCGGGTCTTCAACGTCTTCTGCACGTACTGTTACTTTGACATCACTGAAATCGATGGCGTCAACACCAACGAGCTCTACAACGCCGTCCAGCTTTATTTAAGCAGCTCCGTGTCCATCTCCGGTAGCCGGTTGAGCCTGACTCGCGCCCTCAACGCCAGCGCCATCACTTTCGGTCTCTCCAACAATGACTGCATATACGACTCGTTCAACGGCGTGAGCGTCCTCTGGGAGCACGTGGTGGCTCCCAGGCAGACTCAGACGTTTTCATGGCGTCCTTTGCCTGAAGAGAAGAGAGGTTTCACTCTCAGGATCAGGAAAAAGGACAAGTCGTTGATTCTTGATTCTTATCTTGACTTCATAATGGAGAAAGCGAACGATATCAGGAGGAAGAATCAGGACAGGCTCTTGTATACGAATTCACGAGGAGGGTCTTTGGATTCCAGGGGACATCCATGGGAGTCTGTACCTTTCAAGCATCCAAGCACCTTTGACACTCTTGCCATTGACCCAGAAAAGAAGAGGGAGATCATGGAAGACTTGAAAGACTTCGCTAGTGGGCAGTCTTTTTATCAGAGGACTGGAAGAGCTTGGAAGAGAGGTTATTTGCTTTATGGTCCTCCTGGTACTGGTAAATCTAGCATGATAGCTGCTATGGCCAACTATCTTGGTTATGATATATATGATCTTGAATTGACTGAGGTTCACAATAATTCTGAGCTCAGGAAGTTGCTTATGAAAACAAGCTCCAAATCCATTATTGTCATTGAAGACATTGATTGTTCTATCAATTTGAGTAACAGGAAGAAGAGCAATAGTTCAGGTTCCAAGAACTATTATGATCCTGAAATGAGATGTGGGGGGTCTGGTTCCGGGTGTGAGGAGGGTAACAACACCATCACTCTTTCAGGGTTGTTGAATTTCACTGATGGGTTGTGGTCCTGTTGTGGGAGTGAGAAGATTTTTGTGTTCACGACCAATCACATTGAGAAGCTGGACCCAGCATTGCTGAGGAGTGGAAGGATGGATATGCATATTTACATGAGTTATTGTTCATATCCTGCATTGTTGATACTGTTGAACAACTATTTGGGGTATGAGGAGAGTGATTTGGAGGAGGAGGTTTTGAAGGACTTGCAGCTGGTTGTTGATAAGGCACAGATGACTCCTGCTGACATTAGTGAGGTTCTCATCAAGAATAAGAGGAGTAGAGTGAAAGCAGTCAGAGAGCTTCTGGAGACTTTGAAGATCAAAGCTGAAAGGAATGTGAAAAAAAATGGTGGAAATAGACGGAAGAATTTAGATGAAACTGAAGAAGAAGAGGAAGAAGAAGAAGAGCAAGAAAAAAGGGCTTTGGAGAGCCCTAAAGAAGAAGAAAGTGAGTTTGAAGAAGACACTTGCAAGAAAGGAGAAAGTGAAGAGGAAGAAAAGGAAGAGAAAATAAAATGATACACACAAAGAAAAAAAATATGAGGGTCATTTTTGGGTTCTATTATGTGGTTAAGTTTAAGAAAAAATGAAGATGAAAAGAAGGAAGATTAATCTTCAAATTTTGTTGGTGGGGTTCACTGGGGGGTCAGTGCCTGCCTGTCTATAGGCTGTGGCAAATGGAAACTGCAAAAAGAGAGAAATTATATAATTGATGTCTAAATTTTCGTTAGTGTTGGATATATCCATCCACTCCTCATGTTAGTTTAATAATATGATATGTAAACTATATCTTCTATGATCCAAAGATAAGCTTATTTGCATGTGGGATTTTCTTTAATGTTACTTTCTTCAGTTTTATGGTTGTCTAAGATGGCAACCTATATTTCATGCTATCCCTTGCACATCCTCTGCACATGCTACCATGACAAATCCCTCTTGGGAGAGTTTATTTCTACCAACTTCATAATCATACATTGCTTACTTAGCTGGGCTCTGTATGCTGTTGGCATTGCACCTGGTCAGATTTGTGTCTGGATGTTACATCTTCCAAATCAAGAATAAGTGATCAAGCCTTTTCAATTAATTGAAAAAGAATCTGCCTTTCTGGTGTCTAGATGTTACATCTTCCAACTTTGTTACAAACTTGGATACCTTAGTGTATTATTAAAGATGGATTTCCAACGACTGAATTTAAAATTTAACTCATATGGATCATCTTGTTAAACTTTTCGGTTTAAGTTGGAGTTGTCGCTTTCAGCTTCAAAATGCAGCAAGGAGCGGCGCTAATAATCTCATCCCCGCAAGATTCTTTGAAGTAATAATTGGAGAAATGTTTGTAATTGAAGACATGCTTCCTCATTTTTAGGCTGTACACGATAAAGTTTCGCAACCCTTCTTGAGTGTTTGGCTTACAATCTATCGAAGCTACACATCTACTGCTTTGCCTTGATAAATGTCTAATCTTAGACAAGTCAAGCCTAATAGTGTGCTCGAAATCACTACAATTGGTCGTAGATAAGATTAGAAGGTAGTTCACGAATTAAAACTAACAAATAGGAACAATTGATTAAATTTAACTTTTAGAATCATACAAATAAAAAAGAAGTTCAACTAAATAGAGTTTACTATTATTACCATAAATTTAGTATCTAACTTTATAAGTTTGAGACGCGTAACATAAAAGAATATCTCATTTTAAAGAAAATTACATTTTTTAGATGAGAATTTACCTTAATACTGATGTTGAGAAATGACATGATTAATGGATAAGATTGAGAGGGGTAATTGAGTAAATAGAGTGATTAAATTAAAAAGCATACAAACAAATTGAAGAGAGCCCAGATTTTGTGTTGGCAAAAGAAGGATTTGGGAAGAAAAGCAACGAGAAAAGTCTCCTCATATAATGAGAAAAAGTTGACCTTTTCTTCTTAATAAATTCAGATACTGAGTTGGAAAGGCGTTTGGTTGTCAAACCAAAGCTTGGATACTGGCATACGTTGAGGCAAATGAAAGCAGCCCCTCTTTAAAAAAACTAACAAAGAGAGAAATTGTTATTGAAAACATGTTTTCCATGTAAACAAGGTCGTTTTAAGATCACGAAAAGGTTAGACTTTTCGGTGTGCATCAAACATTACGCACCTTTTTTCTTTTTTTTTTAATTTTTTTTTTACTTTTTTGCTTGGTACAACTCTTTGGTAGATAAGGGAGATTGAGAGAAGCCAAAGTATTACATTGCATATCAGAAAGGAAAAAGTGATTGAAAAAGGAGACCACAGAATTATTAATTGAAATATCATTTATATCATAAACTATTTTTATTCTTTTAATTCCTAATTTTTCTCTTTGTTACTCTTGCAAACTTTTATTTTTTTTCATAAAAAATTAAAAAGTCTCCAATCATTTATACAATCCTAATTTAATTATAAAAAATATTATCCAACATTCAATTACCATATCAGTATTTTCTATTCTCTTATAAAATTTTCTAACAAATGAAACAAGAAGGTCACTCATTTCTTTTAATTTCTTTATCATATCAACAAACAAGCAAAATGGTACCATTCAAATCATCCAAAAACTACAAATCTAAATCAATATTCACAAATCATCATAAAAAAAATGTTACTTAAGGTTCTATAAAATTAGCTCGTAATCATTCATATAAGTCTTGTGATATAAATGAAAAATTACGGTTTGAGAGAGTAAAAATGATTTATAACTTTAATTATAAAAACAATAAAGGGTTCATCATCAAACCCTAACTCTAATCATTCATACAATCATAATTTAATTAAAATGCAAGTCTTATGACATAAATGAAAAATTAAGGTTTGAGAGAGTAAAATAATAAATAGATATTATTTTATATACAAATATTTAATCCATAAAAAAAAAAAAGTTAATGAGTTGAATGAATTTATATTAAATTATATGTTTAGTATATGTTTCGATTCATGTACAATGAAGATGTTATAAAAAAATTAAATGATAAAATAGAAATTTTCTAACAACTGATAATAAAATAATTTAATTATATAAATGAAAAATTAAGGCTTGAGAGAGTAAAAAGAGTTCATAACTTTAATCATAAAAATAAAAATGGATTCATCACCAAACCCTAACTCTAATCAGTCATACAATCATAGTTTAATTAAAAATGCAAGTCTTATGACATAAATGAAAAATTAGGGTTTGAGAGAGTAAAATAATAAAATAGATATTATTTTATACACAAATATCTATTTTTTTTCTTTTTAAAAAAATTTAATGGGTTTAATGAATTTATAATAAATTATTTACTTAGTATAGGTTTCGATTCATGTACAATGAAGATGTTAAAAAAATTTAAATGATAAGATAGAAATTTTCTAACAGCTGACAACAAAATAATTTACACTAAATTTATTTTTAACATATGTTATAGTTTATTGTGGTTGACTTAGGGATATATTTACAAAAATATATACAATAAAATTAAAAGAAAATGATAGTCCTAATATTAGATGGAGTTTGAAAACAAATTAGAAAAATTTTAAATTTTTTATTGAGTGTGCAAACAAAATGAGTGTATATACAATTTTTGAGAAGTGGAAGCATTGCCACTCTTGGTGTACCCAATCCAATGTTCTCACCAAACCCTGGACTAGTTCCACCAGTCCAATATGATCGCCAATATGACTGTCTGAACACACTCTAGTAGAGTATAAAAATACTCTGATGTGATTGATATGTGTGATTTGTGAATGTTTACATATTCAGGCTTGCTCTAACTCTAATAGTTTGATTATTGAGCTTTGTATTCTTTAAAAGACATTGTAGGCACACATCAACACATTACCTTTTTTCTTGTTCAATAATTTAGTACCAAAATATCATATAAATTATATGTTTAATTAGGTAAAGTCCTCCCTATGTAAAAGAGTTTGAATTCAAATTTTATTCATACATCTAAGTAGAAAAGGATTTGGTTTATTTATTTAGTTATTTGTGAAAGTGCGAGGACATAACCCCTATTTTTGTTCTCCTTTTACCATTTTCACTTAATTAGTCCTCCTAGGCGGCTGATTTTTCCATTTTTCAATACACTTATTAAAAGTACTAATTTTTAAAGGGAAAAAAAATCATTTTAGTCCCTAATTTTTGGAAAATGATTAAAATTTTAATTATGTTTTGGAAAATGATGAAATGAACCTTAACAGTTTCAAAAAAGTATCAAATCAGTTCTTTCCGTCAGTCAACTGACAGTCCAATCTAATGGAGGACATGGTGTGCAGGGGTAATTTTTTCATTTCAAATTGTAACTCAAAATCTTGACACATGTAAGAACCTAATAAATTTAAAAAATAAAAATAAAATAAGAAAGAAAAATTAAAAATAAACCATTAAGAAAAATTTTAAAAATAATAATAAATAAAAGAATAAATATTTAATAAATATAAAAAATAATAATAAAAGTAATTTAAAAATAATAAAAACGATATTTATCATTAAAAGAATTGAAAATTTTTAACATTAATAAAAAAATAAAGAATTAAATGATTTTTATTTAAAAAATATTCATCTCTGCGTCGCTTTAATTCCATCAAACCTAGAAATATCATCTGTGTCTTTCTCTTACCATCAACTGCAATGTCGTCTCTTTCACTGCAACAGATGAAACCGTATCTCTATCTGCCCATTTTTCTCCTTCGCTACAACGTACTGATTTTTTTTATTATTTAATGATTTTATTTTATTATTCTATTTTACAATAACATTTAATATTTAATGATTTTTTAAAATATGTAGTAAAAAAATTGAGTCCAAGGGCAAAACTATAATTTCACAAAATTTACATATCAAACTAGTAACGGATAATTTCGTAATTAAATATTATTGTAATATTTAACTATGGATGAAAGTATGATGATCTTTCTATCTATTTTAACTAAGTCCAAAGGTAAATATGTCTTTTTACATTTTTCATTATGTTTGACCGTCAGTTGACTGATGGAAATAACTAATTTGATACTTTTTTGAAACGTTGGGGTCCATTTTGTCATTTTTATAAACAAAGTTAAAAATTTGATCATTTCTCAAAAGTTAGAAACTAAAATGATTTTTTTCCATTTTTAAAAAGAGAACTTTATTTATTACAGTAAAAAAAAGTTGTAAAAACAAACTATTTAAATTTACAGTTGGAGAACCCACATGTAAAGTTCGAGAACCCACGATGCAATACACTAACAATAATTCTCTAGTTAGGGATACTACTGAAATATTTTTATAACAAATTCTACAGAGAGTAGGAACCCTATATTATTATTATTATTATTATTATTATTTTATGGTGAGAGAAAAATGATTAAATTTAAAGAAAACTACTCACAGATTGTGTTTTAGAATAAGGGTAAGACTCGAACTTTTGACCTTTTAAAATCAATGGTTAGTGCTTAATTGCTCCTACTAAGGAGTGATGTGCATAAAAACCCTATATATTAATGGATTCACAACAAATTATGTGTGTGTGTATACTGACCATGTCTTGTAAACAAATAAAAACATATGTGGTATGAAAATTTAACGTATAGCTCACGGATTAAGAATGAAAGCTATGTTATTAATGAATTCTAAGTTTGAAACTATACATGATGGAGAGTCCATTTTTCTTTTTCAAATTTTATTTTTAAAATTCTTGAATCTAATAGGTATAACCGTCTACATAGTTATGAGTCATGTATCATTCTTAAGGTATTACATTTGTTCAATATGACATGCTCAGATAGGATAAGAACAATGAGTTCACAACATTTCACGTGATAAGAGTTATAAAACATCCATCAATCACATATGATTCTCACACTGTATAACGTATTTATGAGTGAATTGAGAAGATTGTGCCTGTCCTGAAAAAGTATATCTTCTGTTCGATTGAAAATTACAGGCAGAGTAGCCTTTTGAGTAAGGGGTTCCTACAGTTGAGGCTGTGTTTCTGATTGAGACTGGTGTGTTTTGAACCTTTTCTGAGGAGGGGCCCTTGCAATTTTTTTTTCTTTAAAAAAAAAAAAAAAAATCAGAAAAGCAACTCTTGGTTGAGAAATGGTCAAAACATCATAATTCAAGTCCCATAAATCACATTCCCGGAAGAAGAATTGACACTCTTTCAGACATTGAAGCAAGCATATATCTGTGAAAAGCACTTCCAATATTGCTAATGCTAAGCAACAAAACAAAAGCATCATAATCCATTATTTTCTTTTTTGATCTACAATAAATACAACCCATTTTATTCTGATGGTTCCCCCATTAAAGCATTGTGTGGCCCACTAACACAAAATAATATGTTTCGTGGTGGGCTTTCGCTCTTCTGTTTGTTTCTATTTACTTTGAAAATTGAGAATAATTTCAAAGGTGCCGCCTTTTAGTTAGGATCTTAAACGACTTTTTCTTTGAAATTAGGATCTTAAACAATTTGTTTTTATTACATAAAATTAATACAAGTCATTGCTGGAAAATACTTCAAGTTATTGTTGAAATGATTAATACATTGGAAGAAAATCGGTTGCCATTCTTTATAACAAATTGTCAAATGAAGAATCTAATCTTTGGCTTGCAGTAGCCTTCAACCGTGTAAAAACAAAAAAAAAAAGGTTCATGAACTGACTCCCCATTTGTTTCTATTAGAGTAGAAATCCCTTAAAAATGGAGTTTGTCACATGAAAGCCATGGAGACTCCGTGGAGAATATATGCAATTCAAGTTTCAATTTGATTCGTTCATTTATAAAATGTTAAACAAATCATCATATGATTCGTTCAAAAAATATTCTTGTTTCTACGATTAAACAGTTACGTAAATTTAAACTATTCTTATTTACTGTAACTACATTATATTATTTTTAGTATATTTTTTGACGGTTGAAGAAAATAGTACATAAACCTAGCCATGGGCATCAAGAGTTGAAACTTGAACCCCCTTAAATAACTGGAATGGGTATATATTTACACAATTTCGTGTCGAAACTCTCACTCATGAAAGTCCTCCATTTAGAAAAATCTTGTAGATATTAGGTAAAGTAAGCTTTTCATTGATAGAATGCCTACAAAAATAATTTGTAGTGCTATGAAGAGAAAAACTTGTCATGTATCTTTCCAATAAAAGGGGCATATCTAATACTACATAATGTGAAAAGAAAGTGGTTTTAATAGTGTCAAAACACACTCTGAAGACTCTGACAACAAAAATACTAGGAGTATAATCCTTCTATACCGTTCATATGGGATGCCTTTTCTAACTCGATAGTAGCCATTGATCTCATTGGACAGCAAAAATTAAGAATCAGATACTGACATTGAAAACAACAAATCAAATCATGATCATTGAATTATAATCAAATCAAGCTTGGAAAGGTCAGAATCTTGGAATGCAAGTAGAGATGGCCATTCATTCTTGTGAAACTGTCCAAAATCTGATTCTTTAGACCGAAGACTTAAAGGAATCAATAAGCCTGCCTTTTGGAATATGTTGTGTTTCAATTGCAGCCGTATCATGCAACATTGTGAGCCAACCCTACATTTTCAAAGTCTAAAAGGCCCAAAGACTTTGGAACCCTACATTTTGCTTGCTTCCATTAAATTATGCCTAACCCGACCATTACTTTTATTATATTCAATTAATGGGATAAGTTCATTGTCATTAACCTATGGTTTGTCTTCAATGAAGACTAAATGAAAATGCTTAATAGTAGTTGGATTCTATCATTCACCATTGTGCTGGTGAGTTGTATCTATTTGTTTGATTAAATTATTACAAAATCGATGTTCACTTGATTAGATAACAACCGTCAATTTTCATTTAGTTAATTGTAAAAATGTAATTAAATATAGATTGTTTGTGGTATACTAGTGTAGAGACGCTTGATCACCACCGTGGTCATTTGTCCACGTGGAGTTTGACCTTACCATTAAAGAGGTGTGATGGATTAAAGAGGTGTGATGGATTAAAGAGGTGTGATGGAGGTTGAATGCTGCTGTGTTCTTCTTGTAAGTTACAGATCTGAGACAGAACTGAGTATGACGGAAGTGAACTGCTGTTATATGTTCTCGTTGAATCACAAATGGACAATGTGTCGTTCCTAAGATTTGAACTAATAACCTATAGGTGTTTTAGTTGCAAGCCTAGTACTACCAAGGTTATGTAGTGACCCTTGGTCATTACAGCTGGTATACAGTCCAAGTAACTATATTGAATTATCCTATTCACTTTAGATTAATAAATTTCAAAACTTCAAGAAAGATGGTTGAAAACAATTATAAATTTCACATGATTCGTATCAAGAGTAATTTAAAGATCAATGAAAGTATCTTATATGTTGTTTATTTGGCTCCTTTAAATCTCAGGTTCTTGGACCTAGGTCAAAAGAGTGAATGGATTTCGAGCTAACTAGCAAGATTTTATTTGCTTCTTTCTGAGTTATTTTATTTATTTATTTGGACCTAGGTCAAAAGAGTGAATGGATTTTGAGCTAACTAGCAAGATTTTATTTGCTTCTTTCTGAGTTATTTTATTTATTTATTTGCTGAATATGGATGGCGTTCAAATGAGAGGAGGAATGGCTGGTTCACAGAGAACAATCTGGAGGAACATACTCCCTCTAGTATCCATGATTAAAATAACATAAAATGAAGCCTGGTGGGGAATCAAGCCGAACAGAATAATATGTGGGATTGGTGCCCTTCTGATGTCCTTGTAAAAGCTAAGATATGGGATTTCAATTGTCAATAATTTGTAAACAATCATTAAAGCATCTCGTATCAATGTACTTTTCACTAGTATCCACTTTCCTCGCCACAAAATGATTTTGAGCAACGTCTGGGAATCTGGGACACCAGTTTCCAATCCTACAGTGCACATTTTTGGCCCATTGTTTCCGAGCCCAAAGTTCTGTCCACATACTGTTTCACAGACCAAAGTTTTTGTAAAACCAACAGCCCACTGATCGAATTCATGTCTTATTGGGGCCCAAGTTAAAAAAAAATCAGTTTTGACGAGAATTAATTAGAAGCACAGCCATGACAAAAATACATGTCATTGTGAAGATCAGGTGCCCAATAAAACATGTAGTCTGTGTAGTCAGCTTCAACACGGGAACAGGAAACGACTGATTGCTTTTTAGAGCCCAAGTAATGCGATTGCCACCAAGATCGACACAAAACCCATTGGTTAATCATCTGTTATCCAGACAAGATGCCCAATCAGCGTTTATGTAGGCTTCAATGCTTAGTGAGGATGCTTGTTGAAAATGCAAGCGAAGACTAATAGTGACCTTAATATATCTGACGGTTCATTGACAAGCCATCAAGTGAACATCTATAGGTGAGACTAGAAATTGATTAGGCTTATTGACTGGAAAAGTTGTGTCGGGCTGGTGTGTGTCAGAAACTGTAAATCACTAATGGTGCTCCTTTACAAGGAAAGCTAATGGAAAGGAGAACCAACTGAGATATAACTTGGTGTTGCTGCATAGAGTAGTGGGACAAGGTTCATTGGGCATTGCTGCTTGTACAAAACCTGGATTTGGACTCTCCACTAACTCTAGGCCATTTTTAATGTCTTGAGGTTTGCCACATTTTTCATCACCGACTACCTAACATGGAATCAAACAAAATTTACATTCTATAGTGGCGCATAATGGAATTCTCGTGGTCACATCATTAGCTTCACCAAAAAAAGGAATTTAGCATCGTTATCATTGAGAACTTCAGACGAATAAAGATAAGCTAAATGCATAGGTGTGTAATTAGTACTAACCAATGTCCAGTCCTGCCGCATCTATGAAAAATATTATTAGCATGGTTTGTTGCTTTTAAAATGTTTGGCTTTATAAACACTCCACTACTGAAACATGTTTTTTCTGATTTTGTTAACCTGAATATTTTTTACCACCATAACCATGAGAATTGTGATCATATCCATGTCCACGCTTACGTTCATCTCTTTGATATGATCCATGGTAGTTTTTTGAGTTGGCATTTGTTTTCGACAATGTTGAAGAACCAATTGGGTGTAGCTTATAATTTTTCAATAATAGTTCATTATTTTGTTTTGCAACTAACATACATGATATTAGCTTAGAATATTTTGTAAATCAACGCTCTCGATATTATTGCTGTATGAGCATATTCGAGGCAAAAAATGTAGAAATTTTTTTTTTTTTTTTTACAAATCTATATCGACTAATGTTTTACCACATAATTCAAGCTTTGAAGTGATGTTAAATAAAGTAGTATTATAGATAGCAGCATACTTGTAATCATGTAATCTTAAATGGTGCCAATTGTATCAAGTTCAAGTCTTTTGATGATCATATTGTTCTTTTAGATTTCCATAAAGTTAGCAAATCTCTTACCGTGAGATATTGAGTTTTCAAACTTTATGCAAATGATAGTGGATAAAAATCATGGTCCTAATCTTATATTGTGCGTTTGTTGTATTGTTCTCCTTCATATAATATAAAAATTAAATTATAATATTAAAAATTTTTAACGAAATATTACCTCTTCTTTTAGGTAATATATTTTTTTAGGTAATATATATTTATTAATCACATGGATTTTTTATTTTATTATAAAACAATTTTAATAATTATTCCTAAACATGTCTTTAAATCCCAAAAATACAAAAATCAATTTCTTATTTTTATTTAATAACAAAAAAAAAGAAAACAAAAAAAATATATGCCCACTAATTTATCTTTTCCTTCTTTTTTTTTTTTTTAATACATATATCATGAGTATATTATATACCATGTAGTTTGTCGGACATTCTTGATCAGGATCTTTGAGACATAGTTCGAAATTGGAGCTCTTAAAAGCGGAAGGAAAGACCTAAATCGCGTGAGAAAATTATCTTTAACTCAAAGACCTCAGAAGTAGATTGAACCATGGATATCTGATCGAAATAGGCCAAACTCTCATAGGCTGAGTGCCACTATCACCAACAACCATCCTAAGAGATATTATGAAAAACCCCATTGGAATGAAAACTAATGGAAATTTACCACCCCCCCCCCCCCCAGTTTTTAAATTATTAGGTAAACCGCCCCTCATCGTTAACTTTCCATCCAAAATGTTAACATTTTCCGTCCAAACTAATGAAATGACCAAAATACCCTTAATAACATTTTTCGGCCAAAATTTCTGGTTTCCGGTTGAAGAAAAAATTTGAACCCGGAGAGACCAAAATCAAATTTGAAATCAAAACTAAATCTAGAAACCCAAGTCAGCCACCATTATCATCAAAACATCAACAACATCTAACCACCATTATCAACATCAACTCACAATATCAACAACAATTTGAGAAAAAAAAAACCCAGACCCAACAGAGACCCATTGTACTACAAACCACCAAGAACAACCATCAACCACCCACCCACTACCCAGAACAACCCTAAATCAACCACTCATAACCACCACAAACCACCCACCACCACACCCCACCTAGAATTGTCAGGTGCTAAGGTTCGAAACCCAGAACCCATTTGGTTCTGGTTTCGCGGAACTAGAACCATACTGGTTCTGGGTTCGCGCTGGTTCTGGTTCCGCGAAACTCAGAACCAGACCGGTTCTGGGTTCGCGGAACCCAGAACCAGATCTGGTTTTGGATTTGCGAAACTAGAACCAATCTGGTTCTGGGTTCGAGCTGGTTCTGGGTTTCAAAACTCATAACCAGATAACCAAAAAAGAAAAAGAAAAGAAGAAGGAGATGGAGGAGAAGGGTGTGGATTGATCGTCGGCGAGAGAGGCGATAGATAAAGAGAGATGGGCGACTGAGAGAGAGAAGAAAATGATAAAGTGAGGGAGAGATGAAAGAGCGAGAGACCGGTACAGAGAGAGTTGAAATAAAATTACATATTCAATTACCATTTTACCCTTCAAAGTTAACATCATCCGATTTTTTTAACCGGTAGGGGGCGATTTACCTAATAATTTAAAAACAGGGGGTAAATTTCCATTAGTTTCCATTCCAGGGGGGTTTTTCATAATAACCCCCATCCTAAAAGTAATTATTTTATTTTATTATTTGGAATAATTATAATTTCCTCTTGTAATCTAACTTAATGCTAAAATCTCCTAATATTTTTGGAAATCGCTAATACTCATCTTATCGATTTATGAAATATATCAAATATCTCACGTAATTTATGAAAATGTCCACATAATCTTTTGTTAGTATAGTTGATTTTGAAAATCAAATCTTGATTATTAATGTGAAAAGGGTAAAACTATAATGATATTTTAATAATTTCAATCATTTTAATAATAATAGTAACGATAGAGGGTATAAAGAATAATTAAGATTATGTTAAATTAAATGAGAAAATAGAGATTATTATTATTATTTTCATTTTTTATTTTTTATAAACGTGCGTTCACTTTAGACTCGAAAATTGCCGAACTGAGTGTCATTTTAGGACGGAGTCGCATAAATTAAGTAATAAAAAAAAAGAAGTGATATTTGATTGAAGATTAGGGATTGATGTATGAGCAAGATATTCCACAAATCCATCAATTAGAGAAAGCAACAGTAACTAGCATAGTTCACACTCTTGACACAAGGTTGGTGGTCATCAAACAAAGCTGACAGTGGCAGACGCACACGCCAATGGAGACTCCTGAGGTATAATTCCATTGCTTATCTTCAAAGCAGACATCATAAGACCATCCTTGCTAGTTCACATTGGTTTTTAGTTCATATATTGAGCCTCTATAGGGTTTAAGTTTTCAAATATTGTGGAGTTGTTTTATTATGTATCATTAATTCATCTTTATATGCAGCTTTGTTTTGCTTTTTAGCTGTTGCTGCAATGTTCAAGTTATGAATTAGCATTTCAACTGATAATTTCTGTCTCTGTGTGTTTGATTAATGTAGTTATTGTCGCCTTTTTTTTTTTTCTTTTTTGTTCTCTGCAGCTGTGTTCATCTGATAAGACTGGTGGTCAATATTCTGTTGTCCTTGAACTTGCTGAGACTGATCCTTTTTTTGAAAAAAAGAAGGTGAAAATTTGGGGTTACTTTGATTATTCTATATTCTATAATATGATGTTCTGTTTTTATGTTATCTTAATATAAAAGTCATTGTTCTTTTGAGTTCCAATTTGATTGAGTTGTTTAGTTGCTGACTTTTCTTCTATTTATTTTTGCAAATTTTAAACTCTTTTACAGAAATTACTGCATGATAAGGGTTTTGGTGTCAAGGAACAAATACCCCTCAAGAGTTCGTCTTTGTCTGATTCAACGGGTGAAACCTTGGGAACAATGCTTCAGATAGGAAGAATTATCTGCTTAGATGAGGTAAATTACAGTTTTTATATTCAGGTTTTTCACTCATGAGACCTGTTGGTAAGCTTGTCACAGGAATCTACTGGAGGAGATACTTTGTAATTTACTTTTATGCTTTATAGGAACTATGAGCTGATTTGACACATGGATCTGCATAAAGTATTCACTTCTAGCTCCTTGAAGCTGTTAAGTTTAAGGCAATTGATGTGTATGAACTGATTATTATATAATGGGGTTGTTGCATGTGCAGGTGGAACTTTATTTTAGTGAGTTTGACACACAATCTGGATCATACAGCAGCAGGAATGAGATGGAAGCCCTGAATTTGGTCCTTTTGCATGTTGAGTCCTTGCTCGCTAGTCAAATGCACAAGCAACTTGATGTGTGGAAGGATTTACGAAAGGCAGTCATCAAGAAGATCCATGAATTCTCTAACCAGAACAAAATGGATTCTAAAATTGACAGAAACTATGCTTGTGAAAAGGAAAAGTATTTAGTACAGTGGGGCGAGAGGAATGGTGTAAGAACAAAACTGGAGATTGCTTGTAAGTTTCCAAGATTTTGATTGCTTCTGTGATGTTTCCTTACTGGTGCCTTATCTAGGGAAATATTTGTTTTTTCAAGTGGGGATGGGGGGAGTCTACCCCGTTGTCATTCCTAACAGTTCAACTCTTTTTGAAGTATTTGAGTTTCAGCCATGTATGTTTCTCATGCTGCTTTGATCTTATAGATGTGGAAGGAGCTGGAAGAGGAGCCATTGCAATGAAGGATCTATGTATTGGAGATATAGCTTTGGAGATCCCTGTGTCTATAATCATTTCTGAGGAGCTTGTGTACAAATCTGACATGGTATGTTTCCTCATTTGGAAAATATATAGAGTTACTTCCAATATTTTATGAATTTCACCTGTGTAAGCTACAACTTTTCTGAGAGAAGGGAGAAGAAAAGTAGTAAAATTTTTATGCATGCATTTAAAGAATGTTGAGACTTGCTGTACTAGGAGCGTTGTATAAAAGCCTTATTTCATCATGCAATATCATCATCAAGATGACCTCTGGGGCTTATGTGTTACGTATGGGCGAAAAAGGGAATTAAACCCATGTCTTGGCTTTCACAATCCACTACCCAGATCTACCAGGATACATTTATACATCCAGTCTTACAAAATTCAAGTATATAAAATTTCAATTTTCACCACTACTCAATATTATTTTCTTCTTTTGTGATACCTGTAATCCTGTATAGCTACAGCTGAAAATTCGTGGCACAGAAAATTCCTATGTAATAAAGCTATGTGGAAAACAACTAAAGCAATCAACATGAAACAAAAAGAATTCCAAATATAATTTTGCAGAGAAATTTACCTTCTGATGAAGGAGAAGGGGGATAGTGTCCTTGCATTATGTGTGAAGGACATGGTTTAGTTTCTTAACAATTGACCTCTGAAATGTTTTATGTATTGAATGAAAAATTTTAATGAAGTTCATGAAACTTAAGATGCCTACATCCATTATATCAAGTCAATACATGTGTTGATATGAAGTTATATCAGGTCATGTTTGTTAATAAGGCATAGAAATTTTGAACTAGGCAAAGCTTATATATCAAGTATATTGTCGTTAACTACTGTTCATTAGTGCAGTATAACAAATTGGGGAAGATGAATGGTATGTCCTCTGAGACTATGTTGTTACTGTGGAGTATGAAGGAGAAGCACAATAATGAGTCAAAATTCAAGAATTATTTTGACACTCTCCCACAAAAGTTTGATACAGGTATACTCTCTCTCTCTCTCTCTCTCTTTCTTTGTGGTTGAATTTTTCCAATGAAATCTAGTTTGCAACCATCAATTGAGGTGAAATGGCATTATAATATCTTTTTGAGGATTAGTTTTCCTTCAAATTTTAAACATTGTTGATGCTACTGATTAATCTTTATCAATGTGTCCCTCAAGGATTTTGGAAATGAATCAATGTACCCTGTTAACGTTAGGTTTAAAATTTTCTAGTACCATGTAGGAGGAAAGGTGGTATAGACCTTAATCACCTGACTGAGTTTTGGTCCTAACTCCTAAATCCTAATATCTTCCTGTTGGTCTCCCCTTTGGAGTCTATGTATGTATATCAGGATATAATTTTGGTTTTAAAACCTTGAGAAGAAGAGTGAAACTTTATACTATTTAGGTTCGCGAAATATGTTTGCATGTGGCTGATTTGCACATTTTGAATATTCTAACACAGTTTCCCTGATTTTATATTTCCTATTGATTGCTTTAGGATTGAGCTTTGGAGTTCAGGCAATCATGGCTTTGGAAGGGACCTTGTTGTTAGAAGAGATAATGCAAGCAAAAGAGGTTATTGGACTGTCTATGGATTGTTTACTTACTGAAACACACACACACACACATAGTGCTTTGCTTCTTTAATAAAATAGTGTCATCATAAAGGAGTATTGATGCTGTTAGAGAGAGAAGCCATGTAGTTCTAAGTTTAAAGCGACAATATGGTAATCTGCAATGAAGCAAATGCATAAAAGGATTATTAGTTTTGATTAATTAGATGTTGTAGCATCTTTTTATGCAAAACTATTGATGTTCTTGTGCTATCAAGATGGTGTAGTTGAAATATATTGCAACTGTTCCTCAATGCTAACTAGAGTAAAATAAATATACTAGAGTGTGGCAAGAAGGTGGCAAAATATAAATAAAAAAATCAAAAGGTACAACGGTGGAATTATTTTGTTCATTTGGCTGTTTCTCTTTTCACTAAAGCAAAATGTATTGTACCGGACTTTATTCATGTGTTTCTTCAAATCATTATGCTTCTATATATGCATGGCTAATGAAAAGATAAGGAGAAGAGTACTTGCTAGAAATATTGTACAATTTGCCTTATTTTATTGCAGCACTTGCGAATGAAATATGATGAGCTGTTTCCTGCACTATGCAATGATTATCCTGAAACATTTCCTCCAGAGTTCTACACATGGGAGCAGTTCTTATGGGCCTGTGAGCTTTGGTACTCCAATAGCATGAAAGTCATGTTTGCTGATGGAAAGCTGAGGACTTGTTTGATTCCCATTGCTGGCTTTCTTAACCACTCGGTATTTCATTAATCATTACTTTTTCCCTTCTTACTGCTTGTTGCATTTTATGTCAAGTTATTTAAACTAGAATTCAATATGCCGCTTGTAATATTGGCATGACTAATAAACCATGGGAAATCTGAGGAATTTCAAGTTAGGTCACTACTAATTTACAATATGTATATTGCAAAAGTTCACCATTCTGTTGTTCAATTTCAAATGGTTATAATCTTTCTTTTCACATTAGTTTTTCTCCCAGTGCCAGGGCTTACTTTGTGGTGCTCTATATACAAAATATACTATTTTCTTTTTCAAACATTTTTTTAATCTAATTTAGCTCCTCACTGTTTTCTTTTTCAAACATTTTTTTATCTCATTTAGCCCCTCAGTTTGATATGTTCTTGTCCATCATTTGTGTTTTGATTCCTTTACAGCTATACCCACACATAGTGCACTACGGCAAAGTAGATTCTGCAACAAATACCTTGAAGTTCCCTCTCTCAAGGCCTTGCAGCGCTGGCGAACAATGTTATCTTAGTTATGGCAATTTTTCTACTTCACATCTTATTACATTCTATGGTTTCTCACCCCAAGGAGACAACCCATATGATGTTATTCCTATTGGTATGTCTTGCTCTATCTCATTCTTGTTTCCATCCATGGACACCTCTTCAGGTGTTTACGAAATTCGAGTTGCATCCTCATTTGAGATTTGATCTTGTGCTTTTGCGAATTTACACTCTTCCCTTGTACTCGTACAGATTCACGTCATTTTTGACATACTTATGTACTATGGATATATAACAATCGTTGTTCTGGCGCAGATATTGATGTTGGCCAAGTTGATTGTATTGCGGATTGCCCCATGTCTAACTGGATCACCCACATGGTGCGGGGTACTTGGCTCTCAAACAATCACAATATTTTCCATTATGGCTTGCCATCTCCATTATTAAACTATTTGAGGAGAGTTCGGAATCCTACACAGCACGAAAAGACACTTGTAATTTTCTCTCTTTACATCATCATGTTCTATGCATTCCTACTGCCCATTTTCTGTTATTTAAAATCTTCTACCTTACTACATTTTTGTACAATGTTTTTGAGTTTTTCCATCTTGGATTTTCCAAAAATTTTCCTAAACTTGATTAAATATCATCGATTTTATAACTAGTTCTTATTGCAGACCTTTTGTTAGTATATTTTTATTTTGCGTTGTCTACGTTTCCAGTTACCAGCTAGCTTGGAAAGCGAAATAGAGGTTCTTGAAGACCTCCAATCGACCTTTAGTGACATGCTGGAAAATCTTGGTGACGCGGATTTTGTGGATGGGTAAAGAAATCTCTAGAGATTATTTTACATAATGATTGAATTTGAATTTGAAAAGAAAAAAACATCTTTTCCTAACTGAGATTTCGTTTCATTGTTGCAGGGAAAATGCTAGTTGGGACATAAAGTTGGCTGTGGAATTCAAAGATCTCCAGAGGAGGATCGTATCATCAATTGTAACATCATGTTCTGCTGGACGCAAGGTGGTTGAAACTGAACTGTCCAGATTTTTGTCTGAAGAGTGAAGAGACCTAATGAGTTTGAATGTGTCTGCCTCTGTTCCGGAATGAGTTTGAATGAGTTTTGCTGGGTGACAATTTTTGATTCTTCATGAATGAGTTTTGAATCCAACATGCAGTTATTGAGTTTTAGTTTGACATGATAATGATTAAATTGTTAATTGACTTGGTTAATTAATTACACATTAACTGGTCGGTTCCATGCTTTGCACGTGGATGAACATGAAGAATTTAAAATGAATTATATAAATTCATGTTTTAGGTGTTATAAAATTTTAAAAGCCATAATATTAAAATTTAAAAACTAATGAAAATTTTTATTATGTCCGTTACACAAGTTTTTAAATACATTAACATAATATTAAAAATACTTTATTTATATTGTTGTTATTTAACTTTATTTTATTTTATCATTACTAAAAGTGGAAAGTTACAGTTGTTACAATAATACAAAACATATGATTAATTCAGTTACAAATAATAGTAATAAAGGTTTTAATTATAAAACTTGAAACGTAATAATATTAATCCATCAATTAAATTACAAAATAACAGTTTTAAATATTACAAATTGAAAAGGTAGGAATCAAAGGACATGAAAATAATACAATGATACTTGTGAAATGAAAAGACATGAATCAAATGATATGATCATAAATATAAGAATAATGATCATAGATAATATAATAAAATATTTCTAGTAAGGGTGGTAAAAATATCTGATCCGATCTAAATTCGGGAGAATTTAATCTATTCAAGACGAGTTTAAAGCAAGAAGTAACAACCTGTTTGGGACACAGGTTTGGTTTGAGGCACTCATAAAAAATTTTATGTCGAATCCTACTCGTTGCCATCCATTTTGATTATGTAGTAGTAATATTTTGGATTGATTAATGAACTTTATCATAAATGTTGCAAGTTTTTTTATATTTGTAATATAGTAAGTTTTTGTATTTGTATTTAAAAAATTTATGTATTTTATGAATTTTATATTAATAACTAATAGATGTGATTTTATATTGTAGTTGAATTGAACTATTGGAAGTTTAAATGTATTTTTTTTTCTTTATATATTAGTTATAATGTAAATTGGATCATTGAGTCGAGTTTGGAAAAATCTCTCCTAATTGATTCAAGTTTGAGGTAGACCTATTTGGGATATGGGTCGAGTTTAGGCTCTCCTAAAAAATTTTAGATCGGGGGTGGTGGGGCCCATACTCGACAGGACACGTTACCATCCTTAATATCAAAATGGACTTAATGAGAAAAAGAATAGATGAAGACTATTGTGTTATTTAAATTTTTATTTAATTATTTATCATCTCTAAAAGAGAAAAGTTTTGTCAAGTGTTAAAATAACCAAATTCTAGATAGCCTAGAAATGTGACACGGGACAACTTTCCAACCATGGTTTTTGCTCTATAATAATAAAAGATAATGTGAAATACATTAATCCGTTTAATTCATGTTATGTCTTTATTGAAGCTACATGTCTAGCTACCAACTATAGAAAGTAAAATCAAGTCTTAAAAAATAAAACTATTGAAATTAAATTTATCTTAACTTTAGCTGAACACTATTAATCCAAACAAATGTTTGACCTCTAATTATGATGTATGTAAACTGGTGATTTTTTTTATATACCATAATGAATGTAACACTAACAATTAATATTGTATTTACATTAGTCACACGGTCAAAAAACTATCAACATCAAAGAAGTGGTTATTTGTCCCTATCATGATGGCAAACGGCGTGAGGCATAGAAACTGACTTTTTAGAATAATCGCTTTTGATTCTCAACCCCATTTTGTTACAAGTGCTTCTCCTTGCACCATTTTTCTGCAAGTGCTTCTAATCTTATGTGATTGTTGGGGTGGAAAAGGACATAAAAAGGAATGGTACTGTTAAAAAAATATTGGCATGCGCATCACTTTTTAAACGTGTGGTCAATAATCCATTTGCTCTTAAGCAACTCTTTTTTATCAAAGTGCTTTTTAATGTTTAAAATAAGATATAAATGCCAAATTTGACTTGAGCTATAAATTGGCCTTATTATGACGCAACATCATTTAGTCATTTACAATATTATTCTGCTTTTTGATCCTTTTTTTTTTTTTTTTTTGATCGATCAGGTGGGGTGTGGCTGAATTCATTGTATTTGATGGTTGGTGTATTATTTATGGAGATGTAGACCATTGTAAATTGAAATCACACAAAGCATGTTACTCAGGGGAGGCTCTTATCTTCTCAGCACAATTTTGTTAATGACAAAAATATGAGCATACGGGCAGTACTGCTTCAAAATTGCTTGATTATTCTTTGAGTGAATGTCAACAGAATTTGCCAATTTTTTGAGTTAGGGACATTTTGACTAAAATCCAAAACTAATCATATGATGTCGTGATTAAATAAAAATTTCCCTACATTTAATTAATAATTTCTGTTGTTTGCCAAACACTCCTTGACAACAGGTCGGGGGTTTACCTAATTTTGAAGTTACAGGATTAATTTTCAATTGTTTTCAAAGGTTGGAAAGATTTTTGGAATGCTCCATCTGATTTACATATAGACAAAGTTAGTCTTTTTTTTTTTTTTTTTTTCAGATGTTACTGAAATCTTTTAAACCAAAAAATACTGGAAGGTGAGTGATGTTTTTCCTTATTTTTTCGTAAAGTCCAAAGTATTAATTAAAAATTTTTGTTATGCTTTCCTCAGCTGAAAGAGAATTTTTTTTCTCTGACATCAAGTTGGAAAGAGTTTGTTTAAAAAATTAAATAATAATAATAATAATAATAAGAACAAGAAGAAAAGTGTTTTTAAACAACAAAATTGTCTTAAATGGTAGCTGGGCAAATCGTTGGTATCTAGCGTTCTACACCCCGACAATGTATTTTCTACCAACAATTGTGTGAGTTGTATCCCTACCTTTTTGGGTCCCTCTCTATCTATGAGTGAGTTACTTCCTCCAGTATGAGAGTTGTTCTTTAGGTTATATCGCAAAGTTCAAATCTCGTTTAGTTCCGGTAAATTCCTGAGCTTGTACCAACTATAAAACAAAAAAACAAAAAAAAAAATTGTCTTAAATGCATATATTCCCATTATTTAAAATACAATTAAGAAATTGTCTTAACTCTATGTTAGTCAATATTTGTGAACATTAACTTTTGACTTTTTTCTAACAATTTAAAATTTGATTTAAAGGAGTAAAACTAAAAAAGTTAAAAGAAAAAAATAACTATTTAAAAGTAAAATAATAATAAAAATAATAAGTGGAATGTCTATGATTCATCTTAAAAATAGATAGAGAATATCAAAATTTAAAAAAAATAAATTATTTAATAAATTAATATACAAAAAGAAGAGATCTAATTTGGGATTAGATCTCCACTTAAACTCTATATCTATCTCCATTAAGATGAAGATGGAGATTCGGATATGCAACAATCATCATTACCATTTGCAACAACTATCTCAAGTGGAAATCGACAATAATCTAACTATCAGCAAATTAGTCAAATCAATCAACCAAACCATCAATCAATATCACCTAAACTAAACCAATCAACCAAACTTACAAATCATTCAATAGCCATGAGATTTGAATTATAGTGTTTACTAAACTTTTTTTAAATTTAATTATGCGGATCTCACGTTAAAATCAAGAATTAAATTCTTGCTAGTAGGGGAACTTGATTCCCTCTCTCACCTCAAGAGTGAAGTGCTTTTTCTTGATTGAATAATGAAATTCAAGCAATTTTATTAATATATCCTCGTTCCTTAATTAATATTAAAAAAATAAAAACAAGTCATTCATATGTGATATACATTACTATTTTTGTAATTAACTTTAATTTATTCTTATTCTTTATTTTAGTAAACATTAAAAAGGAAATTAGGTCCCAAATAAATTTGGGGTTCTGGAATGAGATTCCTACCCCTCTTAGAATTCTCATTCTCGTTCCATTTAAAATATTATAAAGTCTATTATGCCCTTATATTTTTTTTTAAAAAAAAAGCCAAAGTTGGAAATAAAAAAAAAAAAAAGTGAGAAAACCCTGTTTTATATTTATCATTGATATAGTAGATAATATTAAATCATTATTAAAAAACCATTATTATTATTATCATTAAAAATAGTTTAATAAGTATAATATTATTATGATAAAAATACATATTTCATTGTGACACAAAAAAAATAAAACATAATTTTCTTTCAAGAATACTAATGGAATACATATTTTAAATCAATGACATTTTTGTAACTTGAAACTATTTATTTTGATTCCAAGTTAAAGTAAGCATTTCAAAATAAATATTATTATAGAATAATCCCAATTTTCTCCTTATAATTTGATGTAATCACTAATTATCCAACCCCCTGCCCCTCTCCCTCCCTAGCCCCTAAAAATTTCATTTTACTCCTTCACATGCAAAATGATGAAAAGATCAAGGGATTTTTTTGAACATTTTATTAAACTACAAGCGATTTTCTAGATATTTTCTTAAATTACAAAGAGTATTTTATCTATTTAACCAAACGATAGGGAGGTTATTAACAATTTTTTAAATTAATGGTGAATTTTAACTATTATGCCAAACTATTGGGAAAAAATAGGATCGTCCCTATTATTATTCCGATTAAGATTTTTGTAATTGAAGAAAATAACTTATTGTGATTTCTATACATCAATCTAATTCTAAGTCAATTTGATTTCAAGTGATTTCGATTGCATGCAATTAAACCCACCATTAATTTTATGTACTTCTCATTCCTTATTAGTAAACATCTTTTTATTACTTTTATGAAGATATAGTATCACTGAAACTTCAAAACTTCAACATGTTTGGTGCAACCAATTTTTCGAATTCACTGTCACGTTTACAACTGAAAAAAATCATTAATATCAAAATTCTTTTCTTTCCTTAGTTTGGCCTTTGGACTTTGTTGTCTTCTGCATGTCAGAGTCAAAACACCAATAGTTTCTATTCTAATTATAAGAATATTTGTCAATCTAAAACGCTTTTTAATTTTTTTATTGTGACATTATTGTACATATGAAAAACCATTAATTCAGGTGATGGCAAATTGATGAGATTCAATGCAACTTTATTGTTGTTATTATTTTTTGAAATGGATTCTATGCAACTCTTACTATCCAATAAAAATGGAAAAACAAAAATAGCTTTATTCGACGATATTATGCATCAAAGTTTGGACCATACCCTCGAGACAAAGAGCAACAGCTAATGTTCAATTTAGCTCCCCAAGATACAATCGTCGTACAACTACTGTCTACTCATAATGTCCCTCGTTTCTATTGAGTTATGTACATAAGTTATTTGAAATATATATATATATATATATATATATATAAAGATTCGTGATTTCTAACTTTAAAAAGTTAGAATAAAACAATCAAATAATTAATTATATTTGAATTAAATAGAAAAGAGAATTTGTTTGAGGAGAGGAAATGCTTTAAAGTTGGGAAGTACTTATGGTAGAATCACTCTATATATATGTATACATATACATATATATATATATTTGAACTGATTATATTCTAAAATTATTTATTGCATTTTATTATATCTAATTACAACCATATGATTTATTGTTATAAATGTGATCTAATTTATTTAGTTATAATTAAATATAATAAAAAAATAATTAGATATAGTAAAATATAATAAGTAATTTTATAATGATAACACTTATTTGTAGTTGTCAAGTGTATCAATATCCAAATATGCTATAAAATGTGTCTATATATATATATATATATATATATATATTACTCTCAAAAGCATAAATCCACATAAGTATGAAGATTTTTTTTATTCGTTAAAAGTGTTGTATAAAGTCTAAAACATAATTTCAATTATACATAAAAATATATTGTTTATAAAATATATATATGTTATTTAGATTATACAAATTTAGAAAGAAAAATTCATATAATTATCAAATCGAACTCATCATCATGCCTATTGTGAGATATGGGAAGATAAAGAAAACTTCAGAGTAATGTGTATGATAGATGAACTGCAATTTATTTTAATTAATCTTAATTGGAGATGTATTTGTAAAAATATATTAGTTTCTTTTTCATTCACGGATGTGATTACCGATATACATGTGAATTTCACCAAATTTAATGTCTAAAAATTTTGATAAACATTAAAATTCTTAAATAAGAAAAAATTTTGATGAACGAATTAAATTCTCAAATAAGAAATTAAATTCATTTGTCAATAAATATGTCCTTGGAGAGAAACTCTAAAATTTTCTGATTGCGTCCTCCACATAACAACTTAACCATTATAATTAAGGTTTGACGAAATGACACAAAAATAACGATGTTTAGGTAACTCGTACTGATCTCTTCTGAAGTTCCAAAAATTCAGCTCAAACCTATGCTATTGTTAGTCAACCATTATTAAATTCTCATAATCAATGATCAAATATACAAAAAGACTGAAATACCTTTTAAGTTAAATTTAAAGTCAACATTTTATTTTTTATAAATTTAAAATTAATACAATATAATTTTTAATTTAATTAAAAAAAATACAAAAAATACAAAAAAAACTCTGAGTTCTAACATCTATAGGCTTCCTTTCTCCCATGAGCCACCATTCTCTCTCTCTCTCTCTCTCTCTCTCTCTCTCTTCTTCTTCTTCTTCTTCTTCCCCTATTCTTTTTCTTCTTCTTTTTTTTTTCTTCTCTTCTTCTCAAGCTCCATCATCATCTAGGCTTGATGATGGACCCAGATGACCATATTTCATATGGGTTCATCAATGAACCCATATGAAATACGAGCATCTAAGTTTGGGTTTATCATTAAATGAAGAAAAAAAATCTAGATTTGAATAGAACACAGATGTTCAAATTTGGGTTCCTAGATGTTCAAATCTAGGGTGAACGTAAAGTTTGGGTTCAATTCGAATCTAGAGCCTCCAGCTAGAGATTGAAGAACTTTTTTTATTTTTTATTTTTTGTTTTTTAATTAAATTAAAATATTTATAAAGTTATATGTTGAACATTTTACCCTTAATAATTTTGATTTAACAAAGGTTACCTAACGGTAAGAGAGATTTATATTAAGTTTTTGAAACCTTATGTAGTGAGAGTATGAGTTATCCAAATATCATCATTTTTATGTAATTTCATCAAATGTCGGACAGTTTTATACAATTTGCCATAATTTTAATATAGGGAACGTAAACAGAGCACCTAAAATTAGGTGTGAAGGGAGCACTTAAGAAGGGGACAAAAGCGTGAACAGTAGTTGATATTCGAGGCATGGTGAGACAATGGTAGTTCAAGTGGTGGTTGAGTGGATGATGATGTTACGTCTTTCCTTCGTATTCTCATTTTCTGTTTTTAATTTTTTGGTGTTGATGATAAACCCTCCACTATATTATTATAATAACTTTGTGGGCGAATTATGCCTCCTAAATATTATATTCTCTTTATATATATGTATATATATATATACACACTATATATACACACTATTATTCTCCATTACCATTCATCCGTTTGTCTAATCGTTCTATGTACAGTTGTCAAATCCTATTTAATTAATCCTTAAAAGTTCACTGAGAAAGTGTATTTTTCTTTTTTCTTTTTTTTTTTTTTTTTATTTATAGGATACGAGTATCGCTATACTCATTTATAAACATATACAAGGAGGTTTTTGTTTTTTATTTTTAATTTTTTAAAGTCATATTTAGAGAGTTATTTCTCTTATCATTATCATTGAAGTAAATATCTCTTTATTTAAAAATGAATTTTCAAATTGTGTAGATCTTGATAATTAATGAATCATACAAAAATAAATTTCAACTCTCATAGCTATATATCTCCTAATATGGGAATAGATTTTTGAGTAATGGAAAGATATACAGTGCAATAAATAAGATAGACAATCAATTATAGTGAGTGGTGGTGTACTATTCTAAAAAGTAATGTTAGATTTATCAAATTTTTCATCTAAATCTATATTGATATAATATATAAATTATCAATATCTTATTATAAATAATAAATGATATGATAATTAATATGATATTAATAACATGTAATATCATTTGAATATAAATTTGGATCAACATTTAGAAAACTGAAAACTTATCATTACTCAAAATCTAAATTATCAAATTACTAATCTAATCCAACGATCCCTAAAATACATAATAATAAAAAAAATAATAATAAAATAAAAAAAAAGATGGGCTGTCCAACGGGCTGTGTCACCACCTCTTCTGCGTTGTTTGTCCTTATCTTTTCTCTCCCCACTCTCAATTGTGGAGTCCCCAATTATAAAAGGCCACGTCAGTCAAAAAGCATAGAAGAAAATGCTGTGTCGTTGACGTGGCGGATATCAGTTGGTTCGGGTGTTGAGATTAGCTGTGAAGGCGTTGACAGGAGATAGAACCTCAGATTTCATAAAAGAAAGAACAGAAGAGAAAGAGAAATAATTGAGTGCGTCTGGGATTGTTTCTTCTCCATCTCTCTCTCTTCATTCTTTGCTTCTCTCCTTGCAACAGAAGGGAAGAGGAGAGAAGGGAAGAGGAGAGAAGTTTCTTTTTATTATTATAAAATCAATATTTATTTGAAGAGCTTGTTGTTGCTTTTATTATTGGTTGGTGAAGATGATGGTCGCTAATAGTTTTGATTTATGGAAGAAGGATTCTTTCTTTGCTGCGGCCGAGGAGGTTCAGGAATCTGCTGATATGTATGTTTTCTTTTTTTTTTTTTTTTTCATCTGGGTTTGATTCTATTTGTTCAGTTGTTGGATATTTGTGTGTTTGGTTCTTGCGTTTCATGTGGGTTAGTAATTGATTGGATTTGTTGCTTCTTCTTCAACTGGAGTTTGTATCTGCCCTTTCGATGAATATGATCAACTTTTATGGGAAAATTGTCATTGTGTTAGACAGATAAGAAGCTGCTGAGGGAAATTTTAAATTATTTATGGTTTGATGTTATTAACTAACATGATGTCAGAGGTCGGAGGTCGCTGGACCAAATCCTCTCTCCTCATTTATCTGAAATTCTGGTTGTATATGTCATACGGTAGGGGATGTTTAGCACGTGTCCGTCATGCATGTTAACATATCATAACTTCAAGTTCTATAGTTGGGTAATTTCCTATCGTCTTAAATTTTTGAGTGTAGTGGTAACTAACAATCACAAATGCAACATGAATGATGAATGTTTTGCTCCATTTATCATGTTAATGGTTCATTATTTTCTGTTTGCAGAATGGAATCATCATACAGATTGTGGTTGAGAGAGAGGAGAGAAGGGCTACAACCTGCGGCGTTCGATCAACTCTCTAGGGAGCTTCAAACTGCTCTAGGTACTGCTAAATGGCAGGTATGTCTGTCTTTCTTAGTCTGTTATTTTTCGTGTTGTTCAGAATCACGATGTACGTCAACGTCTTCTATGGTTATGTATGTCCAAACTTTCAAATATATTCTGCCTAAAGCCATCTGAATGTAACTTATTTAAATCTTTTTAGCTTTTAGTGATTCTGTTTAGCTGGCAAATAGTGATTCTGTTTTATGAAACTGTGAGTGTTGAATCAGTTGGAAGAATTTGAAAGGGCTGTTATGGCAAGTCATGGACATCGTTGCAATGATAATACAATGGCTAGGCATAGACAATTCATCACTGCCATTGAGAACCAAATTTCTCATGTTGAAGCAGCTTTGAGGGAAGCTTGTAGTGAGGAAGGAACGCAACCCCTTAGATGGATAAATCTAGATGAGGAAGAGCGTGATGATCTAGCCATGTTTCTCTCTGGAACGTCTTCAACCTCGTATGCAAAAGATGAATGCAACAAGGTCAGACCCATCGTCACAAATTCACTTCTGGACAGCAATCATATGAACAGAGATGCAAGACTTAATGTTACGTGCACCAGAGAAAACTCTGATAAACTGAAAGGGTATGGAGATACCATCAGTATCAATAACAGTGAGTGTGTCATAGAATTAGAAGAGGAATCTTCTGAAACAAGGGATGATATATTCTGTATAGCAGATAGACCGACTAGTGCACGGAGAAATTGGAGTTCGCCGAATTTTGATTCATTGAAGATAGTAATTGCTAATGGGGATGAAGAAGAGGGTAACAAATTAACAGCATGTGTTGAATCCACTCCTAAGGAAAAAGGGTTCAAGCCTATTTTCAGGAAGCAAAATTTTGCAGATACTCAGGCCAAGGGAGCAGTTAATTTTTTCAATCAGGTAAAATTAACATACATCACACTGGTTGTACGCGATAAAATTGTTGCATTTTCTGTATAATGTGCTATATCTATGTAGTTGATGGTTGAACATGATTATAATTGATTAAAGTCCCTGAAAGTCTTATAAACTTGATGTTCTGCAGGTTCTTGGTGGGTTTCAAAGACGGCAGCAAAATACCGTCCACTTGCAATTTAATTGCTCTGTGCAATTTATGCTTGCTTTGATGATAATGATGTTGTTACTTGGTAAGCTCTTGATTTGTTGAAGATCAATCATTTGATAGTCAGAAGTGAAGGGCCATTTAGTGATTTATATCTCATTGATTGAACTGTTCATTGGATAATTATTTATGATGGTTGCTTCGTTTTTTTTCCTCACTCATATTTTCTGGGGAAAGGCATTGAAGCCTAATTATCTGATATGATAGGGAATTTTTATTACTCTAACATGGTAGTTTGTTGACTGTTTTCTAATATAGTTGTTTCTCGATAAATTAACAATCAGGGGCTGCTGTAGTTTCTAGCAGATGAGATTTTGTGGAAGCTGCAATTTCTAGTGTCTATAAAAACTAGGCTACAGCTACCTGTTTAGAAAATATGTTAACTAGCATTCACCGTACCCATGGCAATGCAGGTTTCTCTTGCGGTAATCACAAGCTGCTTTCAAGTTGGTTTCTAGGTATTCTAGGACAGTTATGGAGCAGGGATACCATCCACGTTCCCCATACTCAAATGTAATTAGGATTCCCGGCCTTACCCCATGTTCTGCTTGAGGGCAGGGATGGTGGGTTATCCATGTTTGTGGAAAGAGCTCCCAGTACCCACCCTGCCCCAACCTGTCACATTTCATTGACACTATATTCATAATTTTGTACTTTTTCTTCTTTTAAACCAATATTTATTTATCATTAAAAATATTAAATGGGCTTTTATGAAAAAATATCAAATGTAAGAGTATTTCCGTGCAATTTTAAAACAAATAAATAATCTTTCAATTCATATATAGTAACATAGTCTACCACAAAATAAACAACCATAACAGCATTTACTTGTCATGTCATAGATTGATCAAGTGCTGTGTTAAGAGGTGTTTACAAAATTGAATCAATATATGCATTTCTTTTTTTCACCTTTTTATATTTTAGATATAAATTTATACCAAGAGTTCAATTAATGTTATTAATTGTAATCAGTAAAAAAAAATAGTGAATTTTTTTTGTCCAAATGTATAAACTAATGTATAGTAGCACATCATGAAATTATGGGATGAAACGGGAATGGGGTTGGGACCAAAATGCCGTTCTTCGCCCTGTAATAAATTGGGTTTTAAAATTCCAATTCTACCCTTGTCCCATGCCCTGATTATCATATATCAAACCCACCCTAAACAGGGTGGGTCCCATGGTACCTATCTTTGCGGGGTTTTTGAGCTAGTAACTAATTAGTTCTGTAGCATCGGTTTTTTGACAGACTTATGCCCAGCATTATTAATGGAGTTGCTATCACATATTCACACACACAATGGCATTTGGTATCAAGGAAACATCACTATATTAATCTCGTGTAAAGGTTCTTCTCAAACTAAGAATCAGGAAATGCAGCTTATTAACATCATAGCCATACCATATCTGCAATATGCAGGTCGAAAGTAGCACCACTAGATTTAAAGGCTTGGGGTTGGATCTTATATTTCATGATACTTTGCATCCTGCAATCTATGATTTAATGGGCATTGTTTTCTATTTTTGTCACAATATTTTGCTTTGAACCATGTTTAACTCTAAAAGCTTTTTAGGTGCCTTGATGATGATTTATTTCCAGACTTTGAAATTGTGAATAAAACTTTATTGATGGATAACTGTGATAGTGCGGGAAGGCTTTATATCTCTAGTTTGTTTGATTCACTATTAATTATTTTGTTTCTTTTCTAACATTGATGCTAATATGAGGTTCTCATCATTTTCTCCTGCAGTGCCTTTTGTACTTTATTCTGCATGAGAGCAAGTTATGGTTTACTGCTCGTGATCAAGATAAGAGGTATTGTATTGCTCCTGTTACTCAAGTTCTGGTGCTCAAAAATGTCTAAATAATTTAGTGGGTCATTTTTTCCCCAACCACTCAAACCCCAATTTGAATAGGAAATTAATACCATGATGTCTTTGTTCAAGCACAAGAGACCTTGCCGACTTAAAAATTAGTTTCCACTTTCCACAATCAATGGAACATTTACATGGAGTAGAAATGAGACAGGAGAAAGTTGCTTAGAAGGCTTTTAGTCCCTCGTTTTTGGCTGGTCTTACTTTAATTCACCAGGATCTTTAGTTTGGGCTAAAAATTGAACTATTTCTTTCTCTTCAAAACTTAAAACACGACTTATTCATCCTCTCTATCTTCTCTCATGTTTTCTCTAGGGATAATTTGGTCATTATCTACAGGATGATACTAAATGGTAACCCTATTGATACTCGCTTCTTGGTTTTGAGAACTCAGCTTTCCTTTTACATTCTAGTGTATTGTCTTCTCGTTATTCTTCTTCTTGCTAGGATACTTTTGTGTCCTTTTCTTTCACATCATTGAATTTTGATAAAACATATGGCCTTGACTCACGTGAAAATCAACCAGATATGAATAGGGTCAGTTATGAATAGTTATTGATGTAGGTTGAGAATACAATCTTTAAAGGATAGAGTTGAGTTATAATTTATATTATGAGCTAATAAATGTATGCTGAAATTCTATAGATAGTCAGAATCGAAAGTCCTTTTTCTTTTAAAAATGCAGTATCAAAATTTTTTTATAAAAGATCCTGTTCTCAGGATTATGGAAAACCAAGCATATAAAATTTTCTGTGTTACTCGCAGCGAATAATTTTGACTTATGGAGGCTTGTATGATGTTAAAAAGTATGTTTTGAGTTTAATCGGATTATTAAAGGGATATCCTTCCTATTATGAGCATGCTTACACATGTGCCGGTCTTCCTCCAATTTCATCATTTAACTATATTCATTTGTGAAGGTATCATAGGCAAGTCTTTGGGAACATTTCTTCTGGCCTTTTTTTTTGTTTTTTTGTTTTTTTGTTTTTTTTAATAATTTCTGGCCTTTTTTCTTTGCAATGTAATCATGCTCTCAGGTGTGAAATGTTTAAACTATTTTAAATTTCTATAATAAATTCCCAAATTGTTACTTTTGTTTGTATAAATTGTTATCGAGCATAATATAGTCGTGTGTCTAATCTGCAGGAATTGGAGCATTTCTGAAACTGGAACGCCGGTGGCAGGAGGATGCTGATGATTTTAAACAGGTATCCACTTGTTTTGTTGTTCCGGGAGTGATCTGAACAACAACATATTGGAAACACTAGAGTAAAAGTAGCAACAAGTCAAGACAAGAAAATAGAACACAAGGTGTATATCCATTCACATATGAAGTTACAAAGTGCTCTCAAGAGCAATTTATGGTAGTGCAGACAATCCCATCAACTAGAACTATGTATGAAGATATACAAAGATTGTCAAACATGACATGTTTAGGGACTAAACCTATAACTTCACATGTAATGTACCCACTTGTATCCTTTGTTGACGTCACGTGATTTATGTAATAGTTTGTGTTCCGTCGTCAGGCCAACCATTTTGCCTCCGTCTTGTTGTTTTTTTTAATTTCAATGGATAATCCTATTTTTCTCTTGTAGTTTGACATAATATCAAAATCCTTTAGTATCATTGAACATTATTGTTAATATCTCTTTTATTGATTTATGAAATAAAACAAATACTCTTATGATTTAAAAAAATGTCCAAAAAATCTTTTGTCGTTAAAATTGATTTTGAAAATCAAAATCAAACTCATGATCGTTAATGTAAAACGACAAAATTGTAAGAGTATTTGAGTCATTTCAATAATGATAATGGAGTAAAATAGGATTTTCAAAGTTATATGAGAGTAATTAATGTAGGATTTTCAAAGTTATACGAGAGTAATTAATGATTATATCAAACTATAAGGTAGAATTGGAATTATCCCTAAATTCAATTCCAGAGATCTTTTATTAGGTTAATGTCATATCGAATTTAATTTGTGCTTAAATTTTTACGTCAACATATAACCATCTACTTGCTCATAATCCAATAGTTGTGAATGAACGCCAATTCAGTTAAACTTGGATGTAGAGCATATGAATGATTATACGTTGAAACAAAAAATTCAAAATAAAAAATAAATCATAAATTTAAGTTTATATAATCCCACTTTTTATTATCGTTATTATGATTTTTTTAACACATTATTATTGTTATTATGATTTTGATAGTCTGGATATAAAATTTTATTATATTACTAAACAGCTAAGAATATTGATGTGAGTGAGTGGAGTCAATTGCCTAGCCTTGATATAGAAAGGATATGAACGTTGATACAATGCTCTCATTTTTTTAAGATAATTCTCTATCGATTTTAATAAAATTTATAATAAACAATTGATATGAAACTAATAAAAATAAATAAAATTTAACTGAAAACTATTAATACATTTGATTTTTACAATATCTTTTACAAATTCGGCCATGTGTTAAATGCAAATTATTTTATACAATATATATAATAAGGAGTCATTCTAATTTTTTTTTAATTAAAAATTACAATTACATACATTACAAATTATAATAATCAATAGGAAATTATTGGATACATATTTACTCCCATTATTTATTTATATTTTTTATATTTAAAGTAGCAAATAAAACCTACTCTTTTTGGGATTTAGTTTCTTATCATTTCACACACTACTGTTTAGTTTAATCCATATTTTTATTTTTAAAACTTATGTTAGTTGTATTTGTTAGTTTGTTATATCATTAATGCGCTGTTGATAAACTTATTTTACTAGCATGTAATTTAATTGTTTATTTATTTAAATTGGTTCTAAGTTATTATACATTTTAATATGCTTTAATGTAAATAGTTAAAATTAGGCTACTACAATGTATATAAATAATTGAGACTGAAATATATCACAGGATAATTGTATTTATGCTTACTCTTTTGATGTTAATAGCTACTATTGAAATATATTTTTCAATCATGTGTAATATTACGATTATGCTTCGTAATCTGTTTACATATATATTGAAAAGGAAATCACTTGGAATTTTAGTGTTGATTCCATTATGGATTGTTTTTTCTGGAGTAGCATTTTATGCTGTATTTATGTAACTATCATCCATTCATCCTTGTCATTAATTTTGTAGTTCACTGTGATTGAACCAATCTTTGATTTGAGTGTGATTCTGCTGTAGTCTTGGCTTATAATTGTTGATTCCTCAGTGGAACCTCTTTTGAAACTCATTAAACAAATGGTTGGTTTAAAAGCATCAATTTTAACACTGTTAATTCATGGCCATCCATACTTATTGAGAAGGTAACTCAGAAGCAGATTCTCTAGCCAACTTTGGCCCTCAATATCAATCAATTCATGACGAGATGGTCTGTTTTTACACTTACACAATTGAAATTACAAGATTGAGTTCTATTCTTTCTAATTTCGAATTAATTATATAATAATTCAAAAAATACAAACGTCATCTAATTTATTAAACAGTTTTCAATTTGGTTATTTATTTATATTGGTTACCATTAGATTCATGTTTTCAATTTACCAATTTAGTTAATCATTTTTGTTAATAATTAGATTATTAAGTTCCATTTATTCAATTATTTTTGTCAATAATCAGTTAGTCTAAATGTTAGATTCATGTTTTTCAATATAACCAATTATTTTTGTAAGTAATCGTTAGATTTTTAACCTTCAGTTTAACTACCTCATCATTTTTGTCAATAACGGATAGATTTAAAAGTTTAAAATGATAGCTGATGATCTAATTCTAATATTTAAAATATGCGTTAATGAAATTTATAATAAGTTAATAGACCCCTTTATGTGTAAACCATATAATAAGCGGAATGAATAAGTAATCCAATTAATGGGAGCAGAGGGGAACAAGAAAAAGGAGGAGAAAGGAGATTTGAATCTAACCTCCTGGCTTCGATAGTATATCAACAACCGTCAAATCCAAAATTTTAACATAAATAACGGTCAACTGTAATATTTAAGATATAAGTTTGTAAATTAGATTCATACTTTTCAATTTAATCAATTATTTTTGTAAGTAGCCGTTAGATTTATAATATTCAGTTAATTGATCATTTATGTCAATAACGGTTAGATCTAAAAGTTTATATTGATAGATGATAATCTAGTTGTAATATTTAAACTATGGATTAACGAGATTTATAATAAGTTAATATACCCTTTTATGTGTAAACCCTAGAATATGTGAAATGAATAAATAATCCGATTACTGGGAGGAGGGGGGATTAAGATAAAAGAAAGAGAGGAGATTCGAATCTAACCTCTTGGCTTATATAGTATATCAACAACTATCAAACACATCATTTTAACATAAATAATGGTCAACTATAATATTTAAGATATAAGTTGATGAAATTTAAAATATGCAAACAAATGCATGTTATTTCTTATCAAAAGTCTTTCCATCTTAGGTCATGCATGCTAAAAGAAAAGGTACATAAACAACACCAGAAGCACTTTCAAAGACAGCTGAAATCACACTGTTGACATTTCAATTACCTCATTCATGTGAGAACCTTAACAACCATAGTAGCAAACCATCCTTCATACCTAAAACCAAGTCGTTTGCCTGAAGCGAGTCCCATGACTTCATACAACTGAGTGGTGTCTGACAGATGGTAAAAAAATTGTTCAAATTTCAACTTCAAGTTGAAATACGTCTTGGAGTCTTCTTCATAGACAAGAAAATCTACAGCTTTTCCTTGCTTCAAGTCGTTACCATCTTTTTTCTTTAATTCTGGAAGTATATATGTTTCAACATCATCTCGCAAGAGACTGATGTATCGTTTAGATATCAAATCCGGCTCTGATATCACCCTCTCAAACTGCCAGTAGTCATTTCCAAACATTGCTTGCATTGCTGCATCACTTCGCTTGCCAATACTCATTTTCACGTTTAATTTTAGGATTAATTGATGTATATCATATAATTTCATTAGTCATAGTGTGTATATATATATTTGATTCATGAGTCATATTGTGTGTATAAGGGAGGTTACATTGAAAAGAACAATAAATGTTTTTAAATATACATTGAAAGTCTAGATAATTATTGATAAAATTAGATTTTATTTTCAGATTCTTGATATCGCCTAAGATCTCACAAATATGTTACTTTTAATTTGTTGGAAATACCATATATATCCTGCAAATTTTGACAAAATCTCCCGCTTGAACATTTTAGTTCAGGTACATTCGTCTCAAAAGCCGCCCAATTTAGTAAATGAAATTCTACATTGAAGTTTTGCTTTGTAGCATGTATGCACATTGCTTTGATATGGTGTGATGTTGTTGGTTGGAGATTCTTGCAACATATTTGGCCAATTCCTATCTTAAGTTTAATAGTTTGTAAAGCCTTGTGATTGGTATTTTCGTTTCCCTTTCCTACTTTGGGTGTCTCCGATAAAAGTAAGGATTATCTGTCAATGTTGACATGATGCTAACTTTTTTATAAGAGAAGTTTAAGTTTGAGTGATGTAAGAGAGAGAAAAAATATTACAATCTTATTCATCCATTATTTTGTATACTGATGTGTTAATAGATCTAGATTATCAAAAGTTTACCAAAAAAAAGATGGTAGAGAATCCTTGCTCCTCGAATAAATCTTTCCAATCCAACTATAGTAAAATCTCCATGAATAGATATTCAATAAATTAATAATCTCACTTAGATAACAAAATTTTTTAGTCTTAATTTTGGTTTAATAAATTTGATTTTTTTGAAAATCTTGTGAGGGCGAGGAAATCTGGTTAGGGGTGGTTTTTATTTATGTGTGCGTGTCTATATATATATAAATATATTTATTTATTTATTTATTAGGGCATATTATACAAACGCCCTTGGAATTTGATAAAATTACATTAAAAATATGAGTTTGTCATAATGACATGAACCTTCTTTGAGATTTCGAAAGCTCAATAAAAAGACTGATGGAACTCAAGGAAGCAAACAAATTTAGACTGTTTGAAGAAGTCACCAAGACTTCAAAATATTGTTCAAGCCCAAGAACATATATCTTGTAGGCTTAGGCGACAATTGGAGGTAAACTGGAGTTAATTGGGTTTCAAATAAAGGCAACACTTATTTGTCATATAAGCGGCGTTTTATTGCAATGATCTTTAAATTAAGCTTTAAATTAAGTTAATTTATTTAAATATCAGACTTTGTTATTTTTGCGTTGGACTTTGTAATTAAATTCAAGCTCAAATGGACATGTTAAGTAGGCCTACGTGTGTAAGCTAGGGTTTCCTTTTAGAGTTTTTTTTCTTTGCCTATAAAAAGACTTGTAAACCTAAGCAAATAGAATAATGATGATGGTAGCCAACTATGATTAAGTGAATGAGAAATCTTTCTCATTTGTTCTTCATAAATACGTGATCTTGTCAAGTTAATTCTTGTGATGGTCAATCATGACTTATCTCTCGTTTTCCCATCTTGTTTTTAGGAATGACGTTAATATCATTCTTCTATAATTTTGGTTTTTAGTTGTTCTATAACCAATGAGTCAAGATTCTTTTATAACTTTGTTTCTTAATTATTATATAATAAACGGGTTAAATTTCTGTTTATAAACCTTTAATTAACTTTTTTGGGATTGTGATCTAATATTTGTTATGGGTGCCATATCGATATTTGTAGGAGAAAATATTGCGATTTGGTATCTTAATTGTAGGAGAAAATCTTACGTAGGGTATCTCAATGGGAGGAGAAAATATTGGATATGGCACAAAAAAAAAAAAAAATAAAATAAAATCTAGGGATTTAACATATCAATTGGAGGAGAAAATCTTAGGATTTAGTATATCTAATTAATTTCTTTCCTTTGGGTCTTGCATCCTTGACCATATTCTCTGTCTAATCTGCAACTTTATCGCATCGTGCTTCCTTGAATTTTCTTGTTTGTTTATTCTTGATTCGTTCTTTTATTGCTTTCTTGTTCATTCTTTGTTATTCTTTTGTTTCCTTTGTTCTTTTTTTTTTTTTTTTTTTTTTCCTCTGTGTGTGTTTTGTTGCTGAGATTTGTTGGAGGAGATTACTTTAAGGGTGACCTTAGTGTGATCTATTAGTTCAATAAAAAACTTAGTAAGAAATGTTTGAGTTAAAAAAGAAAAAAATGTGAGTGAACGAAATTCAAAGAGTGAAACCCGAGTGTGGTATGAAACACGTGAGGGAGTGTTGTGAAGTCCTTGCTAACATTCTTTTCAAGTTTCAATCATGTCATCGAACATCAATAAAGATGGATGACGATTTGAGAACAAATAGTTTTGAGGAAATGGAGAATAATTGAACCCAAGGAAGTAAACAAATTTAGACAGTTTGAAGAAATCACCAAGACTTCAAAATATTTTTCAAGTTGAAGAACATCTATCTTGAAGGCTTGGATGACAATTGAAGGCAAATTAGAGTTAATTGGGCTTCAAATAAAGGCAACACTTATTTGTCATATGGGCAACGTTTTATTGTAATGGACTTTAAATTAAGTTAATTTATTTAAATATCAGACTTTGTTATGCTGCACTTTATGTTTATATTTAAGCTCAAGTGGGTGTGTTAAGTAGGTCTAAGTGTGTAAGCTAGAGTTTCATATTAGGGTTTTATTTCTTTGCCTATAAAAAAACTTGTAACCGTAAGCAAACAGAAGAATGATAATATATATGTTTCTTTTATATGAACTAAAAGGAATAATTCTCTTTTTCCTCGTAGTTTGGTGTAATGACTGAAATCCATCTCTAATTTGGAAAATCATTAAATCCAAAACGTCCCCCACTCCCCCTTTAAAGTGTAAGTAAATGTCCAAAAAAATCATTTTATAATTTAAGAAAATATCTATAAAATCCATTGTTTTTTTTTATCATTGTACATGTCAGAATCATAAAAAGGGTAAAATGAAATTTCTACAAACTATATGATGATAATTAGCGCTTACATCAAACAACAAGGATAAACCAGGATTATCCCTAATTAAAACCAAATATATCAAATTAGATTTTGTCTAAATATATAAAATACTCTTGTCGCAATAGTTAATGATATTTGAATAATTTCATCATTTCTATCTTCAATAGGAATTAAAGATGTAATTTTCAATTATTAACATATTATGTAATGCAATTGCAACAATTTTTATTTTGCATTTTGAATATTCATTTTGATTATTGCATTTAAACTTGGCAAGTTTAAACTTATAAATTAGTAAATATTTTATATATTATTAAAAAATTTGGACTATTATATTTGTAATTTTGATAGCTTATTAAAGACCAAGCTCACAATCAGGTGGAGTATGATTTTTTTATGAACTTTTTATCATTTAAAAAGGAAAAATTATAAAAATTTTGCATAATTTAAATATTGTAAATGACTTCCAATAATGCAAAAGAATGATGAGTTTTATCTTTTGTAATAAGACTAAATGGTATAATATTTAGTTTTTCAATAACTTAATTTTTTTAATATAAGTAATTGTCTTACATAAATTTAACCATTTATTTTCGTTCTGTCTCGCTAGCCCCCTTCCCCCTCCCCCCAAAGCCAAAATCTTTGTTCCGTCCTTGTTAATAAGACTTTCATTTACAAAGTTTATTTGGCTACTTTCTATGCTATTTGCTAGAATTTTCTCATGTTACGTATTTATTGAATTTGGCTACATGAAATTCATTTGTATAATTTTATACATTCTTTTAGCATAGACCAAAGTATGCTTGACACTAATATAAAGGCATGTATACAATGAATAAGGATATTCTCCTATGTTCAGTCCGTTTAGTGACATATATAATTCTAGTGACATGTGTAATCCATGATTTGGATTTATTTATTCTACTTTTTTCTCTCTCCTCTTTTTTAAATTTATTGCATTATTATTAAATGTAGTGGTTGAGCACACCACTCGTTATTAAGAGTGCTTGAACACTTTTCTTAATCTTAAGAGGTTGATGATTTAAATTTCACTCTTATCGTAAAACACAAATATGAGTAGTTTTTTCTGAATTTAATTCTCCTCTCCCAACATATTAAAAAAATAAAAAGAAAGAAAAAGATTTTGCTCAACAAAAAGATAAGCATAGGAGACAATACCCATGACTTTTTTTAAAAAAAAAAAATTTTGGAAACCATATGCATGACTCTTTTTACAGAATAGTTCCCTAATATTATTAACATTCTACCTCATAGAATTAGAATACAATAAATGCTTAAAAGTATCTACTCTAGTCCCTATTGCAAGCTTTGTTGCATTTTGGCTACATCCATTACAACATAGCTAAAAGATTGTCTGAATCAATATAGTGATCATAACGATTATGCAAACTAAAGGATACAAAGAATTCCATCCAAAACTGTTTCTGGTTGGACGAAGAAACCATAAATTGACTATCTATGCTACAAATAATGTAGTTGTTCTAATGGAGGTCATATTAAGATCGATTTGCCATATTGGATGCATCTTGAGCCCTATCTTCGATTAAAGGATTTCGTGCACACATAGTTTAGTTGATTTGATCAGAAGCTGGCACCGACCGAAATTGCCAATCCACAATGCTGGACCAAAAATGATTTTAACAAGACATTTGGCAAAATAATCAAATAACGTTATGTTCGACAAACCATAGCAGTCAGAACATAAATTACAGTTGGCAGCATAGATTGTAGCTAGTGAGATCCATGTTCAGACTGATGGCCATGGCTGGTGTAGAGAGAGGGGTCTCTCCTATTGCTACAAACATCACAACTGCTAAATGAAAAACAATTGAAAGTGTAAACATTGGCATAAAGGAGGGGGACATTGTTGATGGAAAAGAGAGGTAAAATAGGATGGTTGCAGGTAGAAGTAGGATGAAATTTGAGTTTATATAATCCCACTTTTTATTATCGTTATTATGATTTTTTTAACACATTATTATTGTTATTATGATTTTGATAGTCTGGATATAAAATTTTATTATATTACTAAACAGCTAAGAATATTGATGTGAGTGAGTGGAGTCAATTGCCTAGCCTTGATATAGAAAGGATATGAACGTTGATACAATGCTCTCATTTTTTAAAGATAATTCTCTATCGATTTTAATAAAATTTATAATAAACAATTGATATGAAACTAATAAAAATAAATAAAATTTAACTGAAAACTATTAATACATTTGATTTTTACAATATCTTTTACAAATTCGGCCATGTGTTAAATGCAAATTATTTTATACAATATATATATATAATAATGAGTCATTCTAATTTTTTTTTTTTTGTAATTAAAAGTTACAATTACATACATTACAGATTATAATAATCAATAGGAAATTATTGGATACATATTTACTCCCATTATTTATTTATATTTTTTATATTTAAAGTAGCAAATAAAACCTACTCTTTTTGGGATTTAGTTTCTTATCATTTCACACAATACTGTTTAGTTTAATCTATATTTTTATTTTTAAAACTTATGTTAGTTGTATTTGTTAGTTTGTTATATCATTAATGCGCTGTTGATAAACTTATTTTACTAGCATGTAATTTAATTGTTTATTTATTTAAATTTGTTCTAAGTAATTATATATTTTAATATGCTTTAATGTAAATAGTTAAAATTAGGCTACTACAATGTATATAAATAATTGAGACTGAAATATATCACAGGATAATTGTATTTATGCTTACTCTTTTGATGTTAATAGCTACTATTGAAATATTTTTTTCAATCATGTGTAATATTACGATTATGCTTCATAATCTGTTTACATATATATTGAAAAGGAAATCACTTGGAATTTTAGTGTTGATTCCATTATGGATTGTTTTTTCTGAAGTAGCATTTTATGCTGTATTTATGTGACTATCATCCATTCATCCTTGTCATTAATTTTGTAGTTCACTGTGATTGAACCAATCTTTGATTTGAGTGTAGTCTTCGCTTATAATTGTTGATTCTTCAGTGGAACCTCTTTTGAAACTCATTAAACAAATGGTTGGTTTAAAAGCATCAAATTAACACTGTTAATTCATGGCCATCCATACTTATTGAGAAGATAACTCAGAAGCAGATTCTCTAGCCAACTTTGGCCCTCAATATCAATCAATTCATGACGAGATGGTCTGTTTTTACACTTACACAATTGAAATTACAAGATTGAGTTCTATTCTTTCAAATTTCGAATTAATTATATAATATTCAAAAAATGCATACGTCATCTAATTTATTAAACAGTTTTCAAAATGGTTATTTATTTATATCGGTTACCATTAGATTCATGTTTTCAATTTACCAATTTAGTTAATCATTTTTGTTAATAATTAGATTATTAAGTTCCATTTATTCAATTATTTTTGTCAATAATCAATTAGTCTAAAAGTTAGATTCATGTTTTTCAATACAACCAATTATTTTTGTAAGTAATCGTTAGATTTTTAATCTTCAGTTTAACTACTTGATCATTTTTGTCAATAACAGATAGATTTAAAAGTTTAAAATGATAGCTGATGATCTAATTCTAAGATTTAAAATATGGGTTAATGAAATTTATAATAAGTTAATAGACCCCTGTATGTGTAAACCATATAATAAGCGGAATGAATAAGTAATCCAATTAATGGGAGCAGAGGGGAACAAGAAAAAGGAGGAGAAAGGAGATTTGAATCTAACCTCCTGGCTTCGATAGTATATCAACAACCATCAAATCCAAAATTTTAACATAAATAACGGCAGCTGTAATATTTAAGATATAAGTTTGTAAATTAGATTCATACTTTTCAATTTAATCCATTATTTTTGTAAGTAGCGGTTAGATTTATAATATTCAGTTTAATTGATCATTTATGTCAATAACAATTAGATCTAAAAGTTTATATTAATAGATGATAATCTATTTGTAATATTTAAAATATGGATTAACGAGATTTATAATAAGTTAATATACCCCTTTATGTGTAAACCCTAAAATATGTGCAATGAATAAATAATCCGATTACTGGGAGGAGGGGGGATTAAGATAAAGGAAAGAGAGGAGATTCGAATCTAACCTCCTGGCTTATATAGTATATCAACAACTATCAAACACATCATTTTAACATAAATAATAGTAAACTATAATATTTAATATATAAGTTGATGAAATTTAAAATATGCAAACAAATACACATTATTTCTTATCAATAGTCTTTTCATCTTAGGTCATGCATGCTAAAAAAAAGGACATAAACAACACCAGAAGCACTTTCAAAGACAGCTGAAATCACACTGTTGACATTTCAATTACCTCATTCATGTGAGAACCTTAACAACCATAGTAGCAAACCATCCTTCATACCTAAATCCAAGTCGTTTGCCTGAAGCGAGTCCCATGACTTCATACAACTGAGTGGTGTCTGACAGATGGTAAAAAAATTGTTCAAATTTCAACTTCAAGTTGAAATACGCCTTGGAGTCTTCTTCATAGACAAGAAAATCTACAGCTTTTCCTTGCTTCAAGTCGTTACCATCTTTTTTCTTTAATTCTGGAAGTATATATGTTTCAACATCATCTCGCAAGAGACTGATGTATCGTTTTGATATCAAATCCGGCTCTGATATCACCCTCTCAAACTGCCAGTAGTCATTTCCAAACATTGCTTGCATTGCTGCATCACTTTGCTTGCCAATACTCATTTTCACGTTTAATTTTTAGGATGAATTGATGTATATCATATAATTTCATTAGTCATAGTGTGTATATATATATATTTGATTCATGAGTCATATTGTGTGTATAAGGGAGGTTACATTGAAAAGAACAATAAATGTTTTTAAATATACATTGAAAGTCTAGATAATTATTGATAAAATTAGATTTTATTTTCAGATTCTTGATATCGCCTAAGATCTCACAAATATGTTACTTTTAAGTTGTTGGAAATACCATATATATCCTGCAAATTTTGACAAAATCTCCCGCTTGAACATTTTAGTTCAGGTACATTCGTCTCGAAAGCCGCCCAATTTAGTAAATGAAATTCTACATTGAAGTTTTGCTTTGTGGCATGTATGCACATTGCTTTGATATGGTGTGATGTTGTTGGTTGGAGATTCTTGCAACATATTTGGCCAATTCCTATCTTAAGTTTAATAGTTTGTAAAGCCTTGTGATTGGTATTTTCGTTTCCCTTTCCTACTTTGGGTGTCTCCGATAAAAGTAAGGATTATTTGTCAATGTTGACATGATGCTAACTTTTTTATAAGAGAAGTTTAAGTTTAAGTGATGTAAGAGAGAGAAAAAATATTACAATCTTACTCATTCATTATTTTGTATACTGATGTGTTAATAGATCTAGATTATCAAAAGTTTAGCAAAAAAAAAAAAAGAATGATAGTAGAGAATCCTTACTCCTCGAATAAATCTTTTCAATCCAACTATAGTAAAATCTCCATAATAGATATTCAATAAATTAATAATCTCACTTAGATAACAAAATTTTTTAGTCCTAACTTTGGTTTAATAAATTTGATTTTTTTGAAAATCTTGTAGGGGTGAGGAAATCTGGTTAGGGGTGGTTTTTAATTATGTGTGCATGTGTCTATATATATATATATATATATATTTATATTTATTTATTTATTAGGGCATATTATACAAACCCCCCTGGAATTTGATAAGATTACATTGAAAATATGAGTTTGTCATAATGACATGAACCTCCTTTGAGATTTCGAAAGCTCAATAAAAATACTAATGGAACTCAAGGAAACAAGCAAATTTAGATTGTTTGAAGAAGTCACCAAGGCTTCAAAATATTGTTCAAGCCCAAGAACATCTATCTTGAAGGCTTAGGCGATAATTGGAGTTAAACTGGAGTTAATTGGGTTTCAAATAGAGGCAGCACTTATTTGTCATATGAACAGCATTTTATTGCAATGAGCTTTAAATTAAGCTTTAAATTAAGTTAATTTATTTAAATATCAGACTTTGTTATTTTTGGGTTGGACTTTGTAATTAAATTCAAGCTCAAATGGGCATGTTAAGTAGGCCTACGTGTGTAAGCTAGGGTTTCCTTTTAGAGGTTTTTTTCTTTGTCTATAAAAAGACTTGTAAACCTAAGCAAATAGAATAATGATGATGGTAGCCAACTATGATTAAGTGAATGAGAAATCTTTCTCTTTTGTTCTTCATAAATACGTGATCTTGTCAAGTTAATTCTTGTGATGATCAATCATGACTTATCTCTCGTCTTCCCATCTCGTTCTTAGGAATGACGTAACTATCATTCTTCTGTAATTTTGGTTCTTAGTTGTTCTATAACCAATGGGTCAAGATTCTTTTATAACTTTGATTCTTAATTATTATATAATCAACGGGTTAATTTTTTTTTTTATAAACCTTTAGTTTACTTTTTTGGGATTGTGATCTAATATTTGTTTTGGGTGCCATATCGATATTTGTACGAGAAAATCTTGCGATTTAGTATCTTAATTGTAGGAGAAAATCTTATGTAGGGTATCTCAATGGGAGGAGAAAATATTGGATATGGCACAAAAATAAATAAATAAATAAATAAAATCTAAGGATTTAACATATCAATTGGAGGATAAAATCTTGGGATTTAGTATATCTAATTAATTTCTTTCTTTTGTGTCTTGCATCCTTGATCTTATTCTTTGTCTAATCTGCAACTTTATCGCATCGTGCTTCCTTGAATTTTCTTGTTTGTTTATTCTTGATTCATTCTTTTATTGCTTTCTTGTTCATTCTTTGTTATTCCTTTGTTTCTTTTTTTCTTTTTTTTTTTCTTTTTTTTTTCCCTCTGTGTGTGTTTTCTATCTGAGATTTGTTGGAGGAGGTTACTTTAAGGGTGACTTTGGTGTGATCTATTAGTTCAATAAAAACTTAGTAAAAAAGGTTTGAGTTAAAAAAGAAAAAAATGTGAGTGAACGAAATTCAAAGAGTGAAACCCAAGTGTAGTATGAAACACGTGAGGGAGTGTTGTGAAATCCTTGCTAACATTCTTTTCAAGTTTCAATCATGTCATCGAACATCGATAAAGATGGATGACTATTTGAGAACAAATAGTTTTTAGGAAAGGAAGACTAATGGAACCCTAGGAAGCAAACAAATTTAGACTGTTTGAAGAAATCACCAAGACTTCAAAATATTATTCAAGTTGAAGAACATCTATCTTGAAGGCTTGGATGACAATTGAAGGCAAATTAGAGTTAATTGGGCTTCAAATAAAGGCAACACTTATGTGTCATATGGGCAACGTTTTATTGTAATGGACTTTAAATTAAGTTAGTTTATTTAAATATCAGACTTTGATATTTTTAGGCTGCACTTTATGTTTATATTTAAGCTCAAGTGGGTGTGTTTAGTAAGCCTAAGTGTGTAAGCTAGAGTTTCATATTAGAGTTTTATTTCTTTGCCTATAAAAAAACTTGTAACCGTAAGCAAACAGAAGAATGATGATATATATGTTTCTTTTATACGAACTAAAAGGAATAATTCTCTTTTTCCCCATAGTTTGGTGTAATGACCGAAATCCATCTCTAATTTGGAAAATCATTAAATCCAAAACGTCCACCACTCCCCCTTTAAAGTGTAAGTAAATGTCCAAAAAAATCCCCTTATAATTTAAGAAAATATCTATAAAATCCATTAGGTTTTTTTATCATTGTACATGTCAGAATCATGAAAGGGGTAAAATGAAATTTCTACAAACTATATGGTGATAATTAATGCTTACATCAAACAAGAAAGATAAACCAGGATTAGCCCTAATTAAAACCACATATATCAAATTAGATTTTGTCTAAATATATAAAATACTCTTGTCGCATTATTTAATGATATTTGAATAATTTAATCATTTCTATCTTAAATAGGAATTAAAGATGTAATTTTCAATTATTAACATATTATGTAATGCAGTTGCAACAATTTTTATTTTGCATTTTGAATATTCATTTTGATTATTGCATTTAAACTTGGCAAGTTTAAACTTATAAATTAGTAAATATTTTATATATTTTTAAAAAATTTGCACTATTATACTCGTAATTTTGATAGCTTATTAAAGAACAAGCTCACAATAAGGTGGAGCATGATTTTTTTATGAACTCTTTATCATTTAAAAAGGAAATAGTATAAAAATTTTGCATAATTTAAATATTGTAAATGACTTCCAATAATGCAAAAGAATGATGAGTTTCATCTTTTGTAATAAGACTAAATGGTGTAATATTTAGTTTTTCAATAACTTAATTTTTTTAATATAAGTAATTGTCTTACATAAATTTAACCATTTATTTTTGTTCTGTCTTGCCAGCCCCCCTCCCCCTCCCCCCAAAGCCAAAATCTTTGTTCCGTCCTTGTTAATAAGATTTTCACTTACAAAGTTTATTTGGCTACTTTTTATTCTATTTGCTAGAATTTTCTCATGTTACGTATTTATTGAATTTGGCTACATGAAATTCATTTGTACAATTTTATACATTCTTTTAGCATATACCGAAGTATGCTTGACACTAATATAAAGGCATGTATACAATGAATAAGGATATTCTCCTATGTTCAGTCCGTTTAGTGACATATATAATTCTACTGACATGTGTAATCCCTGATTTGGATTTATTTATTCTACATTTTTCTCTCTCCTCTTTTTTAAATTTATTGCATTATTATTAAATATAGTCGTTGAGCACACCACTCATTGTTAAGAGTGCTTGAATATTTTTCTTAATTTTAAGAGATTGATGATTCAAATTTCACTCTTATGTTAAAACACAGATGTTGATAGTTTTTTCTAAATTTAATTTCACTCTCCCACCATATTAAAAAAATAAAAAGAAAGAAAAAGTTTTTGCTCAACAAAAAGATAAGCATAGGAGACAATACGCATGACTTCTTTTTTTTAAATTATTTTTGAAACCATATGCATGACTCTTTTTACAGAATAGTTCCCTAATATTATTAACATTCTACCTCATAGAATTAGAATACAATAAATGCTTAAAAGTATCTACTCTAGTCCCTATTGCAAGCTTTGTTGCATTTTGGCTACATCCATTACAGCATAGCCAAAAGATTGTCTGAATCAATATAGTGATCATAACGATTATGCAAACTAAAGGATACAAAGAATTCCATCCAAAACTGTTTCTGGTTGGACGAAGAAACCATAAATTGACTATCTATGCTACAAATAATGTAGTTGTTCTAATGGAGGTCATATTAAGATCGATTTGCCATATTGGATGCATCTTGAGCCCTATCTTCTATTAAAGGATTTCGTGCACACAGTTGAGTTGATTTGATCAGAAGCTGGCACCAACCGAAATTGCCAATCCACAATGCTGGACCAAAAATGATTTTAACAAGACATTTGGCAAAATAATCAAATAACGTTATGTTCTACAAACCATAGCAGTCAGAACATAAATTACAGTTGGCAGCATAGATGGTAGCTAGTGAGATCCATGTTCAGACTGATGGCCATGACTGGGGTGTAGAGAGAGCGGTCTCTCCTATTGCTACAAAGATCACAACTGCTAAATGAAAAACAATTGGAAGTGTATACATTGGCATGGAGGAGGGGGACATTGTTGATGGAAAAGAGAGGTAAAATAGGATGGTTGCAGGTAGAATCAATTAACTGTCACATTGTCAGAAAGTCAAGTGTGCCATGCTCTGTGAACTTGAAATACCCACAAAGGAGGACTGCAGCTGCAGTTGTAGTTGTGAAGTAATGTGAAGCGGTTGGTGCCCATGACAGCCCACTTCTTATTAAAAATGGAAAACTATGACAGTCTTATTAAAAGAGTCAGCTTTAACAACAATACCAGACTTACATTTAAACTGTTGCAATCAAAATCATACATTCGATGAAAATCCAAGTTACATCAATTAATTTACATTTCAACAGCAGAGCTAAACATGCCAAAACACAATAATGCATTGCTATCTCTCCTCAACTCCAAAAACCCCATTTCTAGTGATTTCCAACTCACAAGAAGAATTAGGTAAATGTGGGGCAAAAACAACATGAATCCACCTCCTTGTCGTCGTAGACACAAATCCATCATCATCAGCATCCACAAACTCCTCATCTCTTGCGAGAAACAACCTCGAATTCACACAATTTGCCCAAGCCAAGCCCAAAGCAGCACAAACCCGTCTCCCCGAAGAATACAAACACCCCAGATTCCCAATCCTCAAACCTTCATCAGACCCCACCAAATCAGCCACCTGATTGGTCACCACCACAGCCAAGCCAAACGCCGTCGCCATGGCCTTCAACTTGCCAGATATCTGGAAGAACAACGACGACCTCTTTCGAAGGTCACCCGGGGTGTTGTCGAAATCCGAACGAAACAAGGCTGCAATCGAGTCGATCACGATCAGCCTAATGGGCAATCGCGATTCGGAGGTCTCGATGAACAACTCCATCCTGGGCATTATGTCGAGCAGCTGGTCTACAGTCTGTACTCCTTGAACGAATATGTCATCGCAGGGGTCGTTATCGTCATTAGACCGAAAATTAGTGCTCAGTTGGCGGAGCCGGCCGAAGGGGAAGGGGAATTCCGTGTGGAGATAGAGAGACGCTGCCGACAGCCCACCGCGGGAGGCGGGGAGTTGTGCGGAAAGACAAAGTTGAAGGCAGAGTTGGGTCTTGCCGGAGCCACTCTCCCCCACCAGCTCGGTTATCGAGTGGCAAGGAATGCCGCCGCCTAGGCAACGGTCGATGATGGGGCAGCCAAGGGTGCCCTTTTGGGGTTGGTGGTGGACTAGCTTCTGGGGTGTCATCAGTTTCCACCGCCCATTAAATGAAAAACATTTATATGGAATCAAAACTGCATTTGTCAAACAGTAATACCTTGGATTTTGGTTACTTAATGAATGAGTAAAGATATCATGATAACAATCATTTGATGTTCTTCGATAACAACCCTTATAACCAATCGAATTTTTGTTATTGGTAAATAATTTTATTTAATAATATGATTTATAAATAGTGCTTCTAAGTTTGTATGCTCGAAATGTCTTCCTTAATATAATTTTTGAGAAGATTATCCGAAAAACAACCTAGAGACAAAGGTCAATGCACTTTCAAGTAGTCCTCTATTCTATACTTCAAATTAAGCTACAAAGACATGCTTCACATATTTTCTTATTCAATGTAAACTAAAGTAATGTGTTTTAATCCTTAGATTCTAGTGATGTTTGTATGTATCCTTTCTCTATCAAAATATGGTAGCGTTTGAGAGGTGTCTTCTACAGTCGAAATGCTTATAATTGGGCTGATTAATATTATAATTTAAAGCAAATACGTTAAGGGTATTTTTGTTAGATTACATTGTAAAATATTTGCATCATTAGGAGCAAGATGGTAATTTAAGAGACCCTAACCACAGTTAAGAGCAAATAAGTCTTTTTTAATATTTTCCATCTCTTTTTACCGTTAATTGACGGATGATGGAGATCTATTTGATATGTTTTAGAAACTTTAGAAAATATAAGAGTTTTTTAATAGATGATTAAAATCCTTATTGTTTCCAAAATCATAGAGACGAAAATGAAATTTTCTTTAAAATAACTAGAGAAGTGAAATAGTCCCACACATCCATATTATTGTTATTTTTGATGAGAATACTTATTCCGTTAATTTGTCTAGGGTAAACATATTAATTAATTAATTAATTATTGTATTCATTTTATTCCAAGAGTGCAATTTTAGGGTTTTTTTTTATAGTTTTATAGTGAAATAAACTAAAATTAATAGACAATGTGCAATCAATCAAGAGTTAATTAGATTGTGACCTAGTTTATTGGAGCTTGAGAATAAAATGACCTGCTCGATCCCTAATCTATATGGGGTTAGTAGATCACTATCTTGAAAAAATATGGGCCCAAAAGTTGAAATTTTGGACTAGGATGAATTAATTAATTATTTGGAGTGAGTGGCAAAAGAGGCCTAAAGGGCTTGGTGGCCCAAGCCCACTCTAATATGGATTAGGACCCATGAATTAATTAATTATGTTTTTATTTAATCTCCAAGTACTTGGTAGAACTTCTCTAAGTGAAAATTCTCTGAGTAGAGATTTTGGTAGTAGATTTCTTAACAGTAGAACTTTTACGAGTAAAGCTTTTGGGCGAATAATTATTGATAATTAGCTTGTCAATTGAAAAAACTGTTTGGATAATGTAAATTGTTCGATTTATTTAAGTTTATCAAAGCTTTTTATTTGGAAAGAGTATAGTGTAATTAATAAAATATCATGAGGATATTTTTAACATTTTAATATTTTTATAAAAGATTAAAAAGATCCATTCAGTCCAAATTTTGAGCTTATCCCATTCAAAAGCTCTGCCGAAGTAGTAACCAAATGACCCAAAAAGAATCCGAAGAAGTTTTTATGCTTAAAAAAGCTTCTTTGACCTACAGACAAGTTTTACTAAATGCACACTAAGTTATAATTGAAATTCTATGTTCTCACGAGGTACGTTTTTCCTATCCATGACATTTTTAAAATGAAAAACGAACACAATACCACTAACTTCTTCAGTCTTATGCCATGAACAGTTTCCATATAGAATCAACAAGATTACCAATTAACCTGAGTAGTAACCAAACCTCTTATAACAAGGCTTAAAGAAACCTTTATGTTCACAAGCATCACGACTCAACCATGAAAAACTGCCCCCCTGCCCTCATCCTAAGTTCCTTCAAATCCATGATGGAAACGAGGTTAAAGAAAACCCATTTGAGGCTACTTCGACATAGTTTTCTCAAAACAGAGCCATGAGAAGAAAATTAATTTTATGTTATGAATATAACAATTACATTAGAATGAATGTCCATAAATCCATGGGGATAATCTCTAGCTTTTCATCTTTCCATTAACTCTATCATTATGATCAATTTTATTGTTCGTTACGTTGTAATGTATATGCATAATTATGTAGTCATAGTTATGAGATTATTTAAAGGACCCTCATTTTTGTAATGGTTGTAAGAAATATGACGGAAATGATGAATAAAAAAAAAAAAAAATCTTCTCCCTTTGGATTGTACTTTATATCTTCTCTATTTTTTTTTTTTGTTTTTTGGATACATCTCTTCTCCAATTTTGTGTTTAGGTTATTATGTTTTTATTATTCCAATTATTTTCATAGCATTTTACTCATTTTCCAGTGTTTTGCTATAACACAATGAGTATAACAAGTCATTAAAATTCTTTCCAAACAACTATACAATTCATTTAAAAAATTATGGGGCAAATTGCAAAACTCCATAAGGTTTGGCGTAATTGCATAAAATGGCAATATTTGTGAAACTCGCACAAACCTCCTCTGAGATTCCAAAAACTTTGCATAAACCTCTCCTATCATTAATAAAAAACTGTTAAATTCTCATGATCAACAGTTAAAGATACAAAAATATTAAAATACCCTTCAATAAATCCTCACAACCACTGCGTCTCCAACGATGGAGACATTTATTACTAGAACGTCTTTAGCGATGGAGACCTTGGAGAGTACCGGCCTCCATCATTGGAGATCAGATCTGGTCTTCAGTGTGGAGGGTCTCCACCATCAAGATTCATTGGAGATGGCAATGCCATCTTTCTTTCTTTTTTTTTTTTTTTTAATTTTCATGAACTTTAAAATTTTTATTTGATTTAGGTGATGTTTGGTTTGATGATGATGATTGATTTGGGTGATGTTAGTTTAACGAAAATGAGGGGGGGGGGGGGGGGGGGGGGGGGGGGGGGGGGGAGGGAGGAAGGAGAGGTGTGGGGGAACTTCATATTAGTTTTTGAGATTTTCGAAAATATCAAAATTTTAAATATATTTTGAAAATAGTTTTTTTTATCCCTAACTTTTCCAAAACTTTTCAAAAAAAAATCAAACTATTAGTCAACTAACGGTCAACGGTGACAGAAAACTTGGATGAGAATGGTAAGGTGGTCTTTTCATATGAGAGGCTAAAATCGTGATACGTGGATGACTACGGTTTTAAACATTAAAAAAAATAAAAAAAATTAATTTAAATAATTTATTATACATTTAAAATTAATTTTATAAAAAAAAAAATGTATTGGATCTCCACCGTCCATCCATGATGGATGGACGATGGAGAACTAATTTGATGGATTTCTATCATTTTCAACACATCTTCATCTCCACCATCAAACTAGTTCAAACTCAGTTAATCAATCTGGTGGATCTTTACCATCTTTAACACATCAAGCTAGTCAACTTAACCCAGTTCATCAACATCATCAACAATGTCACAACATCATCTCTCTTAACAAAGAAATCATCAGCAACATTAAGAGCAAAAAAAAAAAGAAAAAAATCAAACTATTTCACAAAAAAAAAAAGAAGTAAAATAGGGTAGCTACTAGGTTCAACTAACCCAATTGACCTTCATTTGGGTTCATCGAACCCAGAACTTGGGGTTCTGGGTTCCATCGAACCCAGAACCTCCATCTCTGGTGAGGTTCTGCGTTCGATGGGACCCATAACCTCTCTAGTTTTGAGTTCGATCAAACCCAGAAATAGATCCACAACATAAAATAAAAAAAATAAAAAAAAAATTGAAGGAGATGAGAGAGAAACAGAGAAGGTTCTGACGAACCTAGAACCACATAGGTTCTGGGTCACATCGAACCCAGAAATCTCCGGTTCTAGGTTCGATCGAACCCAAAACCAGATCCACAACATCACACCAAAAAATAAAATAAAATTGAAGAATATGAGAGAGAAAAAGAGAGATGGAGGTTGCTACAGCTTATAGGTTCTCGACGATGATTGTTGGGCTCATCGATGGCGATGGAGGTGGCACTGGAAGGAGACAGTGAGAGAAAGAGAGATTGAGGAGAGAGATGTGAGTTTGTTGGATGCTGATCCGGTTGTTATTTTTATTTTTAGTTATTGTTCAATTTAAAAAATAATAATAATAATTTAAAATTGGTTAAAAAATATGTAATATTTTGATTTTATTATGGACAAAATGATCATTTTGAGTGTTGAGGGTAATTAAGTCTTTATAATTTTTTTATTTGGTTTAACTGTTAATTGACTGATGATTTGGACTATTTTAAAGAGTTTTAGAAAAGTTAGAGATTAAAATAGCTGTTTCCAGAAGATATTTAAAAATTTGATTTTTTCAACAATCTCAGAGACTAAAATGAAGTTTTCCCAAATGATGGGGATGACGATTTTGATGAGAATAAGAGATGAATGATAAAGATGATGAAATGAAAATGAGGAAGATGATGATGGATGTAGAAGATAAAGATTTTTTTTTTCTCTTTTAATAAAAAATAGGGAATATCCTAAAAAACCCCCTGAAAACAAAAATAATATCAGTTTACCCCTCCTTTTAAAAATATTAGCCAAAAAACCCCCTCCTGTATGTCAAAAGCGGTTTCCATCCAAAATTTTAGTGGTTTTGTGAAAAAAACATTAAAAGTCCAAAATACCCTTATGAATTGGAAAAAAAAAATTAAAAAATTAAATAAAAACTAAATAAATTAAATTTAAATAAAAATAATTAATTAAATTTAGATGAAATTTAAATAAAAAATTTTTCATCAAATCTCCACCGTCCATCTTAAGACGGACGGTAGAGATTTTGAAAAAAAAAAAAAATTTTGCAGATCCAATCCCAGACTGGATCTTCATCGTCCATCAATTACGATGGACGGTGGAGATCCAATCTGGATTGAATCTCCACCATCATCTACAGATTCAACCATCATCAATAAGCCAAGATTAAACCTCTTTATCATCATCAACAACACACAATTTTTTTTTTTTTTTCGCTTCCATCGCCCACTGGTCCGCACTAGTCCATTATCGGCTTCCTCATCATCATCAACAACAAAAACATTTTTTTTTTTTTCGCTTCATCATCATCATCATCAACAACAAAAACAAGAAGAGGAGATGTCTTCATCATCATCAACAACAAAAACTTTTTTTTTTTTTTTTTTTCGCTTCCATCGCCCACTGGTCCGCACTAGTCCATTATCGGCTTCCTCCTCTGATCAAGTCCTCCGCATCTCCTCTTCTTCCGCTTTCATCTCGCACTGGTCCATACTGGTTTATTACCGACTGGTCACCGGCAGCATAAGGGGTCGACTGGCACTGGTCCAAGAAGTTACGACGGCGTAAGAGGTCGGCGATGGAGAGAGAGAGAGAGAGAGAGAGAGAGAGAGGAGAGAGAGAGAACGAGTGGTGGTGAGAAAGGGAGATGGAAGAAGCGGTGTTGGATTGGATCTGCAAGAAATTTGGTGGATGTTGTATGGGTCTTCGATTGGTCTTCCAAGAAGTGAAGGAGATGGAAGAAGCGGTGAGAAAGGGAGATGGAAGTGAAGGAGACAGTGAATGACAGAGAGGAAGAAAGAGGGTGAGTGACCGGAGGAGAGAGAGTTGTGTGGGTGATGTTTTTTAATTTGTTTTGTATTTTCTTTTTGCTTTTAATTTGTTTTTATTTTTTTTAATTAAAAAATTACACAGTATTTTCTAGCTGTATTCCATCACTATCATTAAGTCCAATGACCGTTTTACCCTCAGAATTCACGGAACCGTTACTTTTTTTGACTGTTTTTCTATTCCACTTGACGGTCGGACCTTTTTAGCTAATATTTTCAAAACCAGTGGTGGTTTGACATTATTTTACTTTTTAGGGGGTAAATCGATAATAACCCTAAAAATATTATATTGTTATTTTATTAATCAAAAACATTATTTTTTAATTAAAATAGTTATTAGCTGTGAATTGATAATTTTACTCTTCATAATTTTGATTCAATAGTGGTTGATTAATGATTGACTGACAATATGAGATGTCTGTGCTGAGCTTTTAGAATCTCGAGAGAGGTTTGTGCGAGTTTTACAAACATTATCATTTTTGTACAATCATGTCAACCCTCAAGAGGGTGGTGCAATTTACCCAAAATTATACTATATGCATGTAGCATGTTGGACCCTAGACCTAGAGTAGTGGGCCTTCTGTTTTTATTTTAGTTGGTCCAAGGAAAGACGACCTTTGAAAACTGCAATTTGAATGGGAAAGGTGGGTGTACAAAGAAGAATAACGTAGTACTTCATATTAGTATGCGGCAGGAGTCAAATGTTCAGGCGGGATGAATTGTGATAAATTTTAGTCAGAGCTCTGGATTTTTGGTTACTTGTTGCTGTAATAATGTCCCGGCTTCTATTGTGGAGTTTTTTAACATAAAAGTTGACAACTCACTCAAAACTCTCCCACAATTCAAGCCATTTTCATTTAATTTTCAACTTCCTTCTTGGGTTTTTAATCTTATTCAAGCTCCTTAATTTTTCATGGAGCCGGAAAATGGAAATCGTTTGATATATCGACCTTGTCCACCATTGACAGCCATTGACAGGTTCTTGTGGAGCCAGCAGAGCTGCCACTTCTCCGAGAGCCAAACACAGAACAAAGTGATGATCAGGAACAAAGGAGAACTTGTCTCATCACCAGTTCATGGGTTGAGTGCCTTTTCTGTCGCTAGCGGTGGTGGTGGTGCAAACCGTGCAATTGGTGCTTATTATGAGAATAATTTGTACTGGCCAACAACCCACGCAGCGCGTTTGCCAAACAGTTGCTTTGTTGTTGATGGAAGAGTCTCCAAAGAAGATTCAACAACAAGAGTTGGTTCAAAGAGTATTGGCATCGCTTCTAGAGGAATAGGGAAGTTAAAAGCCAAGAAACGTGCTTCTGTTGGACCTTTGATCAAGGGACAATGGACTAATGAAGAAGACAGGTGATCATATTTGTACAACATATTATTATTTGTTTTTGCAAGTTGTTTTCTTTGTTATCGTTATCGGTTTGGTTTTTTTTTTTTTTTTTTTTAATTTTTTTGTGACTTGAACTGTGTTTTAAGGTTGTTGCTGTCTATTTTTCAGTAAACTTTGAAGTTGGTGAAGCAATATGGCGTGAGAAAATGGGCTCAGATAGCCGAGAAATTGATTGGTAGGACAGCAAAACAATGTCATGAGAGATGGTATAATCATTTGCGATCAAATATCAAGGTTTTATAATTTTTTTAAGTTTTTAATTTATCATTTGTTATGTTAATTTGCAAAATTAACTTAAACTCTATATATAGATACTAAATTATCTCCAACATATCTATTTCGTTGAACAAGGAGGAAGATTTGAGATGGATTATCTAGTGAAATGACATGGGATTAAAACAAAATCTAAACAAAGCATTTAGTTCTTGGACCATGTATAGTAGCTAGATTCTTAAAGCTGATGATCTGAAGTAATTATCAATTTATGGTTAACATTATTTCATTTCAAAACAGATTACTAGGTCTTTCTTAAATAAAAACATATTATTAAGGTTTGTACATATGGTATCATCATAGTTTTGTGCATATGTTGATCAAATCATCATCATCATTTGTTGCAAACTTATTTATTTTGACCTATGTTGATTACAAAAAGTTCAACTAGTTTGAAAAGTGTTTAGAATTTGTTTATTTACTCGTGATGTATTTTAAACATTTTTTTTTTTCATACAAAACCACTATAATTGTTGCAAAAAGCTTATACCCATTTCTATCTTTCAATCAGACTTTTCAATATTCATGTTTAATTATAAGTGAAGTAACTAATTAATTTTCTTTTCTTATTTATATGTGACATTTCTTCTTCTGGGGTGTATTTATTGTATTATTTTTGTTTGGGTAAATTTAGAAAGATGGCTGGAGTGAAGAAGAGGAGAGAATACTAGTTGAAGCTCATGCCAAAGTTGGCAATAGATGGGCAGAAATCGCCCGGAAAATCCCCGGAAGAACCGCAAATTCAATCAAGAATCATTGGAATGCAACAAAAAGAAAGAACAAACCATCATCAGTGAAACAAAAGCCAAATACTAATAACAAGCCTCAATCATCTGTGCTTCAAGACTACATTAGAAGCAAGACTCTTAATACTAATTCCACGGCGGCCACTGGACCCACCACCACCACCCTGACCAGCTCTACATTGTCTGAAGATCATGTTCTGTCAAACCAATTCAGTTACTATCTCTCTGATCTTTCTGAATCCACAACCGTTTCGGATGAGTACTGCTCTTAGCCTTTGATTCCTGAGACGTATGATGAGGAGTTGGTTTTCATGCAAAACTTCTTCGCAAACAACAATCAAAACCGGCCCTCCAATTTGGAAAATGATATTCAAGATCGCAACAATCAAAACCACAAGAATGTTGATCATGATCAAGATCATAATATGTCCATTAGTGCCCTGTAGCCTCCTAGTCCAACACGGCTTTACCCACCGGAGTTCCCATCTCTGTTCTGATCTATATCTCTCTCATTTGTCGGATGGACCAACCAGCTCGTCTCACTTTGATTGTCTCTGCATTAACTTGGACATGAGCTTGCAGCTTGGAGATCATCATCAACATCAAGGTCTTTCCAATGTAAAAAAAGAGATGGATTTGATAGAGATGGTTTCTTCTTCTCATCAGTTCTCTCTTAGCTAGCTAGCTAGCTTTGATAATTGTTTGCTTGATATCGACTTCGTTTTGGAATTTGTCTTTTTGTTAACTTCATGTTGTCAACATTCTTGGTTTTTTGGACAGTTGTTTTGACTTCAGTTTTGGTCGAAAGTGGTCTGTTGAAGGCACCAATCCTCGCTGCCTTCCGGTGTTTTTTAGCTTGAATTGTGGAATTCAGTTGTAATAGTATAAAATCATGCATGAAACAAAATGGAGCTTGAACGTTTTCGATTGAAAATTCTCAAATATCAAAAAGGAAAATGGAGATTGAATTTCTTCATATACATTACACTGTGCTCTTTGTTTGTGTAAATATTGATATATTTTTAAAGTGCTACAATAAATTTGCATTTTAAAGGAGGGTATAGAATTTGAATTCAAAATCTAATTAAAGGTTTAAATAATTCGAATTTATAATTTCAGTTATGTAAATATAAGAGACCTCATCTTTTTGTAAATACATATTTGATTTTAATTAACATATTATATAATGTATGGCCTAGAGATACAAAACAATATTTCGACAGTCTTGTATTCAATCTCCTCGATTCATATTTAACATCATAAAATAAATCCTAGATCAAAATGTTTATCATAGAGAGAGATTCCTAGTTTTGTATAGTTTTCCAACCGTTTATTTTTTGTTCTATATATTTTTTTAAATACTACGAACATTGGAATTAATGCAAATTGAATTAGATTAGTGAATGATTGAGAGTAATTATGGTGTGATAAAGATACAAACACAATAAACAAACGAGACAATAAATAATTTTATGTTATGAATATAACAATTATATTAGAATGAATTTCCATAAATCCATGGTGTAATATCTAGCTTTTTATCTTCCCATTAACTCTATCATTATGATCAATTTTATGGTTCATTATGTTGTAATTTATATGTATATTACCTAGTCATATTTGTGAGATTATATAAAAGACCCTCCTTTTTGTAATGTTTGTAGGAAATATAACGGCAATGATGAATAAAAGATATTTTCTATCTTTGGACTTTACTTTATCGCTTCTCAAATTTTGTGTCTACTTTATTATACTTTTGTTGTTCCAATTATTTCATAACATTTTACTCATTTTTAAGTGTTTTGCTATAACCCAACGAGTATAACAAGTCATTAATATGCTTTCCAAACAACTATATAACCCATTTAAAACATTATACTATTGCATTTTACATATTTTTTAATTTTTAAAAAGTCCATATAATAAACACTGCTAAATATATTTACATTTTCAAAAATACTTTGTAATCTTGAAATTAACTTTCACAGATATCAATTCATAAAAGGATATTATATGCTCAACATTAATTCCATTATACTTCAAAAAAAAAATCATTTTTAAATTATTATAATTTTAATATAAAATGGTATTAATTATACAATATGAATACTAATATATATATATTTTTTTGGGAAGTATGAATACTAATACTTAAACAATTATAATAGGAATTAAGATAGGATGATAGGAACATATCTTATAAGGCAAAAATTTGAGCCAATCAAAGGCGGCAAACAATGACATTGCTTGCCCGCGTCAAATACTACAAGTCCTCCTCAAACACCCGCCTATTTTCAAATTCCAAAAAAGTCCTCAATCCAACGCTCCCTCAATTTTACCAATCAAATTCAAGAATACCCAATCCAACGGTCTACATTCCAAACAACGAGACTCACGAGGATAACCATCGCATCCAACGGCCACCACGCCACTTCTGTGCCTATATAAACTGGCTCCACTACCATACTTCTGTCACTGCAAAGCAGAGGAAGGAACAGATTGATCGAGAGAAAAAGAAAGAAAAGCAAGCGAAGATGTCAGGGAGAGGAAAAGGAGGGAAGGGATTGGGAAAGGGAGGAGCGAAGAGGCATCGCAAGGTGCTGAGGGACAACATCCAGGGGATAACGAAGCCGGCCATCAGGCGTCTTGCCAGGCGTGGCGGCGTCAAGCGTATCAGCGGCCTCATCTACGAGGAGACTCGCGGCGTTCTCAAGATCTTCCTCGAAAACGTCATCAGGGACGCCGTCACCTACACCGAGCACGCCCGCCGCAAGACCGTCACTGCCATGGACGTCGTCTACGCCTTGAAGAGGCAGGGCAGGACTCTCTACGGTTTCGGTGGTTAGGGTTAGAGTTGTCCAGTTCATGTAATTGGAGATGAAGTCTCTCACTCTCTCTCTCTTCTGTTTTTGTTTTGTGTTCTGTATTTTAGAAATTAATGAAGAGGTCGTTTTCGTAATTGCTGATGTTTCCATTGGGATTCCTGCTGGTAATTTCAAAGTCTTCAACTAATCCAAAATGATGCCAACAAAATATTGTCAATTGTTGTGCTGTACTTGATGTAGCAGTTATCAATCAAGAATGAGAAGAAGTGAGGAATAAAATTTGATTTTAAAACGGAGATTAAAATGGAGGTGAGATCTAGGGGTTGCCAAAATTTGTTACCAAATACGCCGATGGTTAGACTTGGGCTGTATTTAGCATCCTCTGCCCTAGACCTACAGTATCGGGCCTCCAGTTTTCATTTCCCATTTTTTTCTACTGTGGTTCGATGTAATGCTAAAACTTTTAAATATTTTTGAAAATTACTATTATTTCTCTGGTTGATTTATAAAATGGATCAAAAATTTTATATAATGTATAACAATATCTAAGAAAATTCATTATTATTAAAGTTGATGTTAAAAATAAAGTTTGATTGTTAATATGGAAGGATAAAATTATAAGAGTATTTTGATTATTTCGGTCATTTTAATATCAGTGGTAATAATATAAGATAAAATGAGATTATTCAAAATGATAGAGGATAATTAATGATTATATTAAATTATAAAGGGAAAAGAAGAATTATTCATTTTTAAATTGGTTCAAGGAAGCACCACTTCCTAAAATCCCCATACTCTTCTTAAATGCCTGCAATTATCTGTTAGTTCCTGTATTTTAGAAAGCCATCTCCAATCCGATTATTGTTTAAGCATTTCGTAGCCTTGTTAATTTGCTTATCTGAGAAAGAAGCTGAAGATGAGAGCGAATATATTTGCAGGTTGACTCATGGCTATCCTAGTCTCAAGTCTAGAAAATTTCTTTGTATTTGAGAATTTTGATTTTTCATAATTTTTGTATTAATTATTAACGTGTTTTCCTTTTTCTTTTATCAATCAAACAATAAAACATCTCAATTTTCAAAAGCTCTGTCATTCTTCAAAATCCATGATCGATCTTAGGAAAAAATTTAAAAAAACCCTTGAAATGAAATATAATGTTATTGAATCCCAATTTTTAAAAATATTAGTCAAAAACCTTAAGTTGTCAATCCAAAAACGGTTTTTATTCGGTAGTTGAGTGGTTTAAAACTATGAAAAGATAAAAATATCTTTATTATATTGAAAATTTAAAAATAAAAAAAAAAAAAATTATTCAATTACCAAACTATCATTTCATCACCAAAATAAAAAAATTAAATAAAATTAAAAAAAATTAAAATTGCTCTTGCTTTTTCTTCATCACACAAACCCAATTGGTTTTGTTTTCAATTAAAATTATAATAGGTTTTACTGTTATTATATTATTTATTTATTTGAATGATTTGAGTTTCATAGGTTTATATTGTTGTAAAAAAATTTTGGATTTGATTTGTATGTTAATGAAGAAGATGAAGTGGTTATACAGCTCATGATGAAAAACATAAAATGATTTGTGTTATTGATGAAGAAATTTTGAAAAGAGACCAAATTTTTTTTCCTCAAATAGGAATTTTGATAGAGAGCATGATGATAATAGTAATGGAGATTAGAAAAAAAAAAAAAGATATATTAGTAATTTGCGAGGTGAGATTACAAACTTTTAATAGTTAAAAAAAAAAACAAATTACAATTTAGGTACCCGATTGAAATCCTAATTTAAGCAGAATAACTGTTTCGATGTTATTGCAATTTATACTGCTTCCGTTAGTAACATTCCGTTACATTTAACAGTGAATAGTATCAAAACGGTTAAATGACGAAATGACCTTTGGTGATTGAAGTTGACCCAATTGACCAAATAATAAATTAAATAATTACATACAAAAATTAAATAATGATTTTTTATTTAACTTTTGTCTTCTCTCTCTTCCTTATCATCTTCTTTTCATCTCCTATCATAGTCTCTCTCTCATTCTTCTTCTTCTTCTTCTTCTAGTCTTCCTCTTTTTCTCCTTCTTCTCTTCTTCGTTTTCGAACCCTAGATATGGGTTCATTTGAATGAATCTCCAATGAACTCAGACAATTCTTTTTCCTTTTTTCCAATTCTTTTTCTTCAATTTTTATTCTGATTATTTGGGTAAAACTGGTGATCTTAAATTTTTGTTGATGGGGTTGAATTGGTGATTATTTGGGTTGATATATATTTTTAACTGGTGACTGTTGGTGATTTTTTGATAGTGAACTGGTGAAGGAAATGATGACGATAATGGGTTCAAGGTTGGATTTTTTATGATAATGAAGAACTATTTGTTAACTGATGAAGAATGTTGATGATTTTTTGAATAGATGAAGAAGATGATGATGCTGGGTTCGAGATGAAAGAGATCGAAAAGATAAGGAAAATGATGATGGGTTCAAGTTGATTTTTGGTTAATATTTAATCTTTTACTTTGCTTTTATTTAATTTTTTTATTCTTTTTTTAAATTGATCTCCACCGTCCATCTCAAGATGGATGGTGGAGATTTGGTTGAAAAAAAAAATTTATTTAATTTATTTTAAAGTTTTTAAAATTTATTTTTAAAAAATAAAAAGTAAAATCAAAAGATAATTTTATCCTTCATTCAGTTAATTTTAACAGAGAAATGTTAATAGAAAGGGGCTAAATTGTAATAGCATCGAAACAGTTGTTCCACCTGAATTAGAGTTTCAACTGGGTAATTAAATTATAATTTGTTAAAAATAAAAAATAAAAATAATGGAGGGAACATGTAAAAAGGGCTGTACATAGAGTATTTTCGAGGGGCCAGCATTGCCGCTCATCTGCCAAACGTAACCAAAAAATTTTGGGAAATAGGGGCTCTTTAGAGCATTTCGTGGTGTGAATAGCAGGGGCTCATAACAACCAATCAGCAGAGATGTTCACCGGAAGGATCTTGATCTTATTGGAGTAATTTGAGAATTGAAAGTTGGAACAAGAATAATGAAAGAATTGAATTTGGGTAGTAAGTAAATGACTGTGAAATAGAGGTGTAGATCGGATCTGAACCCTAGATCGGATCGAAGCCGTGAAAATGTCGTGTCTAGCACTCTCTCTCCAACCCGTCAACGGATCCGACATCCTCCTCCAAACGCGAGAATGGTTTCCGCCGACACGAGCCCTCGCCGCTCTCTCCGCCTTCCGTCAAACCCGCGAGGCTTTCGCCGCCTCCAAACGCCAAAGCCTGATGAAGAAGCCCCCCGAACTCGAGGCCACCGCCGACTCCATCGCCTCCCTTGGCGACGACCCTCTCGCCGCCTCCAGCGGCCAGCTCATCGTCGGTGTCGAGTCCCGCTACCGCGTCGTCTACCGCCTCGTCAACTCCATCTACGTCCTCGGCATCTCCAACGCCGACTACGACAACTCCATTAACGTCTTCGAGTGCATCAACATCGTCAACCAGGCCGTCAGCGTCGTCGTCACCGCCTGCCGCGGCGTCGACGTTACTCCGGAGAAGCTGAACCGCAAGTACGCCGAAACCTACATGGCTCTGGACATCGTCCTCCGCGGCGTCAGCAGCATCCGCTTGGCAGCGATGCTCGGTTCGATGCACGGCGATGGCATCGCCAAGATGGTTCACTCGATGTTGGACACCGAAAGCAAGGTTCGTGGGGCCGACCAGTGGAACTCCGTTGAAATCCACTCGGTGGAGCACCAAGCTGCTGTGGATTCGTTTTCGAATGCTAGTTTCGAAGTCCCAGCTGAGACAATTGCGGCCGGGGATGAGGTGGCATCCACTCTTGTAGTGCAAGCCGCAACTGACCAAGACAAAGAAGTTGAAAAGGCTGAGGAATCAGCGGCCGAGAAAGACCCGTTTGCCGCAAGTGATGCTGTAAACAAAGAGGAAGATCTCGTGGGTGGTTTTAAGAAAAACAAAGATTCATCATCGTCCGATCTAACTGTTGCTTTAGCGGGATTGGAGGTTACTACATTGCCTCCTGCTGAGGCAACGCAGTCCACGCATATAACTGTGGAGGGTTTTGAAGGGGAATATGGTGGGATCGAATTTAGCAATGATCAGGCCACCATGGAGGAGACTTTTGAGGGATTCAGCGATGCATGGGGTGGTGGATTGGATGCATCGGAGTTCGTTGGACCTAAGAATATTGCCAAAAAGGAAGGGCTTAGTGGGCTCGAACTGTTGCAAACAGGCCCGGATGCTGCTCCGGCTGCTGCTGCTGCTGGTGGAGCTGCAGGTACTCCACTTGAGAATCTTTTAGTGAAAAAGACAGAAATGAAGGGTCCAGAAATGTACATTGTAGAGCAAATTAGTGCGGAGTTTAGGGAATCGTTGCTGTCTAGAGTGGGGTTAATGGGTGTCGTTTACTTGAGAACATTGCCTAAGAAAACTTCGGGTGATGATGAAGATACTGAGTTTTCGTTTAGGGTTGAGGGTACAAGTGCGGTGAAGAGATTTGTTGTGCAGAGTTCCAAGATTAGTAGTTTAGGTAACGGGATGTTTCATGTGAGAACAGCTCCTGATGATGAGCCAATGCCGATTTTGAAGTACAGTTTGCTTCCTAAGTTAACACCATTGCCTTTAAGAGTTCGTTTGATAAAAAGACATAGTGGAACTTTGCTTTCGGTGATGATACAATATGTTTCGAACCCCGACTTGCCTGTGCCATTGAATGATGTAACGTTTGTATTGAAACTACCTGTGGATCCTACGTTGTTGAAGGTTTCGCCTAAAGCTGTGTTGAATAGGTCTGATAGAGAATTGAAGTGGCTTGTGCCAGAAATTCCACAAAAGGGCTCTCCTGGTCGATTGAGAGTGAGAATGCCTGTGGATTCTAGTGAGGAAGATAGTGAAGATGAGCTTGATGTTGTTTGCTATGTGAAATTTTCTGTACAAGGGATTCAATCGTTGTCTGGGGTCTGTCTGCGGCCTGCTACTGAGGGTAAGACAGACTTTTATGAGGTTAGTCACAAGTATGAGACTGGGGTTTACATGTGCAATTAATTCATGGTTATACGAATTTCCTCATTGATTGTTGTGTTTCATTTTGTTTCTTTTTATGTGGAGGTCCAGGAGATGTGTAATTTGTGTGCGCTTGTACTATTCTTTTATACTGAACTTGTAATTCAGATCTAGGGTTAAGTGAAAGCTTTGTGGCTTTTGTTCTCTATTATTGATTGTCATTTGTGGATACTATTTTTTGTTCTTTACATGCTTGTTTAGTTTGTTTTTCTCTAAATTTGGAATTCTAATTTTCAAATATGCATGCTTGTTAGAATAGAAAGTCAGTGTAAGCAGAAGAGTGATCTTGTTTCTCCAATCGCAGTCTTGACATCTTTGCTATTGTGAATTTGCAAGTTCTAACATGTGGAAGAAGCATTGTTGACGTTTAATTGTGATATCTTTTCTAGAAGCTCTGAGAGTGGAAATATTGTTCTTCTGGTTGTGCAATGTAACACAGGTTAAATTTGGTTGAAGTTTAATTTAAAACAAAAAAATGGTTGAAGTGAGTTGTTGATAATGGAATAGTGTCAGGACTTGTTATTACTTATCGCAAATCTTTTAAAGCCATTAACCTGAAAGATGCTGTTTATGAAATTGTGGTGCATTTATGGGGAGATAAACAAGGGCAACAAGGGGAGCTTGCTTCTTATAGAATATGGATTCTATATTGTAATTGCTTTTAATTTTGTACAAGGCTGGCTAAAGTCTTCTAGTTAATTCTTTGTAAGAAACATGGTCAAGATGGATTTTTACTGAAAGAAAAAATAGTGAAAAAGTAGAAAGGAAACAAATGATACGGTTTCTGCTACTTGACAGCAGGTTCTATTTGTTTTCCATGGTCTGAAGGCGAATAGCCTATTTTCTTCAGTTAGGGTGCATATGTAGGACCATATTATTTGTACAAATTTGATTTTAAAGCTCCAAGATTAGTGGTTGAGATGCTATTTTGTTCTTTAAAGTTTAAACAGGAGTGAGAGTATAGAGAGAGGGATGTGAAAGCCAGGACAAGTTACTGTAGGGGTTGGCTTAGAATTTTTGCCTTAATCTCTAGGTTGCATTATAAATGGCTACCTGTTAGATTAAAGTTGAATAATCAGTACATATTGACATATGAATGCCAGTAAGTTTTAGAGATGTTCAAGTAATTTGGCATGGTTTTGAGTGTCTTGGGTCATTTGCTCCGTAGGTCTCCTGGTTATATTTGTTTGAAACAGTTAGTGTACACTCCATTCAGTCAATTTAGTGACATTTTTGGATGATAATTGTAGGAAAGCTATCCATTTGCCTTTCACCATGAGAATTTTTTGTATTTTGTTGCTATTCAGGTGACCAACTTAGGCAATCTGTTTGAGATAGATAAATTGATCATAGGGAAACAAGAGATTTTGATTCAAATTCTTTAAGTTTTGCCTTTCATTTTTTTGGGGTGGGGGGGTGTCGTTGTGAGCTTCTTTCAAATGGTAACCTTATAAGGTGTAATCTTATGCTATCCAATATTGGTTTGAGAGACATCATGATGAACTGAACCGTGTTTTCATATGATATCTATTCTAGTATGTTGATGCAACACTTGGCTGGACTTCTTGTTCGATATACATTTGAGATCATTTGCCCTAGAAATTGAAAGTTATTTCAGCGTTATTATTCTACAAGAAGTTGGTGAGACCTATTAAAGAAGTTTATCGGCCATGGACTGCTACTAACTCAATATTGTGAGCCGTTAACTGAAATGCAGATCAGGAGACCCAGAACTTACTCAATTTAGGTGTACCCTTGCTTAACATTGAAAAAAATAGTGTTAAAACCATAAGTATAAACAAAATGGAACAAAATCAACAAAAAAGGGTACCCTTTTTATTTGAGGGTTTAGGGTTGAAAATGGAAACGAGAAGAGAGTGAAAGAGGATGGTCATATATTTTAGAAAGGGTGAACCTTTTTTTCAAAAAGGAAAAAATTGTTTCAAAACAGATGGGCGAGTAATATGTTTGTATATTTATTTATAATCACAAGCTTATGTATAAGGAAAGAAATATGTACAAATCATAATCCTCATAACATAGGAATGGGGTCAACTATTTCATTATTGTACTCCTTATAACATAGAAACAAGGTCAACTATTTCATTATTGATAATTTCTAAATTGAGGATGTTTCTGCGAGTCTTGTCTCAGGGAAATTGGCTCAAGCAGGAGAGGTGGTCACTAATCTGGTGCGAGCTGAGGCGCCCACCTCGAGCACTTTCAGCCTTGAGGCAGTGCCTTAGATTGAGTTTAAAACAGTGCCCTTGCTCTAGAGTGTATGTGTACAAAGTATTGAGTGGCATGGTTACACTCTATTTTGATGTCTGAAATTGCATGAAAATAAATGAATAATGCTGGATTATCCAAATAATGTAGCATACTAGTTGTAATTACCATATCAATCGTGAGATGCTATGATAGATTATGTGTTAGGTACAACTCATATATTTAGGCAATTAGTGTGGACAATCTAGCATTACTACAAATGAGCACTATACTGCATGAACAGAAATATTTTCAACCAGTGTCATTTTTTTTTTATAGGATTTCAACCAGTGTCATTGAGAAATGACTTTGACTCAATGAAATGAAGTTGGAATTTGATTTCATTAATGCAAGAGAGAGGGAGACAGAGATGAAAGCTTTGTTTATGTTGTTATGTATTTACACATTCAAATAGAACAATCTCATTTATCACTTAGTGTATTACAAGCAACTGATTTGGCATCAATGTCAGTTGTTAAATCATCAAACCAGTTTATCATTGATTTGGGTGATTTATGTGACTAGTTATATTGCATAGGAGAGTTCTTTCCTTTTAGAATATTGTTCAATCATCGTCGTGGGATTAGCCAACACATTGGTTAGAATGTTACTTGATGAGTTGATGTTACGTACTCTTGCTTCATTTCCTCCTTGTCATTGAATTAGATTGGCTTCTATTGGATTCTTGTCTTGCTGATTCTTAAATAATTGCATGTGTTCTCATATCTTTCAGTTACCAAATCGTTGAGCTGATTAAATTCATTTTCCTAATTTTATTGTATTGGATTAAGGAATTCTGAAAGCTGGTATGAACAACCTTGCTTCGTTCACTTTTACTATATGAATTAATGTATTCCAGAATTCTACTTTGGTGAGTGTATGTCCTCATCTGGTAGTGGTTGCTGGATTGAATATTAGTTTTGGGCTACTGACTACTGCTGTGTGTAAAATAGGGTTTGCTATTCGAAACACTGATTCTGCCTGGTTATCCCTCAGTAGGAGTTTAATTCTCTGTTTTTCTAATTATAGTCGCTTTGGACCACGGGGACCTTAAGTAGGCGTCATACCCAAATATGTTCTTTGGGTGAAAATAACTAAATATTTTTTCTTTAAATTCTTAATGCATCTTTTGTTAGAGGAATCTGAATCTTGCATTTTGGGTGTACAATTGTGCCAAAAACGGCTTATGAATCCTTACTGGGTGCGTGTGGTAGTTTTTTTTTCTGTCTCTTTCTCTCATCATAAATATTAAGTTATTAGGAAGCTTTGTCTGGGCATGTTTGATGAAACATTCCCAACGCTGCTCCTTTGGTGTATCTGGGGAAAGTGCATATAAGTTCGCGATTAGCAAATATAAACAAAAGAAATAGTTACAAATTCAGTCTCTGGTGAGACTAGAGTGTCATATTATGATTGAATGTCGACTTAAGTAGTTTCAAATGTTAATTTTATGAAAACTATTTTCATATTGGGTGTATACTACGATGGTGCATTGGAACCTTCAACTTGGTTTTATCATTTTGATTAGGGATGACATCGGATTGGATCGGGACCGGATCGGTCCATTTCATATTTGATTCAATTTTTTTGGTGGGGTGGGGTGCCCCAAACCTGACATATGTCTCAAACAAGTTGTTACTTTTCGTCCCAAATTCAAACTCGATTGGGGCGGCTTGCCTTAAACTCGATTTATTTGATCTAGTGTAATTTTTAACAAATCACATCATTAATATTAAAAAATAAAGATATAAGTAAAAAATAATAATTTAAAATTACAATAATTCAATCTTACCTCCAATATAACATCACATTAAATAATTATCGATGTAAAATTCATAAACAACATATATATATTTTAATACAAATACTAAAATAATTAGTGCTTAAAAAAGTTTCATTACAAATATTAAATATCAAATACCAAAGTACTTATTACATATATGACAAAATTTCAGTATGCACACAAAAATATTATTGTTACATAGTAAAATTCCCTCATAAATACCAAAATAATAATTATAAGACAATAGTGTCGACATTTATATTGCAATGGGTCGAACCGAGATCAGATTAGTCCGTTTCAAACCCGATCCATGCCTTTAATAGATCGTTACTTTTCACTCCAAACTTGTTCCAAACGGAGTGGTGTCTTCCTGATTTGGGTTGGATCAGGTATTTTTACTATCCTTAATTGTGATATCCAAATTGCAACAGAACGTTATCCATAATGATTTAGCTTGTATTTATATAGAAGATCACAAATCTTATCAAATTGCATAGATATCATGGTGTAGTGGAAGTTTGTTTCGAAATCAAAACGAATAAACGATAAAGAAACAATAAAACTAAAATATAAATTTTATTATCACTCAAGAAAATAATCAATAACATAGTAAACATAAACAAATCAAGCCTTTTTATAATGAATCTAATCTTAAAACTATTAGAAATAGGAATCCTAATTGGCTTTTAACTTTCTAATTTGAAACTAATTGAAACTAGAATACTTAATCTTAAAGAAATTTAAATTCTATTCCTATAAGAACTCTATTTCCTAATTTTGTCCTACATCAAATCCTCTCCTCTTGAAAAAAACTTGCCCTCAAGTTTTGATTCAATCATGCTGTAACTCCCAACAAACAATGGCTTCCCCTTCATCTCCTTCGGTATACTCAGCCCCTTCATAAATATCATCATCTTCTACCGAGTAGCCCACCGTTTTCTCTTTTTCAGCAAAATTAACAGTCCTTCGATTAAGGCAGCTATTCGAAAGATGTTCCTAGCATACTTTTGGTACTAACATATAGATAACAATTTACACATCACATAAGGTTTTATACAAATATCACGGATGTGCCTACTAGCTAATGAGTCTACATACTAGTATATAGACGTATTAGTATATGTGGGAGGACTCTTTGATGATCACAATAAGGATTTGGTTTTTAACTTCAAGCATGAGTGTTTTGTTTTAAAAATTTAATCCTCGCTTATACTTGTAAGTTTATGATTTAGCATATTTGGAACATGAATTCGAAACTTATAATTTCTATATTTGTGAAATGCATATTTATTTTATATATTTATGTTAAGAAAGTTATATTGATTAGTATGCTTATTAAGTTTTTAAACTCATTTAGTATCTTGTGATTCCAAATTAATGTGGTTTCATTTTGTGCTTAGAATGAATTGGCATTTCAGGGTTCTTGATTTCTTAGGCAATATGACTTATGTCATTTGTACTTTCTTTAGAATTATTTCTTTTTGAATAAGAACTTTGATGGTTGTATTTGTTTCTAGATACTTTATTTCGGGATTCATTATAAGCTGGTTTGATATGATAAGTTAGTCGTATTTTGATCTTCGGGTTAGGTGTGACATTAATGGAGATTGGAGGATTTTCATGGAGGAGTTATGGGTTGGACCCATCTCTATCAATAGATGGAGATCAGCTTTGATCTCTTTCATAGAGAACATTTCGACCCTATGAAAGAGATCAACTGATCTCCCTTTAAGGGATTTTGTTTCTAATTTTTATTTTTATAATTATTTTATTATTTTTTATATTTAATTTAATTAAGTTATTATTATTAATTTATAAAAAATATGGTAAATGGGTAAATCAAGTATTTCAAACCATTTGACCAATCAACCATTAATTCTAACGATTGACCATTAATTTGGTCCAGGGTAGTTTTCTGTTGTAAGTTCAATATATTTGTAATTAACTTATTTTGTGTCAAAATGCTTTTATATGTATTATTAGCTTCATAAGTTTTGATGTTATTAATTTAAAGCAAAAGGATGAAGATTTAAGCTCAAAAAGTCAAGACTTGTTGATTTTAAGTGATTAGCAAAACCCAAAAAGGTAAGTTCGCATTTGATGTGATCAACCGTCTTTATGTTGCATTCATGGTCATACATTTAGTAAATCATGTCTTAGGAGCTTAAGCATGTAGTTTTATAACTCATAGTTATGCATTCATTACATATGTTGTGTGTCATTTTCAAAGATTTTTTTTTTCTTTTTTTTTTTAAGATAAGATGAAGTAATTACCTTTATCTCATCTTAACCGATGTTATCTCTAACAGCAAACCCTTTGGTCAAGGATATTTTTCTATAATTCAGATAAACATATGGTCTGAGTATTTTTTTTTTCCCAATGCTAGGCATTTTATTAATATTTGATTATTATATTTTAGTTTTTTATTTTAATTGTTGTGCAAAGACAAAGAAGAAAGGAGATAAAATTGAAGATAAAGAATTTTTTTGTTATATTTTTAGTTAAAATAAGGGGCATATTAATCTTTTTTATACGTTTGACCATTGATCATTTGGAGTTAACAGGTTAATCCAACGGCAAGGGATGTAGCTGCTACACTCCCAAGCTGTTAGGTAATATGTGTGTAATTATACCCTAAACTCATATATTCTTGTAATTATATCAAATGTCAAGCATGTTTATAAAATTTGCTCATATAATGAAAGTCCATAAAAATGGTAGCGAAAGTGAGAGAGGAGGCAGCACCTTTCCCTAACTCTTGAGTTATGAAAAATTTCCTAATAATTTAAGATCATTGGACAATGATAACATTTTTCTTCCCATCTAAAAATTGATATTTTTTGAGCAAATGTCTAACTCAGTCACGAAATGTATTCAATTCATTTTATATTAATCTTTTTCACTTTTTTCATATTTTTTTTCTAATACTTTGATGCATCCAAAGAAGAAAGATAATGAGGAAGCATGTGATAAAATGAGATTAGCTTGATGTATTTTACAATTGTAAGTTTATTAGGTTTGTTAACTTTATAGTCTTGGTTGGTGAGTCGTTAAAGTGTTGTAAAAATGTGATGTTTGTTATTACTTAGGGGTATTTTGGAAATTTTAGGGCATTGTTGCAACTTATTTCCATAAGGGCTAACTATGCAAATGGCTGTATTGAATGAGCCACTTTTTATAAATTTTTTTACTTTGATATTTTATATAATTACAAGTTAATCATAATTCTATTAACAGTACCTATAATTAGAGATCTGTTATGACTTACTGAATTTAAATAATTCATATATAGTTTGAAAATCTACTCTTATAACAAAGAGTGATATATGAAAGAAGTACATTAACAATTTGAATTATGAGTTAATGTGTATTTTAAATTTATATTTTTTAATCTTATATAATAGGTGATATTTTATAGATATATCACAACTTCATTTATGAAAACTACAATTGAGAAAGTGGTTGACAATATCACCATTATTTTTATTTAAATCAAACTCAATTTAGATGAGGATATTTGGAGCATGCAATGCTGCACGATCAAACGATCAAATAAACTTTTACGATTTACTTGATAAACATAATATATATATATATATATATTTTTGAGTTCCTAATTGTTTTCTTTTTCTTTTATAATTGCTTACTACTCAAGAAATTTTCATTGAATTCCATATATATTATCAAGATATAGGTTTTTTTCTTTTTTTAAAACATAATACATATTATAAGTACAATTATTACAATCGGAATCTCTTAATGTATATTATCATGATATTTTACATTCCATTCTCTCTTTTTTACACTATTATTGTATGTTTTGCCAATCTCATCATTTTCTTTATATAATTTTTCATTTTTCTTTTTCTCTTTTAAGGAGAAATGGTTTCGGGACAATCAAAGGCATTCTATACAAATGGCAAAGTAGGATCCGCCGTTTTCCATCTTTTACTGTCTGTTATATGGAGTTGAAGTACAATAATAAAAAAAGTAATTGTGGTTATATATATATATATATATAAAATCTAAAAAGAAACCTTAATCTAGAAAACTAGAAAGTATTCAAGAGCTTTTGGTCTTTTCCATTTAACTATTACAAAATAGATGCTAACTACGAGATAATTAGAACATTTTTTTTTCTTCTAATATTGTAAATTTGAAGTTTTAGGGAGAGTTAGATATTCAATCTGATCACAATTTATATGGTATATTATTGGACAGACCTCATCTTATTAATTTAATCCATTTTTAATGCACTAATTATTTAAATTTTCAGAAATTGAAAAGTGCATGATCCTATGAATTGAAAAAACTGAAATGTGAAGCAACAAGGGAGAAGTACAACAATAATATTGTGGTCATTTGTGAAGTATTAATTAGGCAGGCAATTTCACACAAAATTTGTCAATATATAATTGAAAATTGATAAAACAATTTGGAATCGTAATGAAACTTTATTGATATAATTTATATCGAAATTATATCAATTATGGCACATCAAAAGCGCAACTAAATTAATGGTTTGAGAATTAATGCAAAAGACAAGCTACCAAATGTGACAAATCAATTATATCCGAAATTATTTAGCCATAGCCCACTCATGAATAAATTTAGTACATTAATCTTAATTATATGGGTAGTTTATTGAGAGTCCACTAACTCTTTCAGAATTCAAGAGATATAAAAAAGATACTTTGTTTCAAAAATATTTTTAAGGGACATATTACATTTATAATCCTGACTTTTAACATAATAACATAAATAATGTTAATTTTTTTATAATTACACAAAAATATATTTGACCGTTTTAATTTATCAGCTATGAAGGAGCATTGCAAAGTCCCCTTGAGGTTTGACTATCTGTAAAAAGTATCCTCTACTTTTGAATTGATAAAAATTTTCTTACTATTTTTCAAAATCACCTTTTACCTTTTCAAAACTTAATTGAAAAATTCTCTACTTGTGCTTTACTTAATTATTTAAATATAATTTTATTTTTTGATAATTTATCAGTTTTGATGGGATAATATACTTTTTTTTTTTTTAACTTGCTTTCAACTCACATGTAAAAAAATATTTTATTATAAACCTTTAAGTCCACTGTTAATCTAATGGCAGTCAACACAATCAAAAGTTCTTTTATATAACTATAATAAAATTGATATTTTTATTTCCTATATTTGTCAAATATTAGGGACCTTAATGCATTTATCATGTTTTTAATATAACATCTCCCAAACACTTATGGAGCATTATGACTTCCCATATGCCCTGTCTAGTTGAAGTGTTCAACTCCAGGCTGCATAATGTTTAGGCAAAAATAAAAGAAGCATTTTGTTTTTTGTTTCTCCATGCAATTGTCCATCCCAAAAAGTGCCACTTCAAGAAACATTGAATTTCTACAGTCAACAGGCTTGGTATTTCCATCATAAAAATAAATTCAAAGCCATAATTTGCCGGCATTATGATTGTTGGCAGCATGATAAAGGTATTATTATGATCATCGAGTAAGTGGAGGAATTACCCAAGTACTTTACTTCACAAGTTAGATTGTATTATTTCGCATGGGGACAAACAAAAAATAATTGTATAGGTTGATTTAAACACTAAGTTTAACTTATTAATTGACACTTTCAAACCATCATAATTTGCTTTTTATATATGTTTAAGAAGTTTTTAATTATGAATATTCATTCAATATAATCTATTCTATGTTTGAACTATTACCCTACAGGTTAAGTGGTATTTCAAAAAAAAAAAGAAAAAAAAAAGTAGTAATAATGGGAACTAAATTAAACTTATCATTCAAGCATCAAGCCAGAAGCAGAACCAGAAGATTAAAATTGGAGAGCCATAGTACACAAACTAAATTGTCTACAATATGTATGATAATAAAGTAGATATGTGAGTTCTTATAAAAGAACAAATTAAATTTATATCACAATTCAAAGTTATAATTAATAAGAATCTCAAATTAAAGTGTGTGAGAATTTCCTCTAAAAAATCAAAATTAGAATCACACATAATAGTCCTAATAGAATGTTTAGCTCTTTATTTATTTATTATATTACTTTTCTTGTGTTGCAAGCAAATCTAAGTCCTTTAACTAATCCTAAAAAACCAATCATGTAGGGGAAAAAAGTTAAAATAAAAAGAGAGAAATTATTTACGTTGTCGAGAGATTAAAAGTCTTAAGATTTCAATCAAAATAAATTGCTTAGTTGTTAAATATGAGTGTATCGGGATAAAAAGTGTAAATTAATAATGTTTAAATTTATATCCTTTAATTTACTAACCTGTGAGATACAAAACATAAAAATATTAAGTTGACATTAGAATAAAATACATAGTTTAAAATACTTATTTTATCATATAAATACTAACATTTTTTGTTTTAAAAATAAAATGTTAGTATTCAAGAAACATCAGTAACAACAATATTTAAAATACAATCTGCAAGAGGAAAAAACTAAAATTAAGTAAAATTACTTCTAAACACATGAGTTGCTTGTCTATTAGTTGTTTCATTACCCTTTCTAGAAGTAAATTGGCACCTGAACATCGTCAAGCTCCACTAACAAAAGCGAATTTCAAACCCTCTGAAACTGTCATGCATTCAGCTAGAAAATGAGTAAAAAAACCAGACATTTTCAATAAAAGAGCACATTTAACCTCTCCAAGATGATTGTGAATCAAAACTTTAATTCCTATAAATCTAGTGATGTTATCCGTTGCTGCATCCACATTTAGTTTAAGAGAGCCTCTATTAGGAGGTTGCCACTTAACATACAAAACAAGAGAAAATACAACTAAAATTTCTTTATTAATTCCATTTAACTTTTGGAACTTCAAAAGATAATAAACAGTTTCCTCCAAGATCAGCTCTTCCTTCTTAAGAGTACCACCATGAATAGTATTGTTCCTATCCCCCTAGAGGTGCCAAAGCACCATATATTAAAAAATTAACTCTTTAATACTTTAAATGTTAGTATTTTTTAACATATGTTTTAGTTAATCATGTTCATCAAGATGGAGAGATCGAATACGTTTGGAATTTTTAGGTTGTTATTTATAATAATAAGAGCAATATTATCATTAGAAAAGATTAATGAACCAAAATGGCTTCCCTTGTTTCCTCTATAAGCTTGTTTAGGGAAAACCATTTAGGGATGGCTTCTAGTGGAAGAGCTTTTAGATCTCATAAGCTCTTTTTTATTTTTTATCCAAACAATATCAAAAGCTGCTTTTAAACACTAAAAGCGCTTTTGGATCCGTTAAAAGCTTGCCAAATAGGATTTTAGTGGAACTTGAACCGCACCACTAAAACGGAGGGCCAGGTGCACAACCAATTTTATTAGAACATGACTTGTTATTGCAAAAGAAAGTTACACGCATGAAAACATATGAATTTAGCATTAAAATAGAAAAAATTGTATTAGGGTTCAATATAATTAAGACAGTATTTTTTTTTGGACTGTATAATTATAAAAATTAGACAAATTAATCATTTAGTTAAAATGGTATTATATCATCCAATCAAAAACAGTGAGATTTCACTAAATCAAAAGTAAAAGAGAGTAAAGGGATTGGAACAAAGGTTTGATAGTTGCCATCATATTACTCTTCTTTTGTGTCAATTTAATTAATCTACCATAAAAGTTCAAAGATGTTTAAACATACATGCTCATTACATTGGCAATAACTTCTTCTCTCCGTAACCTAATTAAAATTGCATTAAGCTCCACTTTAATTATAACTTTTGACAAATTTTCTCTTAGTTATAACTTGTTATGTGTACATGAGTTTAGCAACAATTTATTTTTTAAATACACCATTAGAGTGTAGTAAACTGAATCTAAAATATACTCAAGCCTCTCTACAATCAAGTTACATTAAATGGTAGCAACAATAATTAGTCCTCAAACCAAACCACATTAATTTTTCGGACAACATAATTTCGAGTATTCTAAAAATTCCATATGAAGTCACCGAAATAAGAAAAGTAATAAATCTAGATACTCCAAATTTAGGATTTGTCAGTTTGCTTCATGTTCCAAACGTACACGATAGTAAGTAACTAAAATATTATTAAAAAATAAAACCTTCTTGTATGATTATTATATACCACATGTTACGCAAATGTACATATCAAGAGCACATTATGGTTTATGTGGTCATTAGGTTTTTTATTTTTGTAATTCTTGTCGCAATATAGCATGCGATAACTTACTCTTCTTAGTCTCTAAGAAAAAGAAAAGTGAGAATTTCCTGTTCAAAGAAGGACTGCATACCCAATAGGGCAAGATCACATCAACTGTCCCTTTTTATAATATAAATTGTGACAGAATTTTTTCAACTACTGACTAATATACGTATATAGGAGATTGAGATTACATCTAACATATTTAATTTATGCATAATTAATCTCCAGCAAAATAACACATGTAAAAAATTGCAATTTTAAGGAATAAAAAATTGCAAGTTGAAATATTAAAAATATTTTAATCCAATATCACAGACTCACAGTTCAAAACTTGTCTCATATATATTATAATAAAAAATCAAGGTGAAAATGACCCAAACCATAGAGATCAATAAACACTACTTAATGTGATTAAATTGATATTATAAAGATTTGTTTCTCCAGCTGTTATATAAAAGTTAATCTTTTAAGTGAATCGGTCAATATCATAAGATAACAACTCATAACGTGAGCAAATCCACTTATTGTTCTTTGGCAGCACAAACAACCAACAAAGTCATTACAATTAATTTAACACTTAAATAATAACTATGGGCTTATATTATTAACAAAACAAGTAAAAACAACATTGCTTTTAACTTCATACTTCATTATCCAGCCGAAGACAGTCACCGAAAGAAAGTTCAATTATCATTAAAGAGGGCTGAAATTTGAAAATCACAAAGTTTAGTCAATATTTTTTTTTTATAGTGTAATTATCATCAAACCTGTCACCCCAACAAATTCCAGATACAAATATAAACAAAAATCCAAACCTGATATCTCAAATTTATCATGAAAATTAAATAAAGAAGTGATGATCTATAATGTCATTGTCGGGAGTCTCGTGATGATCATTCATTTCTACGGCCCCACGTAAACAAACATACGCCAAGCTCTGAAAATACATACGCCATCGACTGAGTGCACATAATCATCCCATGTTCCGGCACTGTACATTAATATTTCTTCTGAGTAAAGTAAAAGTCATTTAAACTTCTCCCAAATGACGAAAACACCCCTCCCTTAAACATCGTCGTCGAAAGCCCATTTGGTTGGCAATTGCGTCCAACAAAATTCATACATGCGGCACGTAAAACGGCGTCGTAACTGCGATGCTCGCGTGGTCTTTGCAGCTCAACGCTTTAAGGAGCTTCCAAGAGCTCTTACTGGAGGCCCGATGACCCGGAAAATTACCGTCGGAGTCCGACGGAGGGAACATGACGGAGGAAGAGTTGCGGCGGAACTGGCGGCTCTTGATGTCGCGGAGGTCCATCTCCGGCGGGAACTTCACCATCCCGAACATGAAAAGGTACCAGCGAGGCTTCACGGCCGCCTTTGTCTTGTCGGATCTCCTGACAGACGGGTTGCGGTCCATATCCGAATCGGGTATGGAGAAACGACGTAGTTTTTGATAGTCAAGGGAGCGGCTGCTTCTGAGGAGACCGTTACTCGTCCTGGTGCTGTTGGAGCGAGCTGCTGAGTTGGTTTTCAACTCGGAGAGTGACTCGGAGCGCCGGCGAAAAGCGTAAGGCAGTGGTTGGTGGTGGTGGTGGTGGTCTGCGTTGATGGGTTGTTGTGATGATATGAGTCTGCCGCAGAAGATCATGTCTTCGGCTGGGCACATGGTCTCGGAGGATCTCAGAAACTCGAAGAGCTCCGGTGTTGGCTCCGACGAAGATCTTCTTGTTGTTGTCGTTGCACCACTAGTGCTGCTGCTGCTGCTGGTACTGTGTTCCTCCAGAGGGAGGTCGCAGAGAGACAGCGCTTCTTCTTCTTCTTCTTCTTCGTCTGCGTCGTGAAAAACAGGCTTCAGTTTTTCTACCATTTTGTTCTCAGAGAGAAGAATGGGAAACAAAACAAATATTTGTGTTATATTCTGATAAACCAGAAGGGTGGCCTTAATTTATATCTACACAAAGACCCTCGTAAAATGTTTTAACCTTCGTAGTAAAAAAAAAAAAAATATATATATATATATATATATATATTTAACCTTCATTCTCTTTATTTATTTATTTTAAAATTAAAACAAAAACCTTACTCCCCAAATGAGAATATTAATATTTATATATATAATGTTATTCATCAATAATAATTATTAGATTGGTTTAACGATGATTATTGAACAATATATAAGTATTGTTATTAATGGATAATTTGATTTTATTAACTTATTAGTTGAATAAAATTAATCATTAATAACAATTCTTAAATATATTTTTATAACTATTTAAAGATTATTGTTGATTAGTAGTCTTATTGAACTACTAGAGTAGTCAAACTATATATATATATTCTTACATTGAAACTATAATTACTCTAATATAGGATATTTATAAATTAAATGAACGTGTTTAAACGAGAAACATCATTAGAGGTGAGAAGAGATATATATGAGCCTCATTATATATTAATAAATTTTAATTTTATTTAAATATTGATTTAAGTTTGTACAGTTTTTTGTGTCCAGTGGATTTAAATGTTTTGCACAAATTTTGTTGAAAGACATTCGTGTGGACCTAGTCCGAACGGAAGAAATGGAAATGAAACGTAAGATTCGAGTTAAAATATACGAAGGGAGAGAGGAGGACAAATGGACAAGTGTGGAGAAAAGATTGGGGCCCAGTAATTTTCATGTTTGAAGTCCTCAATACAAAGTGACAGTTATGTTTCATAGTTTTACTCCCATTGTCCGTTCCGTGTTTAGCTTCCAGAAGGATATCAAAGAACAAAAAACCATACAAAAGCATCTAGAAACTCCAATGCGCAATTTACAAGGACTAGGATAGGCACGGTCAGAGACACTATTAATGTCTCTAATTTTGAGGTGACTGGGTCAGAGATCTAATGGCAAATCATTATCTACAGTTTGTGGATTTAATTAATTAATTAGTATTATTATTGCCATTAAGTTTCAACAAACTCTCAGCTAATTTTGGATGCTATTGTTTGTAGCTTGGGTAGGCCATGTTAATTGGTTGGCGGGTACAAAAAGAACCGTCAAAGGTGATCCGTTTGTGTACGACACTCCCAATCGGGGCCTAATACGTAATCCATCAGTCGTATTTATAAACCCAACCATTTGAAAGATGACAAGCACTTGAAAATTGTTTGCCCGTCAAATACAAACTTGTCATTCTTAGCATATAACTCAAAATGGTAGGAAATATTATTGTGATCATGGTGAGGTTTGTATTCCATCCGGTCATTCTTATGAAGACTAGTGAGATACCTATTATAGGTGTTTGGAATTAGAAATGGGAGCAATTGGAAGAAAAAGAATCCTGAGAAAGATACAATTTGTTGGAGGTGTGGACAATCTGGATATATCAAGAAAGATTGTCAAAGTAGAGTGGGTTCAGCAAAAGACTCTAAGTCGAAAGCTAACTGTGTCTCTCTCCTCATGAAAGACAATAATTTCCTTTAAGAAGTAAGAAATACATCCTTATGGTATATCCACTTTGTCATGGAAGATGATGTGTTATTGTTAGCGGATCCATAATTACACACGAGCATTGGTTTGACATTGATGTAAGTTATGTGATGGAATGTATGTCGATGGTTGATGAACTTCCAATAAAGGCAAACGTGGAAGTTGCGTTATAAATTATCAACAAGTTTTTCGACATGTGCTGAACTGAAATTCTTGAAATTTATTGATTCTAAGTGAATATACTCTTTTATGATGGAGTATGATAGTTCCCTAAGTTGAGAATTATGATTATCAGTACAGAATTATGAAAGACAATGATTTCCTTTGAGAAGTAAGAAGTAAGAAGTACATTCTCATGATATATCCCTTTTGTCATAGAAGAGGATGTGTTGTTGTTAGCAGATCTATAATTGCACGCGAGCATTGGTTTGGCATTGATGTAAGTTGTGTGATGAAATGTATGCCGATGGTTGATGAATTTCCAATAAAGTCAAACGTGGGAGTTGCACTATAAATTTTTAGTAGGTTTTTCGACATGTGCTGAACTGAAATTCTTGGAATTTATTAATTCTAAGTTAATGTACTATTTTATGATGGAGTATGATAGTTCCCTAAATTGAGAATTATAATTATCGGTATAGACAACGATTGAACTGTAGTTATAGCAGATGTTTCTTTTATTTAGTTAAAGTGGAGATTGTTAAGAAATTGCCAAAATAAAAGATAATCTTAGTCCCACATTGGAAAGAAAGTAAGGGTGAAAGAATTTTCAAACCTATATAAGGAGTTGAAGGGTTTTATTTCTAATTATCATAGTCAAAGACACTTTAAACATTATGTTTGACTCTAGTTAAAATTCTTTTCTTGTTTCTCTTATTTTAGAGTATAGAAGAGTGTAAGTTAATATATACTTTGAAGAGTATGAGTGTATTGGGGTTAGTGGATTTGAGAGAATAATATGTGATTGTAAGAATTTTTTACACAATGAATTTCATTCTAAAGGTCATGGTGTTTCCTATTTTGAAGTTTTCTAAGCAAATTCTTATATTTTAGTGATTATTATTATTATTTATGATATTTCTATATAAGGCAGGTCTCTAAATGAGATTTTTAGAGCTAATTTTCCTAACAATTAACAAGTCATTAGATGTTGAAGATTAGAGCATCATATAACTTGATTATATCAAGACATTGTCCTAGAGAGGCACAATTTGATGTACAGTGCTAAGTATGCCTTAACTATAATTGGTTTTTACAACATCTATCTAATTCCCAAATTTTTCCAATCATTTTTAAGGTCAAAGCTATGCATCGATGGATGTTGGAGTTTAATGCAAATTCATGAAATAATACAGTTTCATATAAAGATAAATATTTCTTATTGTGTCGTTGGTCAGTGCCAGTGGTGTCGTTGGTCAGTACACCGACCCTTGTATCTTAAAGGCAGAAGTTCTAGTCCCAATAAAAATAGTTTCTCACTATATATAAAAATATATAGGTTATCCTCTTACTTTATGTGGATTCTCCTTCTCATTTTTGTGTGGGTTACTCCCTCTCACACGAGAGTCACTCTCTAGACTATGCCACAGAGTCAAACCTTGCTTAGTTCTGATTGATTTCTAAACTTGTTCCAACCATAAAAAAATATATATATATATATATAATTCTTATTGTTATTTGAGTTTAATATTTAAATTTTTCTTGGTTAGTGTTATTTTCGTTGTTCATAAACTGTTTTGATTTATGATTAATTATTGTTGAAGTATGTGCTACTTGTCCAAATCCGTTGGAATTCGTATGGAGCCCGGACAGACGTCCATTTCTGGTGGTAAATGTAAAAGCAATATGGAGCCTGGATGAGGTGATTCCTTGCGGAAGGCTTAGTTCAATCGTAATTTTCTCAACCTTGAACTTCACTAGGCGTGCGGTAACGTAATGGATTGCATTTACTTCATATGCCAGTCTATGACCACATTATTATTGCAGTTAATAAATGTTAAAATTAATAGTTAAGGTGTTTATGGGTGTTTTTTTTTTTTTTTTTAATTTATGGCTTATGAGTCAAAATATTTTGATAGTGTGAGATTGTCATATAGCACGCTGGATTATATGGGTTGTGCAAAATCTTGAAGTGACTGTTTGGAAATGAGTTTCAAAACTAAATGTGTTAGGTGTAAGAAATTTGTTAATTTTGAAGTTCACATCAGCGGTGACGTGCGTTGTTGATGTATTTTTTTCAGCCTTACGTTACACATTATCAATGCATATTAAGATAATGTGCTCATGGACAATTTCATGCTCTTGAGAGAATTTTTGAAAAGTTTAATAGTCAACATTTGGTCGTGAACTAATTGACGTCATGGTAGATATTTTGTGTGCAAGATGACTTCCACTTTTCAAATGGACTTTAATGCATCGTATTTATTTATTATTAATATTCATTAGGAGGAATCGGACCCACAACTTTATATAGAACGAGTATGTACTTAGCCAACTGCACTAACAGTTAATGAATTTTAAGCTATAGAATTGAAGTGATGAAAAGAGAGCAGTGATGAACAACTTGTGCTCAAGAGGGTGTATATGTATATATATATTTTAGAAAAATATGATGAGGTTGGACTTTTGGACTAAATCAATTTCCTTAAAAAAAAAAAAAAAAAAAAAAAGTCATGCCAACACATCATTTACTAGTATAGTTGATTGAGTATTTTCCTTCATCTTTTGAGATTGGGGATTCAATCCATCTTAATAAATATTAACACTAGTTTGGGTAGCCATCTCTCCTATTGATTGTGAGAGTAGTTTGTCTTTCATTTTTAAATGTAGTTATTCATATAATGCCATTCTAATCATATGTAATTTTGGTTGGTCTAGCAGTTTGTTCTCCAGACAGTGCTATTCTAATCATGTGTAATTTTTGTGGGTCTTGATATTTGTCTAACTCATAAAGTGTTAGCTTTTTTTTTTTTAAAAAAAAAAATGCCATGACATTTTTGGAATTGGAAGCTTACTTTTATGTTAGCTTCAAATTATTTATTGTTTGATTATATATGTGAATTTTGGTTGACATGCGTATGTTTAAATCAATGTTAGGTGCTTACAATTTACATTATGCATACTTCATGTATCTTGGGTAGATTTGTCCAAAGCAAATAAATTTTTGAACATTTATTTAGTAGGCACCATTGATTTAGAATAAAAACTGTATAATCTACACTAGTGGTTAAAGATGCTTCGGTGGTTATATTTATAGGGTTTTGGTGGAGATGGAGTATCTTGGTCTATTATGAAGTCCAGGTTCATGTTTTGCATTTATCCTATTAATACAAACCCTCCTTTAAAATAAACATATTAATCAGGTACATAATGGAAAATAGTTGTGATATACATAGTAGCTACTTGAATCTAGAAGAGAGTAGGATCTTGTATAATCAGAGATAATTTTGGCCAATTCTCTGGCAAAAACGGCTAAGTAAGAGGTAAGTAGTCTAAACTTTTAGTTTATGTTTGATATGTGGGATTGAGATTGGAAATGAGAATGAGACCGGAAGGGATTGAGATTAGATTGGATTATATTAGATTAAAAAATTATTGTCTCATGTTTGATAAAACTTGAAATTAGATTAAAATTATACCACATTATACTTAGTATAGAATGAGATTGGAATGGATAAAATTAATTTAAATATTTTATTATATACTTAAAATTAATTTTTTTTAAAAATCTTTAAAAAATTTGGAAAAAAAAAAAAAGGTGGAGATTCATCAGATTAGATCTCCAATGTCCAACATCATCAAGAACATCATCAACAACCTAGTTCGAACTTCTGGATTCAATTTACCAGAATATCATCAAGAACATCATCAACACCCAAAACTAGCATCATCTTCCACCAAATCAACACCCAAAATAACACCATCTTCTAAGCTCAATCTACTAGAACCAAAACCAACCAATCCCACCATCTTCTGGGTTTGATCTACCAAAACCACCTCTGGTTTTGGGTTCTATTAAACTCAGATTACAACATCAACAAAAAAACAAATATTGGTAGAGAGAATGCCTTACTAGATGATGAAGATGAACCCAGACCACAACATCAACGGTGAGAAAGCATTACAGCGGGATGAAGGAGATGGTGAGAGAGAGAGAGAGAGGAATAGGTTTACTACCAAGGCAAAAAATGAAATCCCACCATCTCACACGGGATTTTGTTTCCTACCTTGACAAGAATGGGTGGTGGACCTGGGCAGGGAAATATCTCATCCCCTCCCATGCCAAAACATAGGATTGAGTGGGATTGGGAAATTTTTTTCCAATCCCACCCCAAATCCCATGAAACAAACATAGCGTTAGGGGATAAGATTATCCTAGATCACAAGACGAGCAATGGTCACCATATATATGGGTGTAATGATAAGTCACTTATTGTCTTGTTGGCACTATAGTTCTATACATTTTTGTGCGTCTATCGTATGATGAGCTAGTGCTCTTAATGAACTGTATAGCTTGATTAATGAATGGTGGTGTGCCAAAATTGCAGTGCATACATGATGGATATTAACCTATATGCAGGTGGAATTGGGTTGGTTCCTATGAGAGCTTAGCTAGGCATCTCTAGAGAAGTCATGAAAAGCTGTAAGGCGCAAGCCCGTTAACATCGTTAGAACGACTTATTTATAATTTAGAAGTTTGTGTGAGCAATTAGTTCTTTGATTCACACAAAGGGACCTTGTTTCATGGAACAAGTTTCACCAAGTTCCTATGAAATACGATTAGTTATCCAGTGGTTGGTTCATAGTACTATTATACTACTGGTTATAGTGAATGAGAATGAATTATAAGCTCTTAATGAACTCTACATCTCGATTAATGAGTGGTGGTACGCAAAAACTGCAATGTACACCAGATGGAGATTAACCTATATGTATGTGGAATGGGGTTGGTTCCTATGAGAGCTAATTAGCTAGGGATCTTTAGAAATATATGAAAACGTACAAGGGCAGGGCCATTAACATCGTTAGAACAACTTATTTATAATTTAAAAGTTTGTGTGAGCAATTAGTTTAAAGCACCACTAATTGCTATGAGCCAATTTCCTTTGTGTGAGAAATTGAATTTGTAAAATGACATGTATGTATGTTAGAGAAATTAGGATGTTGATACTAAATAGAGATGGAAGGTGAGGAAGCCACTGAAAAAAAGCTTCTTTATTTTGTGTTTGAAATTGTAATTTTTCATGATATGTTTGTAGTTTGTTCAGGTTCTATATATTCTTTTATCAAACCCTAATTTCTTTAGTTGGAATTAATTTCCTTAATTTGAGATTTCTTTTTTGAGATCTTTTTTCATTTGTTCAAGAAACATTTTTCTTTATTCAAGATCTATTTTACATTACTGATAATAGAGACTTTTCAAAAGTCTTTGAGGGGAAAAGCAACATCGAATTTGAGCCCATGATGCATCGTTGAATCTTCTTGATGAGTTGAACTAGGTTTTTCCTTGTCACATTTTTGAATTAAAATGTTTTAGCCACTATTTTTACACTTTTTCCATTTAAACATTTTTTTGTTCTATTAAAGTTGCTCAAAAATGGATTTTTTTGTCACCATCCAAGTCATCTTTATTTATCATCAACCTCGTTGTTGGCATTACCTCTTTCACCCTTCGACTATTTTTTTCATATCTTGTGTATGTACATATATATTTTTTCAATTTATATACATTGATAATTTTGTCGTTACTAATACTCAAAATTCTGATTTGGTGAGGGCTTAAAAATTCACCCATTTAAGAGTGTTAATTGATTGATTAATCAACTAATTATTAATATTATTTCCGTCTCAAACAAATTTTCGCCTAATTTTGGATACTATCGTTTGTAGTTTCGCTTGGCCGTATTATAATTGGTGCGTCCGGTACGTAAGAAGCCATTACAGTGATATGTCTGTCATTAACACCACCAATCAGTGACCAACACGCATGTCCATCGATGGCAATTAGCCATAGCATCTGAAACATGAGAAGTAACTAATTAAAGTTAAACTTGCTTGCCCGTAATCAAGTCTTAATTATTTTAATTTCAAAATAAAAAGGTCTTAATTTTTTTTTTGTTTCCTTTTTTCAGAGAAAGTATAATTTCTCATAATTTAAATAAGAGTGTCCGAAGTAATTACTGGAATTAATTTTCTCTATTAATTTGTACAATTACTAAATAATTCTTCTTAGTACAATGGTCTTGGAGAATTCAATTTCGGTCGGGTGCATTATACAGTGTGGCGTATGTGGATATATATATATATATATATATATGTATTTAATTATTTCAATTTCCATCGACCGTATATCATAACTTGTATGGATTTTTTTTTACACTTATTGTGAGAGTATTTGTCTCACATTTGTTTTTCGTTTATAAGAGCATTTGATCTTTATAAATCTTGATAAACCTTTGATCTATTTACTGTCAGTTTTATGAAAACAAATGTGTATAATTACCGAACATTTGAAGATCTTGTGGTATACAATATTATTAATATTGGTATGATTATGATTGTTTTTCTCTTTTTATCTTTTTTTATTAATCATCAAGTGGAAACTCAGTTGGAGCTAAAAATTCAAATTTAAATTATGCATCTCACAAAATTTTTTAAGAATCTTTAGAGAAGAATTCTCACTTCAATGGATTTCTAAGAAACTTGGGAATATGGATCAACAGCCTAATCTGAATTTCATGGAAGTAGTTAAAAGTTGATTCAATTTGTGATTAGTTGTTTAACATGATCGATTGCATTTGGTTATCATCGGTTCAATATTTAACGTCTGTTCACTAATTAGGTTATGGAAACGCTTTGAGAAAAAAAAAAATTTAAAACTAAAATTCATTATTGTCCTCTTTAGTCTATACTCTACTCTTTCGTTTACTACACTGTAGATATTGACGTGGTGCATGCAATACCATAAGCAACAAAATATTTAATATGCCTATAAAACAACATAATTGACAAAAAGAAAATTGTAAATACATATGAAGGATTTGGCACGTCCTGATGACTTGCAAGATGGAAAATGCAAATCATTTCACTTCATTTTGTGTCTGCTACAAAGTCCAGTCGTTACCTAACGATGTTGTTGGGACACCCTTTTTTCAATAAAAAAACAAAAGTCAATGACATATTTTTAATACTGTCTGCACAACTTCAGGCCATTTATATGCATTCTTAAATGCATATAATATCAAAGGCTTCTTCAATTTTACAACATCAATTTGGAACGTTGGAGTCTAGAAGAATTTTCAACTAAGACAGGTTAGATGTCAAGAAATAGTCAATTAAAAGAATAATACGCTGCCTGAAGATGATGTGTTTTAGTCTCTTCCACACAACCTTTAAATTTAAGTCAAAGGTGTATTTATTTTGGACTATGACCCAAACTGAAATGCTTTACTTTATAAGAAGATAGGTAGAGTTAGCTTCGTGAAGTTATAAAGCATTAATTGATAAAAAAAATTTCACAGTCAACAATATAACTTCTCCCCTTGAAATTAAATAATGATGGTAAGTGCATGCAAAGAAAAAACTTGATTATTCTGTCTTAAATCAAGATACTTTCAGCCTACTATGATGGGTTGCAGGGGCGGAACTAGACAATTGACATAGGGGGTTATTCATAAGTTAAATAATATTCCTTAAATGTTTAGCATATTAATATTTATTTTACACTTCTTAAAAGGTAAAAATCAGAAACACTTTATAAGCTAACATAAAGGTGAATAACATTCTAAGATAAATGCAAAAGAAATGGACTCCTTCACACCAAGAAGAAAAAATAGTTAAAGAAAGCACCAAAGGTTAGGGGTTAGGCTAGCTTATCCCCTCCTGTGTAGAAAACGGGCTACTGAGTAGCTTTTACCTCCTCTTTGCCTGCAAACAAAGAAAAGGAGGTCAATGATCATCGATGATTCATTGACAAAAACCCTACAACACTTAAGTTAACAGATAGTTTGAAGGAAAACCTTAATATTGAAGGTTAAAAACAAGAAAGGAAGATATCCTAAGGGCAAGAATACCTCTTGGAACCTTTAACAGTCCTCAATATTTTTGAAGGGTCCTCTTAGCACATCAAGGTTTTATTAGGTTAGAGAGAATGACTTATCCCCTCCCTTCTCAATGGCACAATACTCGTTCATATATGACTCCTTCGTTTGACCTAGATTTCTTGGTTGGAATAATTCGTCCATATTAAGATGATTCTAGGCATGAAATTACAATTCATCCTAAGAAAATAATAATTAAATAAAAATGTAAAATTGTACATAGAGAGAATACCATAGTCGTCCCCAAAAGAAGTCTATAGGGACAAAAGGTAAAATTCATCCCTAAAAAATAATTATGGGGCAAACTTTAAATTTGTCCCTAAAAGAATAATTAAAATTACATAATATAGGGCAAAATCATATTCATCCCTAAAAGACGTCTATAGGGTTGAAAGTTAAAATTTGTCCCTAAAAAATATTTATAAGAACGAAATGCAAATTCGTTCCTAGTAGAATAGTAATTAAATAAAAATATAAAATTACATACCATAGAGATGAAACCACGTTCATTCCTTAAAGACATCTATCAAGATGAAAATTAAAATTCATTCCTTAAAAGTTTGTCAATGGGGACAAAATTAAATATTTATTCCTAAAGCAAAATAATTAAATACTTAATTAAAATCATATTGTATATATAAAATAAAATCAAGTAATACATTTAAGAATTCACGTTTGTTGTATTAAGTATTAATTTAACTATATCTAAATAAGACAGTTTATAATGTACTTAGGTATAGATGTATTAGTAATCTTGATCATTCAATTTTTAATAAGTCAAGTTTAAGGACTGAAACTTGATTTCAATTAATGGATCAGTACTCTTAGATCTAATTTATTGAAAATTGAATAATCAAGATTTCAAATGTATTCTTATTCAATTACATCATAGAATGTGCTTCTAAATAAAATTAAGTATGTGTGATATACTTTAAATTGTTATTGGATGTCAAAATCTAGAAGTTATCAAACGATAAAAAGATGAAGTGTATAAACATCATTGTAGCTCAATAAACTAATTTAAAGAGAGATAAATTAATATAGAGAATAAAATAGTGAATTTATACTTTTTATCACGTTTATTGTCAAAAGTTTGGTCAAATGGATTAAATAGTTGTAATTTAAAATTTAAAAAAAAAAAACGCCTTACAAAATAATTACAAATGTGATTGAGATTAAGTTTAAATATTACTTTTAATTTTTTTTTTTTCACATTTAATAGAATTATATGTAAAATAGTTTTACTTTTGCAACATGATGTTAACAAGCAGCAACACGGTGAGAGGCCTGCTTTTGCTAGGTCCCCTGTTCGATTCTCCAAAATCCAGGCTAAATGATATTTATTCAAGGTGGGTCTGAGGAGGCCCAATATGGGAATCAATGAGTTTGGGCTTGTTGCTGGGTTGGTGCACAATTCGTGGGGTGTGGTTGGAGGTCGGACAGGGTGGTGGTTAAATATCCCTAAATGTCATGTACATTTTTTTATGGATCACAGTTTCCATTTTACCCCTTCTGTGTTTGTAACATGCACAATAATAAAAATGATCAAGAGGTTTTTTGGATATTTTCTTAAACTATAAGGATCTTTTTGGATATTTTATTAAACTATAAGGAGTATTTTGTTTATTTAATCAAATTTATAACAAAGTTCTTAACGATTTTTTAAATTAGTAATGAATTTTAACTATTACATCAAATTATAGTGGAAAATAGGATTATTCATCTTTTATATACATTTTAAATTTTGGGATGAAAATACTTTCATCCCAATAGATAATCCATTGGGAAGAAATATTTTATCCTTATAGGCTTTGAGTCGTTTTGTAATAACTAATTTGTCTCAGTAGATTATTTTGGTCCCAATAGATTTTTTATTGAGATGAAAATTTTTCATCTCAATAGATATGCTTTTGGGGATGAAACAATTTCATCCTTGTAGACAATTTTTAGAGATAAAATTGGTTTTTCATTCCCTTTCCCTATTGCTACGCACTTAAAGAAATGAAATTTGGGACAAAAATTTTCGGTCCCTATAGGATATGGGAACAAATTTTACTTTCTAAGGACAAAAATTTTTCATCTTTATTGATGATTTTTCTAGTAATGTATAAGTAATTGCAATTACATAATAACTTTCAAAAAAAATAAAATTACAACTACAAAATATAAAATTATGATAATTGCACAGACATCCCTGACATTTGAAATAATTATCTAGATATGTGAGCTTAAACCACAATTACATAAACTCTACTTCATGTTTCCTCGATGTTGCAGCTACATCTTATACCATTAGTTTACTAATATTTGACCAAACTTTGTAGTAATGTATGCAAGGTAATTTGGTCTTTTATAAGATATTAAATAAAAAAATAAATTAATGAAAGCCAATTAAAAGTAAATTAAAAAAACTTTAAAAAAAATAAGAGAACTTGAAAAAACCATTTTACAAATATATTTGAAAAAGTAAATTTTTTTTTTTAAAAAAAAAGATAGATATAAAATTCATCCCAAAAAGAACATCTATAAGGACAAATTACCATTTCATCCCTAAAATAAGATTAATTTGAACGATTTTTCAGTTTTGTCCCTAAAAGGACCTCTATCTAGACAAGATAAAATTTGTCCCTAAAACAAAAATGCTATAAAATAAAATTAAAATAATTTACTACAGGTACAAAACTATATTTGTCCCTAGAAATGTTTATTAGGATGAAAATTATAATTCGCCCCTAAACGATATCTATAAGGATGAGACAAACATTCATCTTTTAAACAAGAATATTTAAAAATAAATTTAAAAGCATATACTATAAGGATGAAACCACATTCATCTATAAACGATGTCTCCAAGGACAAATTTAAAAATTCATCCCTAAAAGAACATAATTAAATATAAATTTAAATTATATACTATTGGGACAAAATTAAATTCATCCCCAAAGATGCATATAGAGATGAAAATTAAAATTTGTCCCTAAAAGGGAATCTATAGGGACAAGCGTGCAAAAATCCTGCCTAAAAGAATTTAGTTAAATATAATTTTAAAACTATACACTATAGGGATGAAATCACATTCATCCTTAAAAGACATCCATAAGGACAACAAGTAAACTTCGTTCCTAAAAGAATATAATTAAATATAAATCTAAAATTATACCTTATAGAGACAAAATCATATTCATCCCTAAAAAACATCTATAGGTACAAATTCAAAAATTTGTTCCTAAAAGTGTATAATTAAATATAATTCCAAATTGTAGACTATAGGGACGAAACTACATTCGTCCCTAAAAAATGTCACAAAAACTAAATTCATCCCTAAAAGTTCACCTATGGGGACAAATATTTAAATTAAAATAATCAACTACTCAATTTTAAATTTTATTGGATATATATAAATGAAATTAAGTGATCCATTTAAGTATATAGTAATTATTGTGCCTGAAAATAGCATATATAGACCTAGAGCCCAATAAAACCTAAGAAGGCCAGAAGCCTAATAAGAAGCTCGACGGAATGATGCAGTAAGTAAGTCCACGAAATCTGCTACATTAGCACATGCCACGTCAGCATAATATTTTATAACTAAAACTCTAAGTAACCAAGAAATGAAATAAAGAGCAGCAAGATAGCTGGAATCAGACAACCCGCACATCAAGTAGCTTGCATGTGTTGCAGCACAAACGTCCAAAATTGACGTGTTTCCTTATTTAAACAAAGTTCAAGAATACGAAAAGAGATCTCCATTAAACTACACGAACCAGAAAATATTCGTAACTGTAGTTTGATATAAAATCTAAATAATTAATATAGATTGATAAAAAATATAAAGGAAATATTAGCCCTTCCTATATTTTAGTGACCTAATTGTATAAAAATAAGGAGCTCTGTTTGCATCCCAATAGACATGTTTTTGGGATGAAACAATTTCGTGCCTACAAATAATTTTTAGGTATAAAACTGGTTTTTACTTTTTCGTCTCTTTTTCCTCATTGCTACACACCTAAAGGGAAGGATTTTGGGATTTTTTTTTTTCCCATCCCAATAGATTATAGAGACAAATTTTAATTTTTTATGGACGAAAATTTTCATACCTATAGATGGTTTATCTTGCAGTATAATTTTTCAAAAAATTACATCTCCTTTATTGAAATATACATGTAGGGTAACAATTCGAACCTAAAATATTATTAGACTAAATGAACATTCTTTACCACTAAACCCTATTGAATTGTTAAACCATTACATATTTGTGGTCATAGATTTTCAATAAAATCTATTGAATCAGACCATTACAGTTGTATTCTTAATTAAACACAGTTAAACGGTAGCCACAACAGTCATGTTAAGGTGGTAAGGTTTTAAATACCAACTCTCCATCCCCAAATAAAAAGCCAAAAACAAAAAAACAAAAACACTAACCAACACTCTCAAATAATTAATTACAGTCAAGTAAAAGAAAACATAGGTTTTATGCACGTGATTTCGAATGAACTTAATTACATAAGTAATTAATGGAAGTGATACAGTGTCACAGCATCCAAGTGAATCAATAATATTACCTTGTTATAATAATTAGTACGTGACTTGTGTGAAACAACTGATTTAAGATGGTTGTTAGCGAGTAGCTTTCGCACCTGTGTGTAAACCTGCATAGATATATATTGTTGCTCAACTGTGTTTAATGTTTCCGCTGTATAAAGCAAAATGCATTATTGATCACGCATGGGTGGGAGTGGTTGGTTAGTTTGTGAATCGGAAAGTTGAAATATTCCAAAAGCATTTTACTAGAAGAAAGAAACAAGATGGCCAATTACTAAAATTAAATCTAAATCACTTGTGAGTTATTATTTATTTTGAAAGTAGTTATTCAAGTCAATCCAAGGATTAGAATTGATGAACAACCTCATATGTTGGGTAAGGTAGCCAAATTATTTTATAAAAAAATTTAGTAAGACTTTTAGTATGGTTTACATAGTATATTCTAGAGTTAATAACCACTGAAATTTATTGACAAATTTTATCTATCATGATCCTTCTTAATATCTATTTCAAAAAGAAGAAAAAAAAAATCTTTCTTAATATCAACCATTTTTTTTACAATAGAAAACTGTGCTTATTTTACAGTTTTTAATTGTCAACGAAAGGGATTTTTCTTTGTAGTGTCTTATTATTTAAGAATGTATTAATTTATTCTAAAGCTTTAAAAATTAAAAATTTAATCTTTGTTATTTTATTTACTATTAAATAGAAGAACTCTAGTTTCAGTTTGTATCCAATCATTTTACTATAAACTTCTACCCTTAGCATTTTCTTAACGTCTATTGGACGAACTATTATATATATATTTTTATATAATATTTATAACACTAAATTGACCTTATTATTCATAAAAATTGTATAAATAAATCCCTGAATTATCTCAAAGTAAAAGTTCCCATTAAATAAAAAAAAAATTCTTAAAATTACAAAAGCCTTCCTCTAAAATTACTTAATTAGAGAACTCCGTATAAATTATTGGAATCTAAAGGTACCAATTACTCTTACTTTATTAACTCACACACAAATCTTAACTGAAAAGGTTTAAAAGATGGATTATCTTTTTTTTTTTTTTAAAAAAAACAGATGGATTATCTTGATCTAACTACAACGTGGAATTTTTTTTTTTTTTTTAAAAAAAAAATTCACATGGAACAAAAGATCCTTTTTTGTGCAGACTACATTATATAAGAACTAATTGATCATTATATAATAAAGATATTTATGCTAAACTAAATTAATAAATTGTTACGTTTTTGGTAATAGGAATGTAAAACTGCCATTAAGAATATTATTGGGAATTACAGTGTCATTAATAGTCAAATAAAAATCACGGACATGATTCAGTGAGTAATGGTTGATAATGTCATCTAGCTAATTGTTGTGAACATTTTGGACCTCTCACATGATTCATCACAATTTTTTTTTTCCTTTAAAAAAAAAAAAGAAAAAATGTTTGACATTCAAGGCAAACACAAGATGAAATTAAAATGAAACCGAGGTTTACTTTCATCGTAGGGTCATTTTGCCAACTCAATTTGATAAGATTAAAAGATAATAATTAGTAATAGTACTGTTATATGTATAGAATATTAATGTTGCGACACAATCATATATTAATCTTAATCCAAATCATATAAAATATGAATATCATTGGATAAGATTTAAAAGATAATAATTAGTAGTAGTGCTGTTATATGTATAGAATATGTTGCGACACAACCACATGTTAATTATATATATATATATAGAGATAGAGAGAGAGAGAGAGATAGATAGATAAGAATGGAATACAAAGTAACCGAAGAAAATTTTCAAGGGATATATAATTGCTTGTAATTGTAGTGGCTAACATTAAGGGAGCATAGAAAGGACCACATATCACACTGATCAGTTAATTTGATCATCACGTTATTATTCAAACTATTAATCACCATGTCATGAATGAATTAGACAATAAATATGTGCTTTAACCAACTCCACCTAAAAAAAAGGTCCATGCCCTTTTAACCAGTACTACGTACTATATATCAAAGTGGTCCCAAAACAGCTTTTATTTTTATTAATACATCTTTTATATAAAACTATGGGCAACTAAGAAAATCTTTTTCAAATTCTTATGACGAGAGTCAATTTTTCCGGTACTGAAAAAAAGTGACTTTTAAAATTAATTCTGAAAAATTAAATTGAGTTTTTTTAGTAGTATTAGTTGGCGCACAAACTATATATGTTCTTCTTCCCAAACTTTTATATATATATAATATATGTATGTATGTATAAATTAAAGAGGACCCAAACTGATAGTTCATCCTGCTGCAACAACAACAGTAATAATAATAATAATAATAGTTCGTGCACGAGCTGACGATACTAAAAAATTTCAGTTTAATCTTTTTATATCAATTTTAAAATTCACAATATGATATTTATTAAGATTTTGATTTATTATTAACAGTGACTGAGTGATTTGAATATTATATAATTAGTAATTGGTTTCCAATAATTGAAATTATTATTATTTCTTTTTGATAGTTGAGACAAGCTTAGAGATCAACTGGAATTAAATAAGGATTGACTCTATGGCTTGGTTCGGGTAGCGACTCCTATATAAAAGAGAGCAACACACACAAAAGTGGAGAAAATGACCCACATAAGGTGGGAGGACAACTCACATATTTTTTTATGGTGCGATAGAGGCTGTTTATATTGAAAGCCGAACGTGAGACATTAAACCACAAAGGTTAGTGGCTGCTAACCAAGCAACTAACTGACTCTCGAATTAAAATTATTTTTTTGCATCTTTTGTTTAAAATCATTTTTTGCATCTATTTAATAACCCACATTAAAAAAAAGTTTTTAAGTTCAAAAACTTCTGCATATCCTGCTTAGCTGTTTTCGTGCTTTTATGTTTATTTTTGCACGATTTTCTTGTATATATATATATAAGATTCAATTCTCTCACAAGGTGGGGATTCTTTTTTTTTTGACATACATCTTCTTACACTAATCAGATATCTACTGGGATCTATAGATAAATTATACTAATAAACGATCTGAAAATCTATTATCAGAATTAAGAAAGTCTATCCACATTTTTGTAGAAAAATTATCACATTTTTGTGGCCACATGAACTTAAACTTTGCCGTTAACAATATGGGCACGTGGGCACAACCATCATGGCAGATCACCAAGTTCCACGGTGGCCCTTTTTACGTCCGCTTGTTTACGTGTTTCTCTTTTATATATATATATATATATGTATATATATTCCTGTCGTAGTTCATTAAAATAAAAATAGTAATAAAACAGTATGGGGAGATTTTAATTTTCATTTTTCCTTGAAGGAATTTTCTAAATTACCACACTTCAGTTTTTAAAAGCTGGCACTTCTTTAAAAAAAAAAAAAGTTGGCACGGAATGATAAATATATATATATATATATTTAAAAAAATCTTGAATTAAAACAATGAGAAATTTTTGGGATTATCATACTCATTTTTTTAAGATGATACTGAATGGGTCTATGATAAGTTTGTTATTTTTTTTCTTAAATTTAAATAATGAAAAATTTTCTAAATTACCACATTTCCTTTTTTTTTTTAAGTTAATATTGAATGGATCAAATATCTACATTGGAATAGATCAAAAAAGATAAAAATTATTTTTTTTTAAAAAAAAAAAAGAAAAAAAAATCTTGAATTAGAACAATGAAGAATTTTCGAGACTACCACACTTCCTTTTTGGTTAAAGCTGATGCCAAATAGATAAAAGGTTTGTTGGGAATTGTAGAGATCAAATATAAGAAATTTTTGAGATTATTACATTTCTTTTTCGAAAGTAGACACGGAATGGATCAAATGTCTCTTTTTTTCTTTTTTTCTTTTTTTTGAATTAAAACAATGAAATTTTTTTGAGATCACCATGTCTTTTTTTTGTAGTTGACACTGAATTGTTCAAAGATCTGTTTTTTTTTTTTTTTTTTTTTCTTAAATTAAAACAATGAAGAATTTTTTAGATTACCACACTTCTTGTTTTCTAAAGCTGATGCCAAAACAGATCAAAGGTCTTTCCTTTTTTTTTAAAAAAAAATTCTTGAATTAAAACAATGAAGAATTTCAAAATTATCATTTTTTTTACAAGTTGACACCGAACTGATAAAAATGCCCATCTTTTATTTTGTCTTGAATTTAAATAATGAAGAATTTTTTAGATTACCACACTTTTTTTCTTCGAAGTTGACATCGAACAGATTAAAGATTTGTTGGGAATCAAAGCCCAATTTTTAATTTTGTTTTCTTGTAGTAAAGCAATGAATAATTTTTTAGATTACCACACTTCTTTCTTTGAAAGCTGACATCGAATATATTAAAGGCCTGTCAGTTTTTTATTTTTTCTTGAATTAAAACAATGAAAAACTTTTGAGGTTACCACAATTATTTCGTTTAAAGCTGACACCGAATGAATTAAAAATCTGTTATTTACATATTTTTCATTTTTTCTTAAATTAAAACAATGAAGAATTTTTGAGATTACCACACACTTTCTTTCTTTGAAAGCGGACACTAAATGGATCAAATATTTATCAAAATCTACCAAAATTAAATATTATACGAGGAAAAAACTATCTATACAATTAAAAATTTGTCGGAATCTGCCAATATCAAACACTAAACTATCACACAAACAAAAGTCTATCATTATCTTTCGAGATCAAACACTATTTTAAAGAAAAAATTACTCATACAACCGTAAAAGCAATTCAAAATATACTTGGTGGAAACTTACCTATAAAACTTTAGTGAATAGCAAAATACCTAATTACTGGCACTAAGAGGTAATGTACGAAAGTAACACACTTTTTATACTTGTATCATTTTGGATATTATTTATTTTGTATATAAAGTTAATGACTTGTTGGGAACCCCTATTTGATTTGAGTATTTTACTACTAATTCAGTAGACTATTATGAGTATTTTAAAGAAAATTTTATAAATCAAGCGTTTTAAATGCATAGACTTATTATTATTATTATTATTATTATTATTAGGGTTTAACTAGCTACTTTACTTAATTATTAGCCTTACCCTTCAATTGAAATCCTTAAATTGGCTTCAATAACCATCTTTACATCTAATCCAATCGCTTTAACTGAATGGTAAGGTTAATGGTTGGATAAAATAGTTAAACCCTTATTGTTATTATTATTATTATTATTATAAAGTAAGTGAAGTGATTATTGCAGTGCTCTTCCCAACTAGAAAAGTAGGCTGTTTTCTCCTTTTCGGTTATGAGTATGAGCCTATGCATATAAAAAGGCTATGCAGTTGGAAACTACACTTCTTAATTTCCTAACATGCACTATTTAATTAGTTATCTGAACTGGAAGAACAGCTTCATTAAAGCCTCCCAAGTCCATCAATGAAATAATAATAGATATTTCGGTGAATCCAACCAATTAACCAGATCACCTGAGCCATCATATATATATATATATATATACACATATTAGAATTGCTTTCTATTTTATTAAATTTAAAACAAATAATATGATATATTGGGTACTACTTTAATTTGAAACGAACATAATTAGAAAACTCAAACTAACTCGTTGAGGAATTATATTGAACTAAAAATTAGTTAGAGTTCAATAATATGCGTGCCTTCAGTCAAAAGATGTGGAAAGAAATTAAACCAGAGCATTCTCTATTTTTAATTTTTATTATAGACAAGCTGTTTTTTCAGACGTTATTATCAGTATCACACATGCACATTATAAAATCTTACTAAAAATAAGGAACCGATCTTTTTCTTTTTCTTTCTTTTGTAATAATTCCATAAATTATATCAAACGTGCCTATAATCCATATTTAATAAGAATAATATCACACTTCCCAAAAGTTACCTAAACTTTTTTTACTCAAATGATGTAGTAAGATTATGATTTGTTAAAACTATCTTAATTATAAAAATGATGTATTGATGATATAATAGTTACAAATAAGTTTATTATATCATTTAGAGGATTTAATTAACTTACTGATTTGGTAAGATTAATTAACCAATAAATTTATAAGTGTTGGATTACTTATAATCAAATCAATGGTTGTTATTGAAGAACCTCAATCAATTTAATGGTTGTTATTGAAGAATACATAAACCAATAAATTAGTCAAACTCATTATTTAGATAATAAATTTAGGTAATTGTTTATATGTGTAACATTATTCTTATTGTGTCTTATCACATATTACAAAATCTTTTCCCAATAATTATATTTCCACTTTCAATATATTTTTTAAATAATATTGTCTTTCTTCCATTTTAACCCTATTGCTAACTAGTCGTCCAAGAGCTTATTGGAGTAACAATCAAACGACATAAATTTTTTTTTTAAAGAATTTTTGAGATTGAAAATGTTCTTTTAACTAGTAGAAGCTCAACCAAATGTATACTTTAGTCTATAGTGTGTGTTCTGCACTTTGGAGCTTTGCTAATAACATATGTAATTTGTGATTCCTTGAATTGTACTAAAATTCATTAAAAATAAATAAATAAATAAATAAACCTAATGCCTCATCATTAATTAAAAAAAGAAAGGTTGAAAAAAGAAACAATAAGCTTCTAATAAACTTCAAACGATCTAAATCTGTCTAACTTTTAACTAATATGTTGAGAAGGTAAAGTTGATATTAACTCTAAATTTATCAAAAAGTGAAATAGATCATTATAATATCGATAAGTTGATTGTATAATTGTTAATATGATTACTAATATATCATTATATTTATATATGTTATAACGTATAATGTTACACATATCATATTTGTATCCTTATTTGATTTTAACTCATGTTGTGTTAATTGATGAATGGATAATCATTTTGATTATTTATTTCACTTAAAAAATATAATCATTCACCAATTACCACATTATGAATTGATGATATCAAATCAGATTATAAAGGTGAGATGTCTAGCATTATTAATGCCAGAAAGTTAGGATCCTCTCATAATTTTTTTTTTTTTAAAAAGTTTTTATAATTAAACCAATTAGGATTATGTATTTCACTTCCAAAATATATTCATTCACCAACTACCATATTATGAGTTGATATTAAGTCAGATTATAAAAGGTAAGATGTCTAGCATTATTAATATCAGAAAGTTAGGATCCTTCCATAATTCTTCTTAAAGTTTTTATGATTAAGCCCCAAATCAATATTAAAAGTAATAGATAGTTAAAATTTCATGCATGCCCGTAATAAACTCAAACTAAAATTTTTCTCATAAAGAGTCAAGACAAAAATAAAGGACCTTTGGGAGAGGCTCTCCACTCAATATCTAATAGCGGCTCTCATTTTGGATTCAATTCGCACTAGAAAGCAATCTACAGTTACAAATTGTCAACATCTCTATATCTTGGAGATCATTTTGCTACTGTTTCTACTGACTTTTTCGTCTTTGATCGTTAATTTCGACCTCTACTTGTACTCCTGCTGAATGAAAAAGGCCCTTCTTTAACTAAACATTTTTATTTTGATTTTTTCTTTAAGCAGCAATATCCCAAAATGTTTCATTTGATTTTTTTTTTTTTTTTTTATTAAATGAAAGGGATCCACATAAATTCTCGAACCTAAGTACATCCATTTAAAGGTCAAGTTATTGTGCATGCAATTTTCTTCAATATTTATGATAGAAGCTCAAATCTTTACCATGTATTTATCATCATATGAGAGAATATTTCTATTCATATTATAGGAGGAAGTATCTTAAGGTGTTGTATAAGCAATTTTTTTTTTTAAAAAAAATAAATGTTATATAAGTAAATTTTCATATCATACATATTATTTATTTTCAACAAGTCTTAACAATCATTGACTATACGTTCAAATTCTGCTTGATTAGTATTGTCAATTTATAGGAATATTCCTTCGTTCTGTCAAATTTCGCACACAAAGGTAATCATAACCTTCAATGGCCTTAGATAAACACTACTACAGAAATTGTTGAAAGATGCTGATTATAAATTAACCAATGTCTTATTTTCTACATTGGCTCCCAAGAAAACGATGTATTGCTATTGATGTCTTTTATGATCTATTTTGTAGTAACCCAAAGAAACAATATCTACGAATTTATCATCTCTCTCCTTCCCAAAACAATTTTTTTTCTACATAAAATTTGACTATGTAACATTATAAATAAAGTTGTATCCCATTTATGATCAATATATATATATATATATATATAAAGCAAGAAATTTAATTAGGGAAGTTATTACAAGTATTCAACAGGAGCCAAGCCTCACTGATTCGAAATTAGAACCCAAGAAGATAACGAAGTTCAAAATTAATTATACAAATATGGGGAAAGAGAGAAGGTGCTTATAATAATTAATTTATTAAAACAAGGGAAACAAGAAAAACCTTTACACATGAAAAGGACTAAAACTAGCTAATTAGGACATTAAAATAATTTTCATACTCTTGCAACAACAGAGTTGGGTTCTTGAATCTAGCTTCATTAATTTGAAATCTTCTTTGACTCTTTTGCAACTCAATCCTATCACAAAGTCAAGCAAACTAGAGTAAGCTAATCAAGCTATGGCTGCTCGTCCCTTCCTCGAATTTCCCTTCACCGGCAGTATCCGAATTCTCTTGGCCACTCTCACAAAATCCCTGTTCACACACAATTCAACCCCATAACCAGCAAATTCTTCGAAACAAATTGAAATATAATATTCATTAAATAACTGTAGAAATATGTATGTATATATGATAACATTAACATTAACATACTTCCAGTTAAGGTCACCAGCAAGAAGGAGATCGTTTTCCATGTCTTCATAGGCAATAAGGTGACCAGGAATAGCATTCGAGAGATCAAGATCATGCTCGGAGGAGACTCCAGTAGTGGTGTCGCCGCCGTCAACAAACATTTGGCGGAGGGCCTTGGCGAGGCTTTGGTAGCTTGCATGTTTATGGAGGCTGATGCGCTGGCAGATCGAACGGCCTTCGAGGACTACAGTCACCGGAGGGACCACGGTGGAAACAAGATCATCATCGTCAAGACCAGGGAAGGTCTGGAGTCGTTGATTATTGTTAGGGTTGTTGTTGATCGTGTTTGGAATTGGAAGAACTGGTCTTCTCTGATGATGATGATGATCTTGCCATCTCATCCTTTTTAAGGCTTGATGATCTTGTTGTTGTCTTTGTGGTGGCTCAAACCTGTTCATTTTTTTTTTCTTTTATCTTCAAAACGAAGAAACTGAAAAGAGTTTGGTCTAAAGTGGAATTTATGTTGTTGTTAGAAAGAGAGAGAGAAATTGAATGAAGAAAGTGAGAAAATGAAATGGGTTTAGTCTTTGGTGTAGTTTAGAGAGTGTGTGCTAATGTTATGTGTTTGTGAAAATAAATGACTGCACATGCAAACCAAAAACATATAGAGAGAAAGAAACTATGAGCACAAATGTCGGGAGGGGTCAGGTTGGTGTCTGAAACCCACCTTAAGTTTATGACTTTGTGCTTTTCCTTTTGCAATTTCAAAGCAATTTAATTAATGGCTTTTTAATGTCTCTATGCTTCTCTAGATCTCACTTTGTGTGAATTGTGAGCCCCCTAGCTAGTTCTTCGTATGACTAGGGACCTCGATCTGCTTCTCTTTCTATCTATCTCTCTGGCTCTGGCTGTACAGTTTGTGGGGAGGAGAAATATATGGTGGGGGTGTTGGAGGGATGTTTGCTTCCAAAGCATAAAAGATTGTAGTACTAGCACTATATATAATAACATTTTGTTAGCAAGTTGTTCTTGTTTAGTTTTCTTTGCACCATATACAGGACTCAAGACCATTCCTGTATATTTAATTTTGTGTTCTATTCAAAGCCTTAATGTGGATGTGATGTTAAATTCAGATTAATTACAAATAATTTCTTACCAATTAAATTAGTTAATATTTATTATATATATGTGAACATAATAAGAAAAATAAAATTTAATAGTAGTGATTTTAAAGTATGGCACAAACAATTCAAACTTTTATTAAAATATATTAAATATTCTCTAAGATTTTCTCAAATTTGATCTTCAACTTCTATTAAAGAAAAAGAAAAAAAAAATTGATGTGATGAATTTTGAATTATTTGAGCCTATCTATATTTATTCAAATATTGGAAAAGACAAAATGACATTTTTACATAGTGAAAGCTATGCCATAGCAAACTTTAAAAATATTATAACTATTTATTGGGATGGTTATAGAAGACGTGAAGTTAAAGCAAGCTAAGATATATATATATTTTTTAAACAATTAAATAAGGGAAAAATAATCGAAAAACAAAAACATAAAACAAAATAATCTTGTAAATTGCGATGCATGGGCTGTAGAGACGAGACGACCGCGTTGCGGTCGGCGAACGGCTCGCTACTTTGACTGTGAGACGGTCGGGTAGGGAATCCACGTCAGTTTTTTTTTTTTTGTTTCTTTTGGTCAGGCAAAATTTTATGTAATTGTTACATAGGGCTGCGCTAGTTTGTGCCAAAAGACTATAATGGTCCTAGTCTAATAGTAAGCGTAGCATCTATAGCTGTCAATTTCAGGGTTATTTTCGTCAGTTGGATAACAAAATAATACGAAATTCTACAGCTACTGCCAGCCAGCCCACGGGGTTCTGGCGATGAAAATTGTGATTTCTTGATGTTAGTTGTAAAGTTGTCTTCGAATTCTTCTCTATTGATTAATGTTCTTAGAAAAAGACTGTTCGAATAATTATTAATTAAACATTTTGTACAACCTGTTTACAACTATATCAATAAATTAAAGTTATAAATTCTTATAATGTTTTCACTCTCTAATACTAATTTTTACATATTTAAACATAAGTCTATAAACAACGGCTCACCAGTAAATATTTCACAAAATGTATCTAAATGGTTTACCTATATAAATTAAATCTCTCTGAATTGATTTTTCTGGCTCCAGCTTTTTCTATATATAATGCAGGTGGTTAGTTCATTTTGAAGTCCCATTTTTATCCGTAAAATTTATTAGGTATAGAGAGACATTTTTCCTATAATAAGAGTTGATTTTTGGATCATGCTTGTAATTATTAATCTATCTAACTTTTGATTAAAATTCTCTAATCCAACCCATGTTAAACTATAAAAGAAAATCTCTAAATACTCAAATTGTTATGTCATTGAGAGTTTGAAGATAAACATACAATTCGAATTTATAATTTTGATGATATAATTATTAAAAATTATGATACTAATTTATTCCGCTAGAGGTCGCTTGTAAGTGCTACATTTGGCACTACTTCCCTTGCCTCTGCTTAAAGAGTAAGGTTCGAGTAGTAATTCCACCTATGTATGGAATAGGTTTGAGACATCTTTCCATTTATAAGTGGGTCTCTTATCTTAGCTTATGAGTATTTATTTTGAATTACGTCTTAAAGTATATATCAGGAGATTACGATTGTAATATTTGAAGAGTACAGTTGTAATATCTTTACTTGTAATATGAATTTGTCGAAAAAAAATTATTCGGCAAGATCTTTTGTAATATCATAATTAAATTTAATAGCATTTTAATTTACGATCAAGTGATATTTTTCCATTATTAAAAAGAATAATATAATAATTCAGTAATTAGAAGACAGCTATCACTCCTAACTCTTAAGCTATAAATGTCTTACCAAACATGATTTGCCTCATCTCAAGAGATTGCACACGACAAATTGACAATGAGAAAGGCACCTATAAAATTTAAGGGGAAAAATCCAAAAAGCTCCCTAAAAACAAAAATAACATCAATTTAACCCTCTTTTAAAAATATTAGCCAAAAATCCCCTACCGTCTCCTAAAAGCGGTTTTCATCTAGATTTAAAGTGGTTTTGTGAAAAAATTAATAAAAGACCAAAATACCCTTTTGGACTGTTATGGGAGAAAGAGAAAATATTTGTTGGTTATATAATGATGTGAAAGGACAAATATGCCCCTATGTAAACCATTAGAAGACGAAAATTAACTTATGCATAAATTACAAACTTGTCCCTTATAAATGACAGATTTAACCCTGCATATGACCGTTGCTACAATGGTAACCAAACCAAATTCCCTATAAAAATCAAGCATTTTAGTACTTGCCAACACAGAGACACACACACACACGCTTATTCTTTTTCATTCAATCAAAAAAATAGAAAAAGAAATACACACTCCTCATCCTTATCACACACACACACACACACACACACTCATTTCTACTACCATTCTACTACCAGTTGACAAACACACTCCTTTCTGCTACCTGTTGACAAACACACACACCTTACTACCATTTCACAAACACATACTTGATACTAGTTCACAAACACACTCACACTTTGCTACTAGATGAAGCAAACACATACACACTTCTTTCTATTACTAGTTCACAAACACAAATACACACTTATCCTTTCAAAAAAAACAAGACAACACAAAAAAAAAAAAAAAAAAAAAGAAGCATACACTCCTCATCTGCATCACACATACATACACACACACCTTTCTGCCACCAGTTCACAAACACACATCTTGCTGCCAGTTCACAAACACAGACTTGATAACAGTTCACACACATACAAATTTTGATACCAAAAAAATGGCATCATTTTCAAGCTCATCAAGCAACATCAATGGAGGCAGAATTAAATTCAAAAATAAGAGATGTCATTATGGGAGAAAGGCTGTTGTGAAGATTTTAGAGTCAGCAAGCAATCCCAACAAACTCTACTTCACATGTGATACAAGGCAATGCAATTTCTATTCCTTTTAGGAACCAAATGAAACATAAATGAATATAGAACAGTTTGAAATGCAAAGATTTACATGAAATCCTATAAACCATTATGTTAAGGAAGAAATGAAAGCTTTAAATCAAAGAGTGCAGAATATTAAAGGCATACATGGTAAAGTCTACAACTTAAAAATGCAAATTGTAAGATTGCCAAACATGGAAGCTGTAGTAAGAGGGTTAAGGTTTATGACAGTATTAAACATATTTTTCTCTAGCATTTCTATAGCAATGTTTGTGCAATATGTAATGAAAATGCAAAGAAAAGACTATTGATCCTAAATGCACCATAAGTAATATTCATCAATCATCAATAACAATATCCATTCACATCATTCAATAACATCATTGCATAACATAATTATCATTGTTGAAGTTTATCATTTAATAACATCATTCCATAGGACCTAACCCATGATATTATACAAAATATATACTTTTTTTTTTTTTTGTATCCTATTATGAGGATATCATGATTGTGGTAGGTTACATACGTCATTACAGTTCATATAACCTACCGAAATCATGCTAGCTCAAAAAAATCATCAATAGTTCTTAAAACATATAACCCATGTAGTGCTAGCACAAAAACATGATTTAATATATGTGAAACAAAAACAACAGGTTATTTTCCCTAACTAACCCAATCAAACTGGTAATGAAATCAACCTAAGTCCACTGTAACTTGGGATTGTCACATTTGTTGTGATTGTGAAGATGATCCCATTTCATTTCTTTGTAGAGTAAGAAAAAAAGTGACACAATGTTAGATAAATAATCATGTTATAGATTATAAATAAAATGATAATAATACATTTCTCTTTGCTGCAGCTTTCTTTTTGTTGTTGGAACTGACACTATTCTGTAGTTACAATCATCTAATTAGTGCCACAAATGAGTAGAAACTACAAAAGAAGTAAATTATGTTATGTTATTACTTTTGTCTTGCTTGCATCCTTGCATGACCTCTTATTATGACCAGAAATTCCATTTAGTTTGCATGTTACACTTGATCCCCTTAACTCCTTTACCTTTTCACCTGATTCTCTAACTCTTTGGACCTTAGGCCTGCCAGGTAGTGACTTGATGAATGGTGGGAGTAGTTCTTCAATATCAATCTCTGGCCAATTACAAATATCTGGGATAGGGTATATCATGCTTTCATAGGTCCTCTTGAATGCACTTTTGGTCAGATAGGAGTGCACAAACCTCGTAATAGCTTCAGTCAGTGTAGCATTTTGATTTGAATAAGCTATAACACATGTATGACACAAATATAAAAACCATTTCATGAACGATATTGATAAATATAAAATAGTTCAAAGGAAGGTGACTACCAATACTTGCCACTAGCATGAACATAAGGTACACCACTGATCTGCCATGCTCCACATTCACATGTGAAGTCCTATATCTTAGTTACATATGCCTACCTATAGTGTCGATGACTTCAAACTCAACCCTACCTAGCCTGCAATATCATCATATCTCTACCCTCTAAGCTTGTGTTGATAATTTTGTTATTAACAAATGGAAGCAACTCAGAATTCCAATTAGCACACAGTTGCTCTTATGATGAAATCGATGCATCACAATCCTCCTAATGTGCTTTAGCAACTGGAGGTAGGGTTTTGCTCTATGTCACCTCAACAAGCTGTTAAACTGATTCAGTCATGTTATTAGTTATATGGTCACATTTGATGCTTAGATCAAATGCAAACCTGGACCAGTGCTTAGGGGCTATATCTTTTAACCATTGTCGAGCCTTGACATTGAGCTTCCCTACTTCTTCCATGCTACTGTCTGAACTCTCACTTTTCAGTACTCTTGCTAGCTTGCCAAAACAACTTCTTCATCTTCTGGCTTGCCCATTTTTGCCTGAAATTGGCATAAATAGTGTCTGGCACAATACCTATAAATGATGGTGTTCATTTATTAGTAATAAAACCAAGGATATTATATAAGTATAAAAAAGATCAATAACACATACCTTGTGCTTGCCCGAGGCCAATGCTATTCGAAAGCTTTCAATACACCTTTTTGTCTATCACTCATGAAGGTGATAGGTTGATCAATCGACATGTCTAAGTACCTTTTCAGATTTTATATGAACCAAGACCAGCTTTCTTCACACTCACTCTCACAAATGCAAACTGTTAGGGATGCAAACCATTATTGGCATCTAATGCCACAACTGAAAGTAGTATTCCTTTGAATGATTCCTTTAAAAAATAATCATCTAACCCAATAAAAAACCTACAACCTGCCAAAAACCCAACCCTTTGGGCTTGAAAACTGAATATGAATCTTTGAAAAGTAGGCTTTGGTTGCTGTAACCTAATATATGCTATTGAACTTGGATTGGTGTGTCTAACCATATATGCATATCGCCTCAAATGTTTAAAACATTTTGTATGATCCTTGGTTAATGCACCTAAAGCCCTTTGCTTAGCTTTATACAATCTTTATGCATCTACATTGACATGAAACTTGTCTCTTAGAATCTCTTTCATTACACCCACCTTAACATCAGGATCATGCTTCACTAACCTTTCAAACTTACTAGCAATCCGCTTCACTTTGGCTTTTTCACTCTTATATGTAGGGGTGGCAATTCGGGTTGACGGGTTGGGTTGGACCCGACACGAACACGACCCGATAATTTTTAACACGACACGAACACGACACGATAAGAAAACGGGTTGAACTAACTCGACACGAACACGACACGATAAGAAACGAGTCAACACGAAAACGACACGATAACCCATTTATTAACGGGTCGTTTAACTGACCCGTTTATGACCCGTTAAACCGACCCGTTAACCCGTTTATGAATTTAACCATATTTAATATATTTAAATTTTAATTCACATCTAATAAAAAATAACATTAAAATACTCAAATACAATCCAAAACCTAAAAATACAATCATCCATATTTCAAAAAATATATATATCATCATTCACAAATACAATCCAAAACCTAAAAATATAATCTTCCACAAATTATAAATGTAATTCAAAATAATCCAAAACATCCACAAATTACAAATACAATACAAAATAATCCAAAACATAAAAATACAATCATCCACAATTTCAAATACAATCCAAAACATAAAAATACAAACATCCACACATAAAAAAAACAACATCAAAAATATATCCGCAAATATAATCCTTCGTATTAAAAAACATCAACTATCGATTGCAATTGCATCCGCCAACTATAACCTGCGAAAAAATAATAACTAAAAGTAAACAATAACTCGACGACGCTGCCACTTGCGGGCAGATGAGCTGCGCGGGACGACGGAGATGGCACGGCACAGCGGCAACAGCTCGACGACGCTACGCGGAGAAGAAGCTACGCTGCACGCAGATCTGGAGCTACGCGGAGAAGAAGCTACGCTGCACGCAGATCTGGAGCTACGCGGGACAGCGGCATGGCGCTGCGTGCGATGGCCGGCGATGATGCTGCAGATGGGGCGCGACGGTTGGAGAAGCTGCTGCAGATGGGGCGCGACGGCTGGAGAAGTTGCTGCAGATGGGGCGCGACGGCTGGAGAAGGGACGGCCGGTGGTGGACTGTCGGCAGAGAAAACAAGAGAAAGAATAGACGAGAGAGAGAGAGGCAAAGATAAAAATGAGATAAAAATGAGATGTAGGGTTTTCACTTTCAAAAATATATATATATTACCAATAAAATTACATAAAAGACCCTTTAATATAAAATTATCATTTTACCCTCCTTAACGGGTCAACCCGTAACACGATTAAACGAACCCGAACTCGACACGATAACTTAACGGGTTAAACGGGTTGACCCGTTAATTTACCCAACCCTTTAATACTCAACCCTAACCCGTAATTATCGTGTCGGGTTCGTGTCAACCCGTCGTGTCGGGTTCCAAATTGCCACCCCTACTTATATGACCTATGACACTCATGCATATCATGATATGTTTTGATCTTAATGTTAACTTTATCCTTCATCAATGATGCATGTATCCTTCATGGATAGTCCACTGCTTTGCATTTTTATGTTAGCCTACCTTTGTCATTCTTCTTTCTAATAAAACCAATACCTTCTTGGATGGCATACTCCTTCAACAGCTCCTTCAAGCTGTAAACTGAATCATAAATCTGATTGACTTGAAAACTAATTTTTCCCCCACTACCATGGACAAAAGGGATTCATTTCATATACCTAGCAATGGTGGCTTCTAAGTTCTCATCATCAAATCCATTGTAGCCATCATCGTCATTTGACTGATAACCTTCAAATAATTTCAGGTTATCATCATCCACACCTTCTCCCCCCTCCTTCCCTTCCCCCCATCCACTTCATCACCCACACTTTCCACATCTTCATCATCGCCCATACGCTCATCCCCATCCATATCATCACCCATACCCTCCTCCTCATCCACACCATCACCCATACCCTCATTATCTACATCATCATCCATACCCTCCTTCCCACTTACATCATCACCTACACTATCCATATCTCCATCATTACTCACACCCTTTCTATCATTATCACCCTTATGACACTCATGCATATGGTCACCTATGTATGTATATACTTTGATATATATATATATAAGGATATATATATATATGAAAGTATATACATACATATATATAAGTATATATATATGTATATATATACTTATATATATGTGTGTATATACTTTCATATATATATATATATATATAAGAATATATATACATATATATGTACATATATCTTTTGTATATATATATGAGTATATATATATATATGTACATATATCTTTTGTATATATATATGAGTATATATATACATATATATACTTAATATTTCTAGTTAATTCTTCTTTTAATAGATATATATCTTTTGTGTACATATATATATATCAAAAGTATTTATATATATGTATATATATGTAAGTATCTAGCTTAATCAGATGACTGTAGTCTATAAACAGACAATACTTTTGATTAAACCTGTGCACCACAAATGCCCAACTAATAAAAAAAAAATTACGTTTAGTAATTAATTGAGCAAAATAATCAAATCCTACATCTTTAAAATTGCTCAAATTTTAGAAGTATACAACAGATCAAATCTAACTTCTAGCCCAAATAGTCAAAGGTAGATTGGATTGCACAACCCACTAAACAACATACATCTTTGCATACTCATAAAATATGTAAGCTATAGATACAAGAAAGAGAAAGCACAAAAGGTCAAGAAAGTTGAAAATGTAGTACAAATCAAGAAGACTATGATTATATGCTCAGGTTACTATGATTGCATGCTCAGGTTGCCTTTGTCAGCTATGCATATAAGATATTCATATTTCATGATAATAAACAAACTGTTTTATCAAATTGCCATTATTGACAAAACTTGATGAAAACTAACATTATAAGATGTATAAGTAAGAAATAAAATACAGGGAATCCAAAAACAAACATATGATATAACCTCTTTAGTCTTTGGTTTTTATATTTATAAGATGTGGGACATCTAGAAATACAGAAGAAGACAGACATAGATACAAAGATTTAGGTGAAAAACTTTGGCTGGATGTGGCATTTATTCCACTAGCACATGAATCTAATCCACTAACCAGACAACCAACCAATATCTGAAAGCAGTTACTTTCTTTACCCAAGATTAAACACGTTCCCTTTATATCAATCGAAAAAACACAGATAGAATACCTATGACATCACTAAACAATTAACCAACCAGAGAGAACACCAAATCACATTCTTTACTTGACCTGAAGTTTTTAATGTTTCAAATTAACCAAACCAGAACAGACTCCCTCCCTGATCAAACTAAAGAGATAGCAAACCACAACCACAGTCAAACATTATTGATCAAAACAAACACACAATCCCCTCTTTTCATAGTCCAATAAACAAATAAATCAAACAAAAACACCAACAAACATAGAAACCACCCAAGAAAACACTTGCACTAATAAAAGGGTCAACGAAACAGCCCCAACCTTTAAACTCTCTAATAGACAACACAACATAAAAACTCATATCTTTAATCTCCATCAATCACCATAAAACTCTCCAATTTAATAATCCATCACATTACAAAAAGAAAAACCCAAAAAGGAAAAAATTCAGATGAAAAAAACGAAAACCACACAAACAACCAAACCAACAAAACATGATCATCTATTAAAAAACACATGCATGCAACATTCACAACACAACAAACCCATTAAAAGTATTAAACTTACTCACTTTGGTTGATCAAAGTAACGCAATTGATTAGAGACCAGTGAATCTAAGTGGAAGACTTCTTGTTTTTCAAAATGGTGCTCTTATAATTTTCAACACCATCCACATAATCCACTATGTTTACCATTCTCTTATTGCATAACTACAATGAATGTGTTAATATTCACTGGATGCAAGTTAAATAACCAAAAATGAAGATGAAAAACAACCAAAATTGAAAATAACCAAAAAATGAACTTATTTAAACTTCATTACATGAAATCTCGTTCTAATCTACCAAATAGGTTCAAACATTACGAAAACCCCAAATTTTTTTCTAACCCTAACCCATGAATCAACTGACATTGAAGGTAGTACATTAACAATACAACCATAAAACCATGCATGCATGTTCTAACAACAATAATGAAAACCAAACACTAATTTTAACATGCAAAAACCTCACCTTCTCTCATTTGACCAGCAGCATCTGCTCCTACCAAGTTCAACCTTCTTCAAATCACTTTCGATGGGTTAGAAGCATAGAAGCAAGTCCACCACCACCATCAAACGTCGATGAAAGGATGTTGTAAGGTTTTTTGGCGCGAAGATGGTGTTCTCCTTACCAAACGACAGGACCACAAACGAAGGGCAAGAAAGGGCAACGGAAAATCTGATAAAGAAGTGAGTTGTGTGTTTGTCAATAAGTCCACCCATCAGATTCACATGTGTCGATGTCTGAGTGGGCTTTATTTAATTTAATTTAATTTTATTACTTCAGAAATCAGGTTTTGTCATCCAGCTGTATTCCATTGTTTATGGTTTTATCCAATTACTTTTTTACCTTCAGCTTCAACGGATCTATCACTTTCTTAACCGTTTTACTATTTCAATTGACGGTCGGACCTTTTTGGCTAATATTTTCAAAACCAACGGTGGTTTGACATTATTTTCATTTTTAGAGGATAAATTGATAATAACCCAAATTTAAGAGGATAGTTTCCAAAAAAATGAAACACTAAGAGGATTTTCAATGTAGTACCTATATTATTACGAAATATCATTTTATTGTTTATATTCAGGGAAAACTTTATTCTAATTTTCAAGATTTCAAAAAATATCAAGTTTTTAAAGATCTTTTGAAAATAAATTTTTTAATCTCTAACTTTTTCAAAAATCTTCAAAAAAGTCTAAATTGTCAGCAAATGGACAGTCAACAATGACTTTAGATAATTTAAATTGTAATTTAACAACTCAAATTCAGAAATATTTTTAAAAATTTAATTTTTAATTTCATTATTTTATGAGGATAAATCGATAATTTATGTGCTACTAACAACCATTAAGGATAAAAATATTTTTTTATACATTCTATTAATATTGACCGTCAGTTAATTGACAATTTGAACTTTTTTAAAGAGTTTTGGAAAAATTAGAGATGAAAAGAGCTATTTTCGAAAGAGTTCTACAAAACTGATATTATTTGAATCTCAGAGATTCAAATGAAGTTTTCTCTTATATCTATGGGTAAATTTCAATTTCATCCTTATATTTTGAGCAAACTTCACTTTTGTAGATGTGAATTGATTTATAGTTCTCGTCATCCTTAAAGTTTTAGAAGTTCATCAATTTAATCTCTATCATTAGTCAACCATTGATCAAACTTAATAGAGTCATGACTATTTTCATAGTTTTGATAAAATCATTTTTGATGGCTCTTTTTTATGTTTTGGCTTTTTGCAATTTCTGTTTTTATACATTTTTTCTTCTTCAATAATACATTGGTTTTGACTAATTGTCTTATATAAAAAATAATAAAAATAATTTTAATTAAAATAAAAATAGTACAATTGAAAAAAAAAAAGTAAAATATAGACCTTCATTCTCTATCTCAAAGATGGATGATAGAGATAAAAATAATTAAAAAATAATAATAATATAAAATTAAAAAAAAATTAATATTCACTGTCCATCTTAGAGATGGATCGTGAAGATCAATATTATGTTAAATAAAATAATTTATCTTTTTTTTAAAAAAAAAAAAAAATCTTTTGATTGAACCAGATCAGTGCTTAAGTTCAAACTAGATCATCATCTTTCGACGATCTAATACATGAAAGAAATTAGATTGTTGAGCGACATATACCTAGATCAACAATCTAGGCTCACCCAGATCAAGGTTAATGATTTGGATCCAAATTAAGTATGATTTTTGGCTAGCGATAAAAATTGCTAGCAATAGAGATCCTTGGATCTCCATATGATAGAGATCCAAATTAGATCTCCACTGTTGATGAAGATTCATCAATAATGGAGGTCTAATTTGGATATTCACTAGATTTTTATTTTTTATTTTTTTAAAAAAATCTTCACTATTAATGAAGATCCATCAATAGTGGAGATCCACTAGAATTAGTTATTGTATGTTTTATTATTTTTTAACTTTTTTTCATTTTAATTTTGTAGAATTTTACAATTGGTTTTAATGTTTTCGAAATTTAATTTGAAATGTGTCAAATCCTTATTGGAAAATGGTGAAGTTAATTGGTGATATTTGTTGGATTTACCCTACACTTATATATTTAGCTTTTTTTTTTTTTTTCCTACCTTCTTAGAAATACATCACTTTAATTTATTTATTATTAATTTTGAATTTAAGTGATGAGTTATGACTCAAACCTATTGGAAAGTATGCCCAAAACCGTGATATTTTCTCTTAATATTTATTCTTTATTTAATGTTATATTTAAAATAAAGTAATTGATGTAGCATTGTAATGTAAGATTATTTTTGTCAAAAGTAAAACATTCAAATGTTCCTAAACTATGAAGTGTAAATAATTATTCACATAAAAGGAGTTTATGTGTTGTAGACATAATTCTTTATATTAGTCTAAAAGTAATTCACATCTTAAGATAACGGTTGGACACATGTCTTAATTAAAGTTGTATGTTTATTTTGTTTCAATTAAGAGTGATGAGTCTAAAATCATCAATTCTCAAAAGGAAAAAAAAAAAAAAACTAAAATCAGCACAGTGTTAGGCTTTAGACAAATATGTATTGAATTGGACCATGTGAAATGGGGATGGGTATTCTTAACCCAATCCGACAGACATGTCCAACCCGATCATTCTTTACTGGATTGGGTCGAGTTTAGCCTAAAAATGTGTGGGATCGGGTTGATTTTGCAAAAGCCGCCCGACCCGTCCTATATATACAAAACTAAAATGCCCTAACAGCCCATTCTCATTTCTCGTTTCTTATTGTAGCCACTTCACTCTTCCTCAGCTCCGGCCTCCTTCACGCCGTTTTTCTGTGTCAGTTCGCGGTCAATTGGCCTTTTTTTCGTTTTCCGTCCTCTCCCTCCGGTCCTCTCCAGCCTTCTAGGTATCTCCTCTCTCCCCTTTTTCACTTGCTTTTCATAAATTGTACTTTTGATATGTGTTGGTGTCTCTGATATGGGTTTTGCGGTTGTTGTAGCGTGAGTTGTTTTGTAAACACTTTGCTGTGGTTGTTAAGAACCGTGACTTTGTAAACAGTTTGCTGTGGGTTTCTTGCCTCTGATATGGGTTTTGTAAACACTTGATTCAATCCGATATGGGTTTGCTGCGGGTTTCTTGTCTTTCATATGAGTTTTCTAAATAGGTTCAAACACTTTGCTGTAGTTGTTAAGATTAGTGACTTTCGGTTTGAGTAGCCTATTAATGATGACGTGAATTGCATTGTTTTCAAAGTTTTTTGTTTGTTCAAAGTGCACTTTATGGATGTTTGAATCATGTGTGTGTGATATGTTATCAGGTAGGCAATTGCTGTTGTTTATTGGTATATATATATATATATTTTACGAGTAACCGTTGCTCGCTAGTCTGCCTACCGACTAGCGTGTTTTGAAACATTGTTGTTTGTAGGTATTTTCACATTTTATTCGGTTATTTCGTTTGGCTATGCTGTCTTCTGGGAAAAAATTAAGATACTTCTATGTTTTTTTCTTTAGAAGACAGCTTGCAAGTTAAATAATTAATTTGAATAATTTTATACATATGGCTACTGATATGTATAATATCATACGGTTGTATCAAAAGCACAGAACTATTTTTAAATTTCTTTTAGATGTAAGAGTTCTACTACTCTTTTGTTAATTTTTTTATTTACTGAGGAAATTCATTTTGAGATTATGCAATATATACTTATAAAAATTCATGTCCATTTTAAGACACTTTAATAATAATAAAGTCTTAACATGGAGAGTTATATTAAACAAAATTATTTTTATCTTTTCAGATAGTCAAAATGCATATACTAAGTTTTGTTATTTTTATTTTGGATTTTTTCTATATGAAGATGTTATTTGTAATGTGTCTTGAAGTTTTACATGAGCACAATCCTTAAATTATATACTTAATAAACATATACGGCTTAAAAGTCATGCAATGATTTTATTAAATTTAGTGCATATTAAAGGAAAACTTTTATGCTTAAAAACATCGCAGCATTATTGTGACTACGCTTGTTTTGTTTGAGTTCCTTTGTGAACCTGGATGTGTTTGTATTTTCACATGTTAGTTGTATGTACTTAGTGGTTAGTATATCTGTATATGTCATTACATGTTCTTGAATTATCTTTTTTTTTTTATGTTCATTTTCTTTCTAAGTTATTGTCGTCTTCTATTACATGTGTGCTTAATGGATTATAGGAAATGTTGAAAGGTTTAGTAGGTAGTTTAGTGTTGTGAAGTGTCATGAATGGTTTTTAGGGTATACTTTAAAGATGTGCAGTAAATTGTAATGGCAACCTGATCAACCCGACCCAACCCAACCCGATTATTATTGGATTGGGTTAGGGTTGGGTTAAAGGATTTTTTAGATTGAGTTGGGTTGAAAAATTTTCAACAACCCAACACAATTCGAACTTGAAAATGCCCACCAATAATATTAACACAATTGGGCAAATCCATTAAGAAATAAAATTAACCCGACCCACCTAATCCAAATGAGAGAAACCCTAAAAACCTTGAAAAGTATAGCAAGTGCATTGTTGTCTCTGCCTTCACTCCGTGTCTGAGATCTCTGGTACGTGTTTGATTCTTTTGATTTCCATGTATGCCCAATTGTTCCCATTCCATGTTTGTTTGCTCTCACAATTTTACCTTTTTATTTACAATTAATGATTTTTTTTTTTTTTTTTTTTTTTTTTAAATTTGGTTTCAGATAAAAGCGGCTGCTCGGCATCTATGGCTGTAAGTATTCTTGCTCTTGATTTTGTTTATGTTTCCATGAGTGATTTTTAATAATTTAGTAGTTGTAGTGTTTTATTAGACTAAAATGTGAATTGGGGGGTTTTTGCTGATATAAATTTGTGTGAATATTTCAGACCATACCTGTTAACCCGAAGCCGTTCTTGAACAACTTGACCGGAAAGACTGTAATTGTCAAACTCAAGTGGGGAATGGAGTACAAAGGTCTTGACTTTATTCTCTCACTTTCTTTTCATTGCCTCTTTTCTTTCTAACTTTTATTCAATATTTTTAGGTTTTCTTGCCTCTGTGGATTCCTATATGAACTTGCAGGTAACTTCCCTTTTACAGGTCTTTTTATCATTGCTATAACGTTGTTTGAAGTTTGATTGTATGTGTTTTCGGCTTATAACAACCTTTTTCTTTATAGGATGTGTGACATTTTTATTTATTTAACCTACCTGCAGCTAGGCAATGCCGAAGAGTATATTGATGGACAATTCACCGGAAATCTTGGAGAGATTTTGATCAGGTAATGTCCTTTAAATGCTGAAGTTTCTACCTCTAACAAAAGAAAAAATGAAAATGCAACAATTAGGATACAATATGGTAGATTAGTATATGCAATTCTGTAGAAGCTACTTAAAAATTGTGGAGTGTTTTCCATTTGTTGTTTGTGTGGCTTTAAAGGAAGGAATGTGGAGTGTTGAGAATTTTTAAGCATGCGTAATATTTATAGCAGAAAAGTTTTATCAGGTACAACTATCAATTTTTGCTAGTCTAGAGGAAAAGGAGAAGGTTATGGGCCTGAAAGTAGCAGGTCTATTATGGATCTTGTAGCTTGCTGTCACGTTAATGTCAATAAGATTCAATCCTGGGATTCTGTGGATAGTTGAATCTCAAATTTGTTAGTTGTTCCAAAATCTATTGCTTGATTTTTCATATTTGCCATCACTTGGATGTGTACAATCCACGGTTATAGCAATTACGAATGAAATTTGTATTTTATATTTATGAGCTATTGCTGCACAGTTTTACATCTATGGGGAGGTGGATTTCTGTAGTTAAGTTTGCACATAACCTTGAGAAAGAACTTGTAACGAGCTAGTGTTGGCTTTTGGAGGCTGGCCATGGTGGCTATTATGCATCACTAGAGATGTTAAAGATTAGTTCATTAGACACGCTGGGTAGGTTAGTTTGCTTAGCTTTTAAAGAGTGGCAGCTAAAGCTGGCTGCTGTAGAGAATTTATGGAGGCACCTACTTGTCTCTTCTAGAGTTTGTGCAGGGAGACAGAAATCTAGAGAATTTAATACCCATGAAACACTCAATGATTGAACTCATGTCTGGGACTAAGGTACCAATTTTCATGTTTCTTTGTTTATACCTAATTTAATATTTCCAGATCCTTTTCAGATGTTTTAAACCTAAGAATTCAGAGTTTAGCCATAAATAGATAAAAGAAACGGAAATGACAAAAATATGAATTGGTTTGCGAATGGGGTCAGCAATGCATTGGAGCAGATTGTTGGGACCTTGTCAAGTTTCCAATATACAACATTGAAAAGCTTTACCGTGTGTGTCATGGTTCATTATAAAACAATACACGTATTAAGGAATCTATAGCTTTATTGTTGAAATTACAATATACAGAGTTCCAGGTCTCTAACTGCTTATGTATACTTTTGCCCATAGGTGCAACAATGTGCTCTATCTCCGTGGTGTACCAGAGGATGAAGAAATAGAAGATGCTGATCGAGACTAGGCAGACTTTGCCAGGATTTCAGTCATTTTCTAAACAGAACCCAAGCCTTTTCTCTTGAACCTCGCTATATTGTATTCTGTACCGAGATTAGTATAGTAGAACTGACTCAATGCCCATGTCATTTATAGGGCCTGACAAACAAATTTAAAATAACTTGGATCGATTGATGTGTTTGACTGGTCTGTAAAAGGTATTTGGTTAAACATCCTGTTAAGGATTCAGTAAAATTTGGTGGTCTGGTTGAAAATTTTCCTTTCAGTCATTTACTCTACCGTTGACGGGGATGTGAAGAGACTGGTTGCCCCAAGTCCAACCGATTTAAATCACATTGCAAAACATAACAAATACAGCATTTTCATGTCAGTCCATGGTAGATTGCTTCTTGTCTTAGATATAATATATCAATCAACATTCCATGTATCATCAACCTCGTAGGGCTTTTATTTATTTATTTATTTATTTTTTCCCTCCACGTTAATAAAAATCAGAGGCCTATTGGATTTGTTGAGATTAATTACTATTTATTGGGATTGAATATGAAAATAAGATTGTAAAATGTGTTTAACAAAACTTGAATTTCTGCCATTAAGATATGTATGATGCATATTGATCATGCATAAATTCGGTAGGTTGATAAGGTTGACTTTATATATATATATATATATATCTATAGATGGATAATAATTCTATCATCAGTGTTTCTAACTTTAGAAAATTAGGACAAATCAATCAAACTCATCAATTGTATTCTTTGTTTTAAAATAAATTTTCTTTTTTATTCAATTCAAATGCAATGAATTAGTTTAATTGGTTTGTCCTAATTTTTTAAAATTAAAAGATATTGATGGTAAATTTACTATATATATATATATTTCATTATGGTGCGCACTAAATTAATTAAATCAGAGAATTTTATTTGGACTAATGATTAAATATAAGTGAGTGTTGATTAAGTTAAATTAAATGAAAGTAGATAAATTTAATAGCTAATAACTAAAAAACTTAAATTAATTTAATACACTGAGGGGAGAAGAACTGATATAAAAGGAAAATTTTCTTCCCTATGTTTTGGCAAAACGATGTAAACATCCCTAAAATTTCATAAATAGATCAATTTAGTCCCTTTGACCAGAAATTTAATAGTCAAAGTTAATGGAAAGTTTAAAATGCCCATTTTGCCCATATTATTAGAATAAATTAAAAAATATTTAAAAATTAAAATAAAATTTTGATCTCTACAGTCCATCTTTTGTCAGTCTCAAAAGATGGACGATTAAGAATAAAACAAGTATAATAAAACTAACAATAAAAAATAAAAATAAAAATAAAATAGATTATAGTCTCCATCAACGGTAAAAAATCGATCTGGATCTCTACCAAATTGAATATAGATAGTGCTCTAGATTGAATATGGACACTATTGCCATGGATGATTATGACAATGCCAATGAAGTTGGAGTGGGGATTTTGTAGTCTTCTACAATGAGGTCGGCTTCTTCTTTGCATTAGAGTAGGAGGTTGAAGAAGATAGTGTTTGGGTTGAGGGCAAATGGGGCAAAAGTGAAGCAAGTGGAGGCATTGACATAACTTTATGAGATGCTATTGATTAGAGTTATGTTGCTAGCGGTTAGGGCGTTGATGATCTGGTGACTTGGAGTCACTAAATCATGGACAATTTGGATTGTCACGATTCGGTCTTTACTAGATTATATATATCACCAGATTGTGACAATCTAGACATACATATATTTTTTTAACTTTTTAACTTTTTTTTTATTTTTTAATATTTTAAGTTTATTTTAATTATGTTTAATTTTCATCATCCATCTCAAAGTGGATGATGGAGATCTACCTTTCATGTTTTTTATTTTGTCTTGTTTTAATTTTCTTTATGTTTAGTTATATTTTCTCTCCACCGTCATCTTTTTTTACTTTTTTAATTTGTTTTTTATGTGTTAATTATTTTTAATTCTAAGCATATATGTGTCATTCTCTAGATGCGCAGTTAGAAATGTGAAAATTGCTCTTTTGAAAAAAGGTGAACGTTTCGTTTGATTGACCATGGACTAACAGTAGGAACTAAATTGATGTCTTTATAACAATTTAGGGATGTTTAAACAGTTTCTTCATACATAGTTAACAAAACAATTTTTTCCAGAACATTAGAACGAAAATGAAATTTTCCCAATAGAAAATCAAATTTTCATTTGTGTCGTCCATTGTTAGGGACATAGTCAAGATTTCTATTAGAGTGAGCTAGAATAAGTTTTTTAAATGAACTTCAATTGTACCAAAAAAAAAGTTTAGAAATTAAAAAAACATATGTATACTTTAGTTAGCGTATACATAACAAGTTTTGCTATTAAAATTCATATTGTAAATAAATATATTATCTAAAAAAGAAGAGTAAAAAGGTCCGACAAAGTACGAAAGAAACATGAAACACAAGTACAATCAAACATCAATAAATGTGAATCTAAAGATATTTAAATTATTAAATTTATCAATTATAGCATTAATAATATAGACAATATGTATTTTGACAATCATAAAAGACTGACATACTTTAGATTAAATAGTGCATTAGGAAAACACTAAAAGCAAAATATATTAATTTTCTTTTTTTGAAAGTATATTAAATTTAAATAATATAATATGCAATTAACATTGTATAGTGGAGAAATTATATGAAATTTCATATTTAATATATCAAATCAAAGTTTTTACAAATATAATATTTAAATAGAAAAGTAAATATAAACGAAATATGCAATTGACTGAAAAAATATGTATATTTTTTTGTTTTGGTATGAAAAGAATTAATAAGTAAAAAATATATAAATAAATTTTACTATATATTATTTTATGTATAATTTGAAAGATCAAGCCTACCCATGCCTATTGACAGCTCCGTCCCCGTCCACTAAACATGTTTGGTAGCAGGGAGATTTGTATAACAATCGAATGAGATTTAACTATTTTTAAAATATAAATTTCAAATTCAAGTAAAGTATATTTAAAAAAAAAAAAAAAAATTATACCCAACAAAAAGCTATTCCAAAAATAAGTCCAAATGATATGTCACCAAATTTATTACCATATCATTTGAATTACATTGAATTTTTTTTCCATCATATAACATTACTGTTACAAAAACCAGATAGTAAAAACATCTTATAACTTTATCTCAAAGAAAAAAATCTTATAAATTAAATTTTAGTGAAAAAAAATCTCCGTAATTATTTTGAAAAAAATCTCCATAATTATGTACCTAAAACCTTTGTATTATTAAGATAAACATAAACATCTAATTCTATAATAAACCCATATATGTAACAGAGGTAAAATCCCCCAGAATTGTGTAATAAGTATTTTCAGTACTTGTATTCCATAAATTTGTTACAATTATTAGGACAAGTTCATAAATGAGAAAATAAATAGAGGATAGATGAGTAAGTTGAAAAAAAAGGAATTAAGTGAGTCTTGTAACCCAGTAGTTTTTTGCCTTACATGTGTTAACTTGTTTTAGTAAATAAATTGTTTTTATTTGGCTCATGCTTTTTTTTTTTTTTTCAGAAGAGAGATTACATTTATAGAAAACTACTCACTTCTTGTGTTTTAGAATAAGAGTGAGATGTATACCAGCGACATTTGAAGATTAAGAGAAGTGTTCAATCACTCTAATAAAAAAGTGGTGTGCAAATAAAGTGATGTTGCTTTGTGGAGTGAAACCAAAGTGAGCGGCCTTGATTTAGTAACAAGAATAGAGTATGCTAGAGTTATGTGTTTTCTTGATTTGGTAACCAATAGATCATTCTAGAATTATGCGTTACCTAGGTTGGTCATCTAATCGTTTATCCCTGTTTAATAACACAAATAGTTTTCTTTTGACTTAGATGTTAGCTTGATTTAGTAATAAGAATAGAATATGCTAGAATTACGTGTTTTCTTGGTTTGGCAACCCTTAGATCATTCTGGAATTATGTGTTACTTAGGTTGGTTGTCCAATCTATTTATAATCGGCATCTTATTCATCTTTCCAAGACCACAAAAGTTATAGCGAGTTCAAAGTATGTTCGAGTATCAACAAATATGGTTTTGAGTTTACAAATTAAGAGCTAAATTAAGTCAACAAAGCTTATGGCTACATAGAAATGGATGGCATGGGAAAACTAGAAAGTTGATTGCTCCTCCATATGGATCTTAGGTTTGTCGTATCTCCTCAATTTAGCTTAGATTTTGGTGGTTAGCATGTGTGTTTTGATATAATCTGACTTTTTCTATGTTTTTTTCACTTTAATCCTTTGTTGAAAGGAAAATAGGGTCTTTTATTTAGATTTTGGTGATTGGCTTGCGTGTCTTGATATATTCTGACTTTGTCTATGTTTTTTTACCTTCATCGTTAGTTGAAAGCAAAATGCATGTTTTGATATGATTTAACCTTGTCTATATTTTTTACTTTGATCATTTGTTGAAAGCGAAATAGGATATTTTATATGGAGAGCCAAATTTTGGCTTAAATTTGGTGGTTAGTATGCGTATTTTAATATGATATGATTTGAAGATTTTTATTTGATAGTTAAATTTTATGGTGTCAATCTAGAGTTGGTTAGAGTTTGACGATTTTTTTTTAAATTATAGATTTTAGTGGATCTACAGATTCCATAGAATACATATAGATTTTCTCATAACGTTATATGGATTTTGAAGGGTAAAAAAAATTTGTTATGGATGTTTTTATTCATAAATCTCATATTAAAATTCATCAAATCCATCACTTAGGTAATTCCTATAAAGTTAATGATTTTATGTATATACCTAAATTTGTTTGAACTTTTAATAAAAGGTTTGAATTGAATACATATAAATTTTAATGAAATACATTCGAATCGAATATGTAAGCTTAACACAATTTTTATTTTAAGAAAAAATGAAGGAGCAAATAGAGATTCAAGCTGCTTAACACGATTCCCCCTCCCAAACGAACATTGCTTCATCTGTGGGGAGCAATATGTTGCTGGTGAAGACATTAACAAGCTGCAGTGGAATCATCATCAACAAGAAAGAAGCATACATCACTTAGTGCGCCAAATTAGTGAAAGAACCAACGGACCTTTAGACAGCAAAGGCTCGACTAAATCTATATAGAGCAATATATCACAAGGTGGCTCTAACAGCATTACTAAGTCCATCGATGAAAGCAGCGCAGCAAGACATTTTGCAATCACCATGTACGGATAGAATTCAAAATGCGAGAAAATCGAAAGAGTTTGTACCACCAGTCCTCAAAGCGTTCGGTAGAACAACTAATCATATGATCACAGATTTTACTTTAAGCAGTGGATAACTTTTGATGATGTTGACGATGCTAAATCAGAATTACAGGAAGTAGATTATATGACTTTCGTATTTCACTAATTTTTGTAGATACATACGAAAATTCTAAGATTTGAGTTTCCAATTATATGACTTTCAAGATCCCGATTATGTATTGTTATGTTATTTTTTATTGATGCAAAATCGAGAATTTATTTATGTAGTCTATAATACATATTTCATAATAGGGAGATTTGTAAACAATTTAATGAAAACTATTTTTAAAAATTAAATTTTAAATTCAAGTAAAAGCATTAAAAAAAAAATGGTGCTATTCAATCAAAAAATCATTTCAAATGATATGTCCCTTAACACATCATTTGAATTGAACTTTGGGTTAATTTTTTGAATTGTATAGCATTAGTCTTTAAAAAAAGAGGGGAACCTTCACCCAATACTTTAGCGTTTGTATCACTTCTCTGAGTGGAAAAGCCTAGTCTCTTGTTGAAACTGGAAAATTCAAGATCACCTAGAGACATGGATTCAATGGCATCCTCGGCAAGTTGTGAGCGCTTCGAAGGTGAAGACATTTTGAAAAAAAGGTAAAAGAGATTTACCAAGGAAAAGAAGTTGCCTAAGAGTCAAAGCAGGACAGCAAGTAAAGTGGATGAAAGTGAGAAAAAGTTACCTACTATGCATAAATGTAGAAGGTTAATCTTGACCATTGAGATGGACCGAAGATCAATGATTGAAATGCAAAGAGTCGTCGAAATACCTAGACACATGTCTCTTAGTAACTATCGTATTGCGTCAATCGAAGAGATATAATTAATTATTGTTGGACTATAATTAACGTCATCATTTAATGCCCAGCCAAGTGCTGAGTACCAAACCAACATAACCTTAGTTAGGGCATTAGCACCCAATTTGCATTGATGCTACCTGATCGAGTAGCTTCGGGTTGAGTAGGTTCAAGGCCAATGTATAGGTGCGAGAAAGATTGAATAAGAAAAAGACGTGTCAGTACAATAGGAACAAAACACGCGGTAAGTGTCATAAACTTCAAGTGAAAGAGACACCAGACAACACGTTAAACTATATAATTAAGTGAACAAACCTTCAAAGGTATAATACACTAACCTTCGGGGAAATTGCCTCTTATGTAGATCATTTACAAACATGCCACATGTAGCAAATACTTGTCAACCCAAGAACAACTCAAGTGATAAATGACAGATGCTTTCACATGTACTACGACACCTGAAAGTAAGTTTTGTTTTCTTATACAAGCTGATTAAGAGCTTGATAAGAGAGTTAGTTAGGTTTTAGTAGAAAATGCACTTCCCTTCAAAATAATCAAAAGATAAAAGTTTTGACTTAAGCATCGGAGGGTGCTTCAAGAAATAACCTCTAGGTCACCTTAACGAGGGTGTTAACTTGTCTTGCAGGTTGATTCGCAACAAAGAGTTGAAAGGAGAATTATCCATCAGAGGAAAAAGACATTTGAAGATACAGTTGATCTTCGAATGTCAATTTCAGTCGGAACAAACATATTAATAATTTTTTTGGACAATTATTGAAAGAGTAATCACTTCATGAAATTTTATAAAACGTCATTAAAATAGGCAAATATCTGAGTAAACCTAAAAAAACTTAAGAGATAAATAATTTATATAGATTAATAAAACTGAAAAATAATTTCCTAATCTTTTAATTTAAAATTAACTCTTAAAATTGTTATTTAACACAATTTTAATTGGAAAACCTTATTTTAGTCGTAGAGGTTTTGGAAAATATTATATTTTTAAAACTCATTTGAAAATATCTATTTTCATCCATAAATTTTCTAAAACTCTTCAAGATAGTTTAAACTATCAGTCAACTAACGGTCAACATTAAAGAATGCGTTAAAAAATATTTTTGTCTTTGATAGTGGTTAGTGGTACATGAATTACCGAATTATCCTCATAAAATAATGAATTTACAAGTTAAATTGTCTAAAATGTTCTTAAATTTAAGTTGTTAAATTATAATTTAAATGACTTAAAGTCACTATTGATCATCAATTGAATGACGGTTTGAAATTTTTTAAAAAATTTTAAAAAAGTTAGAAATAATAATAATAAAAAAAAAAAAACTGTTTCTAAAAAAGTTTTAAAATTTTGATATTTTTTAAAACCTTAAGGATTAAAACTAATTTTTCCCAATTTGAATTACATCCTGACCAAATAAATTATTTGTTCATATCTATCATCATAATCATTATTGTTCTAATTATCATTGGTGTTGTTGCTGCTGTTATTATTATTATTACAAATTAAAGATATAGAAAGGAAAACATAACTTTAATCCAGTGTTCTGTTGATGCAAATCTCTACTCCCGTCTGTTATCTTTTTCCAACTATTTACTCCAACAACAAAGCAATTGATTTGTTATTGAACAAACACCATTAGGCCCCGTTTGTTACGTGGGATAAGATTTGATTATTTATATGAGATTGGATTGAATTGAATTAGATTGGATGAGATTGGATTAATTTAATTGTTATCTCATGTTTGGTGACACTAGGATAGGATATGATTTAAATGAAATTTGCCAAAGACTGAAATGAAAATTTTCAGATATTTGGAAATATATTTTTATTTCTCCGCCATCTCAGCCGCACACCACCACGTCCCTCCCTCTCTCATCACCCCTCCCACACTAAACCCATCCAAAACCCACGTCGCTTCCAGCGGCGCGACGAATGATGCAGGCAGCAGAAGCGTCGATGCCTTAGAACGGCGACGAAAAAGACACAAAGCTCAGCTGAGCGATGTGACGATCGGAGCAGACGACGAAGGCGTCGATGCCCTGAAACGACAACGAAAAAGACGCAAAGCTCAATTGAGAGACGTGACGAACGATGCAGACGACGGAGGCGTCAATGCCCTGGAACGGTGACGAAAAAGACGCAAAACTCAGCTAGTAATCGATCGGATCTCAATCTCATTGGCGGCGAAAGAGAGGGAAAAGAAAGAGAAGAACAGAGAAGAAAAAGATGATCGAAGAAAAAAGCGACGACCGGAGAAGAACGACGATTCGATCGAAGAAGAAGGAGAACGATCGGTAAAAGCAAGCGACAACGGTGACGACGATGGCGACGGCGACGGCGGAGCTGGAGGAGAGAAAACAGACAACGGTGGGATAAAATTAACCCACCTATTTGCGTGGGTTTGATTTAACCCACTAGAGTGGGATAAAAACACTATTGGTAAAAGTTAAGATAATTTAGTGAAGGTTTTTGGTTGGACCAAAAATGAGATTTGACAAAAAATTTATCCAATCCCAGTCGTATCCTAGGTAACAAACATAGCCTTAATGCACAAGCAATTGAGTTTCTCGCGGGAAACCAACATTAACAACAGAACAAGTCGCCATTAATATTATAGCTGTCAAGTCACAACTCCCAAGTGAATAGTACAGCTCATTTACTGCCTACAGGTTTCGGTAGATGTCAACGCTAAATATTTTTACATCAAATTTTATTTTACTCTAATATATTTTATATTAAATTAATATAAAAAATATCTTTAAAAAAAAATTTATACATAATTCTTTAATCAACATTAATTAATTTATTAAAATATATTTAATATTATACTCATTTTCAATATTTCAATAAAATATTTGTAATTATATATTTTTTTATAATAATTTAATTTATATTTTTAATTAAATTAATTTATATTTCAACGCCAGGTGTAGATGAATAGTACAGCACCAAATTGATGTTATATTATTCATCAACACCAAAAATTGTCTTGAATAATATAAATAGCATATTCAGTGGACAGTATTTGGACACGCAAATGATGTGCGTCACATTGGAGATGGTCTTATAATGTGTTATAGCCCCACATCAACCATCCAATCAATCATGATTAAACAAGTGTATGCAGTTGCCGTCATTTTCAACAACCACAACCACAACGACCAAGCAGCAGCACCTCCCACAACTTGTGGCTCGTGTGTGATCTGCTGATTCAACACTGGTGTTGGTGACCACCAATTATTGTTGTGTAGTTGTTGGATTAGTACGTTTAAATGATGAGAAAAGCGTGCGCGAGCCCCAGCACGTGTAGATTTGATTTGATGCTTACTGAGTACTTGACACGATTATCACTTTAATTTCATTTATAAAAAATCCCATTGACAGAGGCAACCGCCCGTATCACTACTCTTGAAAACATGTTTTACTAGGTCAATTTTACGTTCTTTTTCTCTTTCTACTTTTTCTTTTTGTCAAATTGTTCGAAATTTGACATTTTTCCTTTTTTTCTTTTGAGATAAGGAAATTTGACATTTAGCTTGGTCAATTTTACGTTCTTTTTCTCTTTCAACTTGTTCTGCTTTGTCAAATTGTTTGAATTCGTCCCAATTTTCAAATATTTTGGGCATTCAACAGCCAATTCAAAAGGCCATAATTGTGAGATATTTGTACACAGATCAGAAATCAAACTCGAAACTTATATTATCCGGTTCAAAAGGAGTACAACATTTATATTGTCATGTGAACCATTTTATTGGTTCTTACAGGGAAAACTTGAGTTCATAAGCTGTGCCTAGTCATAATTATCATATTGTAATATGTATATATAAATTACATAAACAAAAAAATCCTTCATATGGGTAGGAAGAGTAAAAAGAATCACATAACCAACGATTATAACACATTTGATGGCCCTTTCAGGGGTGGGAAGGGTGGCGGGCATCAGAAAGTAGCCCTCCTGTATATTTCTTCTATCACGAATAAGTTGGGCTTCGGGATAATTATATTATGCAAGATTTTTCAATATTACTATTATCCCTCCTACTATAGAGCAATGGAGGTATCATCACCACACATCACGAAGATACCTGCCGGTCATTTGCAGATTCTTAACCATGCTCTCCGCCTTTGAGCTGTCTAGGGATCCCTGAGATTTTAGGAAGATGGAACAAATGGGTCAGAGAAATATACAAGATATACTAGAACCACAAACAAGTAAAACAGGAATGCATACACATAACGTGGTACAAAAGGTGACAGTTGTAAATAATTGCAAGGGAATGATCAAAGATCACAAGAAATAACAGCTTCATGTCTGTATGATAACTTTTGCCTTCTAATGCACAAACCAGTCACTAATCTTTCACATGTTGAATTATATGCGTCCAGAAAGGGTATGACATCTGGAAGTATTCGTCACCAAGAAGAATATCCTCATTACATCACAAGATGCACATGTCTCAAATCAGGACCACAACTAGCAGCCTGATTTTTTCGTTTATTTTTTTCTATATATATATATATAAATTGACAACACTAAAGTGCTTTGTAACTGTTTTCCAACAGATTCCCTTTCTCATAGGTAGGGTGGGATTTACCCGCTCGTGCATCAGTTCGGCAGAATTCTATATTCAGAGAATTTTTTGTATTAACATACCTGCTCTTGAACAATTGTGTGCAGAGTTCGGTGTACATCTCTAGCCATGCCTTTGGCATCACCACAAACATACAAGTAACCTCCCTGAGAAATCATGTTCCAGATATCCGATGCCTGGATTCAGAGAAAAAATGTGCTTTTAGCTTCACATTAATTTACTCGTAACTGAAACTCACCTTAAAATTCTAAATTTTCAGAAACAGTGGTAGGTGAAACAGGTGCAATACCTTCTCCATCATTTTATGCTGCACATATTCCTTCGTGGGACCTTCACGTGAGAAGGCTACAACCAACTCTGAAATTGCACCACTATTAACAACGTTGTTGAGCTCCTCCTCATAAATGTAATCCTGCAAAATATGCACATTAAAAAACGTACCACACCAAAAGACTTTAAAACCCTGTAACCATCCCAACCACAGGGAATTCAGACAAGTAATAAGACCAGAATTTACCATTCTACGGTTCCGGCATCCAAAAAATAATATTGAAGGGCCCAGTTCTGCTCCAGCTTCCTTCAGGGCAAACCTTTCCTGAAAAGGGGAAATCATAAATACACATAATTAGCTTAAGGTTCTATCATCTATGATGCAATATAATGAGTGCATATTTAGTCTACCAATCACAACCTGCAGGAAACCCCTGAAAGGGGCCAACCCAGTGCCAGGGCCAATCATGATAATAGGCACTTTAGTGTCAGCAGGGAGTTTGAAGTTTGATTGCCTAACAAAAATAGGTGCCCAGCTGCACTCATTGCTTTTCTCCAAAGGCACAGCATTCTGCAATAAGAAACAATCAGTAAATTCCCATGCAAGAAGGCATTACATGCAACGTGGATAGGTTTGCCCCTTGTCAACGCATAGCTTATTTAAAAAGATTACACACAGTCAGGCCACTGTATCAATGCAATCACGTATACAGTGACATTTCAATGTATATACATTTTGTCATCGAGGAATTAATACTATTGATTATGGGGACAAGGTAACATATGAATTCAAGTACCTTCATCCAAGTTGAGCACACTCCTTTGTGAATGCGGCCTGTTGGTGTTTTCTCATAAACCAGTGCACAGGTAACATGAATTCTAGATGGTGCTATCCTGCAGAACATGAATTTTACAAAAGTTACATCCTGGATTTGTACCAACATCTTAATGAACAACATTTTATATTTGTGTGTGTGTGTGTGTGTACCAACATCTTACTGAACTACATTTATATTCATATATATATATATGTGTATGTGTGTATTTGTACCATCATCTTAATGAACTATATTTTATATTTATATATATTGTGTGTGTGTGTATTCACCTTGGGGAAGAAGAAATTGAGTAGAATCGAGGTTGCAAGCGTGGGGCAACAGCTGCAAAGAACACACCAAGTGGGGGCTTGGCAGATGGAAATTCAGCCATGACCTCAAGGAGGCTTCTCTGATTAGCAACTAACCATTGTGCATATTCATCCTGTATGAAAGTATGAGTCATGTTAACATAAAACCAAACCAAAAAGGCTAGCTGATTCAATGCCACCTAATTTGATACAATGTTCACAACCTTTCCAGCAGGTGAGGCAAGATGCCTTAATCGTTCAGCTTCAGTGGGGTCAGATGCATGAGCAGCTAGAGCAAGTAAAGCAGACTGGCAAACATAGGCATGACAATCAATTATTTGAAGTACCACCCTGAAGTTCAGTTAAAAAGAAAAATTGGAACAATCAATTCGGATGCTCCATAGAGCCAAGAAAACAAACCTTTTTAGGGGCACTCAAAAGATCAGCATATCTAGTCAAAGCTGTTCTCAAGCTGCATGGTGGAAAGGGAGGAGGCAAGGAACCTCCACCAAGAGGAGAGCCATCCTCTTTATCAGTATGGAGAGAGAAATAAGTTTCTGGCGATAAGCCTAACAATGTCAACCCCTCCTCTACAGTCTCGATTAAATTCTCACAGTAAACACCAACGTGATCCCCTGTTTCATACCTGAGGTAGAAAAGTAACTATGAGCCCAAGAAGAGGTGTTCACACTAAAAATAAAAGGGAAATTGACAACAACATCCTCAAAATAATATATCCAAGCCAAAATGAAACACTTACGCAAGTCCAGTGCCAGCAATGTCAAACTCCAGATGGGTGCAAGAGCGATCAGATTCAGGAGTATGAAGCTCCTTTCTTACAGCCACATTACTCCTTCAAAAGCAAACAAAATACAATTTAGACTGCATAAAGAATAATACTGGACTAAAACACAAATAGGAAAACCAATAAGTATTTGATTTTAATTTTTACCTGCAGGGGTGTTGAGCATCATAAACAGCATGACCATTTGCAGTGCCCCAGCTTTTTTCCTCTACTAATGCATCTGCAGGGTCATAAAAGACAACCCGATATTCTGATATCGCAGCAGTATATGGGGTAGAAATATTTGGATCATCCTCATCACGAAGCAACTGATCCAACTCAGGCCACACCAATTCTCGCCTAGCATATCAACCAATAAGATTTTAATTTTTTATCCGTATCAGAAAAAAGTAAGAAAAGAACTTCACGCTTTCAAGTCAAGATAGTAATCCAAGAGCTTAATACCAAGCACTAAAGTCATCTTCAATGCACTGATCATCATCCCCAAGACCCACAGGGACAAGACGTTTCCCACCTGCAAACAAAAAAACAGGGGGAAACATGTTGGTGACACAAAGGAAACCAAGTGATAAATATGAGAAACTAATCAGTAAGTGCAATGTGGCATAAATCTTCCATAACAAAGATTGAACAACATTTATTTCCAAGAATTGTACATGTAGTCAATTTATGTTCGATTAGTAACAAATTTAATATTAATGTGCTCTGTCTTCCATAGCAAGTACCACTGCTGGAAATCACAATTCCACAATGCAGTGACCATTTCCAAGATTTTCATAAACAAAACTCCTTTAGGTACCATAAACTTGAGCTCCAACATACAAACAGTTGTAAGTATTAGCTGCTAAAACTGAAATTTTTTCATATTTGAAGCCTAATTGAATGTGAATACAATAAAATCATGGCATTACAACCACACATCATCATTCCATACAGTCACAACACATTGCACTCTAAAATAACAGGACAATATCCCTGCTTTTGGGCACCTTCTTCAAGTTATACTAAACCCTGATTGCGAAAGCAAAAACCCAAAACAGGGTCTGCAAACAGAATCACTCCAAAAAATTGGAGGTTAGAAAGTATTTATGGAATGACAAGACAACCGATTAGTTTATGTCCACAACAAAGTAACTGACAACTCGTGGGTGACATTGCTACACTAAGGCAAAAAGGTAAAAGTGCACCATAACATCATGAATTGATCCTATGAATGATACAAAATGAACACTCAAACACGTCCATGATGGTCCAAGCAAAATGCCGGCAATTCTCACAACAGTCAGCCATGCTTCTGTTCACATGCAGCCTTTTTACTGAAAATAGTGTAAACCAAAAACATTCCAACATCCAATTTCACAAACATCAAAAGAGAACATTTTTAATCTTTGAAATGTCAATACCCATGAGACGCAACCACACACCCTCAAATTGCTGTGAAATTAACTTCAAAGGGACTCAAAAAAACACAAAAGCATTACCCTGATCGGCAAGGATACCGTCCACCACTACAGCAACCTGTTTAGAATCACCAGAACAGAGATGAGCAACAACTCAAAACTATCGCTAGATGAAAATATATACAAACAAAAAAGATGAATTCCCATATCAGACCTTGTTGAAATGCTCGTATTGCCTGTTGCCAAGGCCAAACACTCCGTACTTAAGCTTCGGCAACTCCACTCTATCTTTATTCTACACCCAATCAAAAACCAATCAAATACTGCTTTTTCTGAAATTAAGAAAATAAAAAAGCTAAATTGAACGAAAATTTACCTCGTTGAACCATTTGTAGAACCTGGCTGCATTGTCGGTCGGCTCACCATCTCCATATCTGCCGTCCAAAATTAAACCACATCACCAAAATCGAAAAAATCAAAAATGAAATGAAATCCAAGAGTATGATGAATATCGGATACTTACGTAGCCAAGAAGAAAAAAGCCAAATTCTCCTTTTTCAATTTCTCTTCGTATTCATCGTCATCGGCAGCGTAATCATCCTGTGTGGAAAAAGATAAACAGGATCTCAAAAAAGTGAAGATGATGATGAATCAAATAAAGTGAAATTGAAAGGGAGTGAGAGATCGTACCAAATCAACCACTTTAAAAGTAGCTTTATCGTATCGTGCTTGTGCCTCGTCAGCGAAAGCCTGTAATAATAAAAAGGAAGCAAGCATAAGGTAGAGAGGTGATTGAAAAGTGAGTGTGTGATGAGTTGTTTGTTTTATTTAAGCAGACCTTAGCGAAACCTTCGGCGGTGCCAGTTTGAGTGCCGAAAAAGACGGTGACCTTGGTCTTACCGTCGTCGACGGCTTCATCTTCACGGTGTTTGACGATCAAAGGCTGCGGCGGTTCGACAGACTTGGATTTCTGGCCGTTGGATCGCCGCCATATCAAGATGACGACGCAGCCGATGAGGACAGCGATGGAGGTTGTTAGGATCATGACGAACTCGCGATTCTCGAAGATAACGGAGGTGACGTCGGCGCCTGAGTCGGAGGAGACGTTGGAGGGATCCATCTTGCCTTTGATAATGGCCGACATCAGCTCGAACGGCGACACCTTGATCGAGTTGGTAGAAGACGACGACGACGATTGCATGATTCGGAGCTGCACGGCGAGAGAAACCGGAGGCGGTGGTGGACAATTGGAGAAGATCTCTCTCTTTCTCTTTCTCTCTCTCTCTCTCTCCCCAACAACAGTGTGGTTTCTTGTTGGTTTAGTGTTTGGTGGTGTAGGTGAGAGACCTCCCTGAGAGAGAAGAAAGAGAGGAGGGAGAGAGAGAGAGTTTATAGCAAGGCTAATTGAACCAACCAACAACGCCTACCAAACCCGACCAGTCAGTGGTCAAACCCACCTACCACCACAATTTCAGTATTTAACCATGGTTAAATCACCTTGCTTTTATAGATCAAAAAGGAAAAAAAAAAAATCACCTTGCTTTTATGCACTCCAATAAACAAGTATCATTTCACGTCTTAAAATCACAATGCCTATTTCATATCATTTATTAAAATTTATTTTAATTTAATATTAATAATAAACAAATATAAATAATAATTTTTTATTAATTATCTAAATATTTTATTTAAATTTATGCTAAAATAATATAAAATGTGAGTTGTCTTTTTTTTTAAAAAAATAATAATATGAGTTGTTAGTACCATATAAATCAAAAAGTGATATAACAATTTATTTATGTTATTGATAACTCATATGGTATATCATTTAAATAAAATTTTTGGTAACCTAGATTATTTGATAAATTAATAATAGTTACTAGAATTTAAAAAAAAAAAAAATCAACTTTCCAATTTATGGGAAGTTCGGGACCTCTTACATGATTGAAGGTACTTTCCATACCTTAGAGCATCTCCAATGGACTGTGGATTGTAGAAAAATAGAGTGTCATGTAGGATTGTGTGAAAAAAAACTCTCTCCAATGCAAATGTCAACCTTCACTGTTAAGCTGACTTGGCAAAAAAAAAAATCAACATTGTGAGGATGGCTGTCTACATGTAGAGGGCCTGTTAGACATGCTGACTCAGCAACTCACATTGAATGCTTTCTTCAATGTGTGGATTTTAAATAGAACCATTGGAGACCATTTTTTGGTTTGACTGTCTATCAATACTATGTAAAAAGTAATTGTCTTGACATTGATGACATGACAATGGATTGTGAAAAACAATTCACAGCCCCATTGGAGATGCTCTTAGAACATCTCCAGCCAAATTCTCTATCCCTATTTTCATTTTAGAGTTTTTTTTTTTTTTAATTAGGAGCACCAACATAAGGTGCTATCGGGATCAATTATGATTTAATTTTGAGACACGGTCTCCGGAAAACAACTCATATACGTGGAAAAAATATCCACATAAATAAGACTTGTACAAAAAGAACTCGCAACCCCTATATGGATAGGTTATGGTTTATCACCCGGCCAAAGCCACTTTTTCATTTCCATTTTAGAGTGACATAGAGAATATTATCAAATTTTTTTCACTGCAACCACACTCCCTCTCTCTGTGTCTATATTTAAATATTTTTTACTTACATTATTATTTTTTACTTTCACCCAATCAATTATTTATTATAATTTTATTTTTTAATTATGTTTTTACAAATATTATTTTAATACCATTTTTATTTTTAATTTCATTTTAAATTTTTAAAAATATATAAATGGTCATCTTTCATGAATTTGTTACATATATATAATATGCTTTTTTTTTAATTAAATTTAACATTAATTTTTTCACATAATCTTCCTTTCCCTAAATTTCACATAATCAAATTTTCAGACATGTTTTTTATTATTATTACTGAGGTGCCAAAAAGTCTCTCCACTCTACTGACCTGATTACTTGTTTCTTTTCTTTTATTATTATTATTATTATTATTTAATTAATTAAACATAATTAAGTGTTTAATTATTATTTGTTAATTGGATTGATTATATGTTACGTTTTTCATTTCTACACGCTTTGCATTACATGTGACATTACCTGTTAACATACTTTTAAGCACTATCGATTGTTTCTGGCATTTTCTTTCCAGTAATTGGAAGAAAAATAATTAAAAAATGAAAAAATAAAAACCTTTCTTAGAATTTGACTTATGTAGATAGAAATTAGATATTATTAGTGTTGACAGCTCACATGTTTATATTTAAATCTCCATTATAATTATAGATTGAGGAGGCTTGTTAGTACCTATAACATTTTGATGGAATGATTTTTAATTTATGTGTCATCTTAGTTGAAATTGATTATTTAAGTTTTTGTTTCTTTGGGAGGAGATAGTATGATAGAGATGGATATTTTTCTAAACAATTTGGTTTTGACTTAATCAGGTTTTCTTTATCAAAATAATATGTTTTTGTCATTTCTAATTTTCGTTTAGAAGTTTTCAATAATATTATGTTTGTTTTTATTTTCATTTTAGTGTTAGTTAAAATTTTTAGCATAATAATTAATTTTAAAACATAATAAGCATATATTAAATTAGATTAATTTAAGGTAAACATGACATGAATTAAATAAATAAATAAAAGATTATTTTGTAACATACGAGGAAGCCTAAGTATGGAATTTTAAAATATCAAAAAGTGGATTTAGAAACTTAAAATACAAATCTCTATTTTTTTTTTTTCCTCTTCGAAACATAAACGGAGAGTATGGTTGAAGAAGTCCGATCTCTAAAATGAAGTGGACACTCTAATTTAGAGTATAGTTGAAGGTGCTCTTAGCACAAATAATTTGTGTAGCATTTGAGACCCCTTGATAGTGGTAGTTGCCTTCCAAAGTCCAAACCTTACCATTTAATTGCTTCAAGTATCAAAAGAAATTTGATCTGAATGTTAATCCTATGAGATTTCAGCAGGCGTTACACTTACATAAAAAGCAGAAGAGAAGTAATAAAAATAAATGATCGTGGTAGTGGACTAGAATTAGATTTTTTTTTTTCGTTTTTTGAATGTTGAAATGTTCTAAAATGCCCATTTTTGTTGCCTAATTGGTTTAATGTTATTTCAGGAGCGCAGCTGCGATAGAAGTCATCGTCTTGTGTTGCATCGTCTTGTGTAGTGTTTCGTCAACTGCGTGATGTGCTTACGAAGGAGAAATTCCGTGGACGGTCGTACTGTCGACTTGTCGTTATGCCCGACGCTGTCGCACCTGGTGCGTCACATTACGTGTGGATTAAAGTTTGATTTTACAACTGAATCTATTTTTGACCTTCAATTTAAACATGTTATGTTAAACTTTTTTTTTTTTTTGACTAGAATGCTTCGTTGAACTTGGATCGTAGAAAGAGATTTTTCTTTTTACTATTATTAAAAGCCATACATCTGAAAAATATTATATTTTGACTTCTTATTTACTATTATTGAAAGCCAAAAATATTTATATAATACAATAGAACAAAAGCGTGGTGAAGACATCACCATAGAGGCATAGATCGCTTTGTAGCATAAGTGGTGGTATATTTTCCATTCATCATGAATTTAATTATCATCAAATGTATTTTATGAATTTTTGTACTTAATTTTTTCTTATTGAGAATAAATATTCTGATTGTATAAATAGGATTTGATTTTGACCGATTATAAGAATAAAAATTTGGACTTGTAGGAAACTAGGAGTTGATATCCGGAATAGATTTTGATAGAATCGGACAAATTTTTTATTCATTCGACATTGATTTTCAAAATAAAAAAAGTAGGTTCATTACTATGTTTTTTTTACCCAAATAATTAACATGCCCGCATAATAGAAGTATGTGATAAATTAATTAAGTGAAATTTTTTTACCTCGTTTATACTAAATTGAATGCGACTAAGTAGTTATTATTATTATTGTTATTATTACTATTATACCGTATCAAAGCTTAAGATTTGACTTTCTAGTGTTTGTAAGTATAGTGTGGTCCTAAGAGACAGTAAATTTTCGATGAATGCTCTTTTACTTTACTGTAATGAGCACCTTTTGATGAAACTTCGTGAAAATTTATGCATTGTGCATCATGAGAAAATTTAAATATACATTTGAAAAAAAAAATTTGAAAGTTTCGATCATTCATGAACTATCTTTCTTCACCATTTTCCTATTTTATTAATGTAGTAGGGTCGATCTACAATATGTTAATTTTGAGTGGGTCTCGCCAGTCAACTTTTTTGGAACCTAACAACATACGTCTTGCACAAATCAAACAAAGAGAATGCGAGTGCTCTTAACACCGATAGGATACCGACTGAAGACACTCCAACACCCAAATCAATAATGAAAATAAAATAAACATAGATAAGCGAATAATATATATATATAATTTATTATATATGTCAATGGATATTACAACAACAAGCTTGATGAGAAGAGGAAGAGGAAGAGGAACACTAAGATATTAAATATTAGAGGGCAAAACCTCATATAATAGAACAATGCAAGTAGTTCGTCAATAGTACATCAGGTAAATTCTCAAAAAAGAGAAGTCGATCACAATGGATACAATTAAATACCAAGTTTTTCTTAACCTTCTTAAACATGTGCTTCCATACCACTACCTTAAATCTATCACAGAGGAATTCTAAATCTATAGTAGAAAAATAAAAACGCAAGAGAGAAAAGGAAGAAACCTCGAGTGGTTTGTAAGAGATGAGTAAGAGAGGTTGCGATGGATTCTTCCTTCTAATGACCTCTCTATTTATAGGTGGAAAAGGAGTCATGAGAATTTATTATAGAATAAATGCAATGTAACTAATAAATACCATGATAGCTACATGATTAATACAACTTCCATTATAATTGATTTAAATCACATACATTAAGAGCAATCAATCCTCATTTAAAAATATAGACCTTATTTGGGCTGGATCAATTAAATTGTTGAACTATCCTCTTGCAACATGAGTGGGCCATTAGGTTGGGTCGATCAACATACTAGACCAATCTATCACAACAAGTTTTGAGCTTTCATTTTGGGTCTGAGAATTTTTAATCACCACAATTAATATTTTGTTTTCAAAAAAGTTGAAAAAAATAGTTCATAAACCTGAAAAATTCTTAGTTATTTTTTATTTCATTCTTTTTATCATTCATGCAAAAACTCATATTAAAATTCAGTGAATCTGTTAAATTTCTTCAAAGTACTTAAAAGTGTATGTGTGTGTAATTTCTTCAAAGTTAGAACTACTTATTTCCAATGAACTCCACCACAGTGATTAAACCTACTAAAAATAAATGGTTATAATTAATGAACAAATTACAGATTAGCTACATGATTAAAATGTTTTCTCAGTCAGAATACACTTTATAACTTTATTATAATTTGGCTTCCTGTTGTTAGCCACAAACAATTAAAGTTAATTGTTAACAATGACAAAGTGGCCTAATGATTATAAAACTCTAGAATTTTTTTTTTCTAATAAAACTCTAGAATTTTAAAAAAAAAAATTAAAAACATAAATTATTTTTAAAAAATAAAAAATAATAAAAATTTTGAAGAAAAAACAATTGAATATCTCCAAAACACCTTCAACACTATCATCTTCAACACCCCTGATCATCAACAACCAATCAGATCATCAAAGATCCAACCATCATCAACAAACCAAACCAGAGCATCAAACAACAACACTTAACACCAGAAATTAAAAAGAAAAAAAATTAATGGATGCAATATAGGTTTCATCATTGGAAATCCATATTACTGGACACGATGGAACCCATAGATCTTTAGGTTTCCATCATTGGAAATCCATATTACTGGATGCGATAGACAACAAAGATCTAACTTAAAAAAAAAAAGAAGGTAGAATTGTTTTTTAATATTTTATATTTTTTTTAATTTTATTTTAAAAGAAAAATTAAAAATAAGGTCAAAAGACAAATATAGCCCCAAATATCTTAAAGTTAACTAACTGTTGACTAACTTAGATTAACAATGAGTAGCCAAATTGTAATAAACCTATCAAGTTTATTTTGCTTGAGAAAGCATTTCAACCAAGTCGCTAATTTGTAATTGGCTTTGTAATTATTGATTATTTTCAGATCTCCTAATTAGAGTGTGTGTGTGCGTCTTTCTCTCATAAGGACAAACCAATTTTAATAAAATTTAGTTCCACGTCAATGTATCTAGTATGTGTGTGTGTACACAAATTGATTTAAAAAAAAATTCCGTTCAAAGATTATCAGTCATTGATTATATACAAATACCTAAAACTAAGTATTAATTATGAAAAAATCAATGCATCTAATGACTTACGATATTAGTCCTGATATTATTAAAATAAATTCTTCATGGCTTTCAAAAAAATTGTAATGTCCACATCAACACTATAAAGGATATATGTACGTATGACTTTCGAAAAATAATAAGTGTCCACATCAGCACTATTACCTTAACACTAATGGCTCATTTGTTAATCGAAAATTCCAAAGAGAAAAACAACTTCATTAGCAATTTTGGGCATAAGTTAACACTACCCTTTCAAACTTCTATATTTTATGGATCGAATATAACAAATATCTAATAGACAATTAGTGAATCCAACAAACTTTTACATTTTTATGGATAGAATCTAACAAATATGTAATGGACAATTAGTGAATCTTATAGTTTTTTTTTTTTTCCTTAATTTTATTTTTCAGAAGGGCTTCGTCAAGACATTTTCTAAACAATTTATGTTGAGAAAAAATTGAAACTTTATATGTAAGGAAATGAAGGTGTTACCTGTTAGATCGACCATTCTTTGCCATGCAATTCATTAATTAATTAGTATGTAATCATTCTCTAATAAAATATTGAAATCAATTATATTTATTAATCATTTCTTACTGCATCCAATAGAGATTATTCAATTACAAACTAGAGCAACAAAACTTTGTTCATAATTTTAAAGTGTATTAAAAAAATGAAGTAAACTAATCTATATAAAATTTTTTAAACAAGTTTGTAAGGTAAAACAATGATTTCTATGGTACCTTAATCAGTTAATCTTCATTTTTCATAAAAAGGAAAAAAAAAATAGTTTATATAAGTTGAGGCAACTCAATAATAAGATTATTGTACCTATGTGTTGAAGTCATAAATTAAAATCATATCTTTATCGCCTCACATCCCAATTTGTAGTTTAAATTTAAAAAGGAAAAAATTATCATCTAGGCTGCTAAAATATACAAAATGTTTGCAATCTGTAATATTTTGGAAGACGTTATTTTTTAAAAAATAGAAAAACTTTAGCAACATCTAAAATCTTTCAGAAGAACATTGGTTTAATATTTTTAAAGGTGTTGTAAATTTTTTATTTAAATATTATCTGTATTGATATCAACTGCTACATCATGAAACAAGAAAAAACAATTATCTAGAACTATTTTTTATAATACCTAAAATATTACTTCCACTTTTTGAAGTCAGTCTAGTATTGCTTATCCACTCATAACTTAAATAATTAGTACATTTCTCCTTCAAATTCACGATAGAAGTTCAATCTCATAATGTGCATTAACGAATATTTATGAGGAGTTTTTTTCCCCTTATTGTGAGTAGATTTCCAAAATGCATCTAGTAGTTAATCTTGATATATCCCGACATACTCATAATTATTGATGTAGGGGTGGAGCAAGAAAAGCCTATTTAGGGGGATCGATGACCAACGAACAAATATATTATATCTATAGAGAGGACGAAAATATATTATACATAAATTTGAGTGTTATACATGTATTTATTTATGTATTTTTATAAAAATAGTACAGCGTTATATAATTTGTGGGTTTTAGATATGTATTTTTTTTTAATATATTTTGTAAAAGTATAAAATTTGGAGGGCAGGGAGGGGGTTCAGACTCCCATTGGCACTCCCACATAGGGCATGTATATTCAATTTGGTTAAAGTTGAAGCTCAATATCAAATCAAACCATTATATATCGATTTAGCTAGATTTCAACCAATATAATTTGTCAAATCGATTCAAACCAAACTAAGAAAAGTCGGATTGGTTTGGGTCGATTTATCGGTTTGAGATATGAATCCAAAAATCATTTTTTGAATTATTAAAAAAATACAACAATTTATTAGAAAATTTACTTTTAAATATATATATACACACACACAAAGTCGCAGCAGCAAACTAATAGTAAATGTATGCATTTACAGTCCGTACAGTCCATATCACTAAACTTAGTTCCATTGATATAATAATAGACTCAAAACACTTTAATTAATCCTCAATGATGTAACCAAATATTGATAAAAGAAAATTCCATAATCCATCATCCGTGATTTCAAAAAATGTTATCTCAAAAAGCAATAAAAAATATCCATCCATAATTATCCAAAATTATTCAAATAACATATATTGGACAAATAAATTAACAATCGATTAGAATAGTTTTCAGCTCATCCTAAGCTTGAAAGTATAAATTAACAATCAATTAGAACAGTTTTCAGCCCATCCTAAGCTTGAAAAAATAAATTAACAATAAATTAGAAAAGTTTTCAGCCATCTTAAGCTTATTTCGAATCCTCACCGCCAGTACAAAACCTAAGACAAGCCATATTGACTCTACCTAATGAAATAAAATAAAGGGTTTGGTTTGGGATTTGCTTGTACTTTACTTTAGGCAACCCTAAACCAAAACAGACTATATTCGTTGCGTACATTTAACAAACTGTTTAACAATTGTTTTAGAGGGTGCAACTGAACCAACCCATAGAGAAAGCAGTTTTGATCCGTGGTAAGATCAAGTCCACCCACTTTTTGTCTTTAGGGTTATGAGTTCAACTCATATAAATTCCACCTCAGTGTGAACAATTTTCTCATTTTGTGTAGGTTGTCTTTTTCTACTTTCTAGGAGAATAATCTCAGACTGCATCATAAAATCCAATTGCAGTTGGTCCCAACAGTAACCTAAGATAAATCCCAATAAAATAATAATGATAATAATAATGAACTAACCCATATATTTTGGATTGGATTAGACGGGTTGGTTTGGTTATATAGTTTTTTTGCACACTTCTACTCCAAACAACTCCACCTTGTATTGATACCAATAGTAAATTTATGATTATCTTGCAATTATTTTTTGAAAGAAAAAGTCGGTCTAATATTTATAAATAGCAAGGTAATGCAATAAAGACATTTAACTAAGTTTGATATTTTTGTATATGTATAATAACGATTATAAAATCATTTTCTTGAGTGCCCACTTATAGGTAGAGGGCTCACGGCCGTGACCCTTGATTCTAAAAGTTTAGAATATTTGTCTTACGAAAATGATGTATTTTCTAGAAATTTTTATATTTTATATTTTAATCCTTTCTAATATTTTATTTTAATAGTACCACTTCTCTGAAAAAAATGTAAGTTCCGACCTCTCAATGGAATGAGAGTTCTATAAACACCATATGGCATGCTATTTCCATATAATTGGTTGCCATCTTGTGGCTTCTTGTTCATGCAGTTTGACATACAATGATTGAAATGCATCAGCACAAAATGGGTTTGTCTGGGTGGTTGACACTCCTCAACCCTTGTCTTGTTCAAGGTTTTGGGTTCGATTCGCACACCTTCCACCAATATATAGATAGTTTTCTCACACCTTCCACCAATATGTAGATAGTTTTCTCACACCTTCCACCAATATATCTTCCACCAATATGTAGATAGTTTTCTCACACCTTCCACCAATATGTAAATAGTTTTCTGACGTTGTGTAGATAGTCCTCTTCCGTTTTTTAGAGTAATAATTCGGACCGTGCTTCAGAGTCTCATCTTAGCTGGTCCGATAGTATTATGATATGGTATCAATAATAATATTAAAAAAAAAAAAAAAGGTTGAAATGCATCATAGCCAACTAATGAAATGTAGAAAATGACAACCACAAAAGTGCAAAGAGGCCATCCTATTGAAACGTGGAGGAAATTTAATCACTACAATGAACATAACTTTTTTTTTCTTTTTTGAAAGTATCCGATGAATATAAGTAAATCCGATACTTGCAACTAAAGTTTAGAAGTACATTTCACAACAATTTCTTCATTATACCTGTCAAGTGAATCGAACAAATTTACGTGATTTATGCACGCATCAATGTTTGCATAATCCTGACCACAAAGTATGTTCCATGTCATTGTCTTGTTAAATATTACGCTTAGATTCATGTTTGATTAAGATACAAAGGTTTCTATTTATGGGTCGATGATTTTAATGTCCATAGGATTCCCACGTTTGTCCTGATCTTATTGACTACTTCGAAAATGGCTCTCTTCTTTTATTGGTCCAATCGTAGATCATTGATTCACAAAAATAATTAACAATAATAATGAGGTAATAAATTTCATCCAATAATATGTTTCTCGTACCTATACGGTGGTGGCGAGGGTAAGCTTGCCCCATACTGATTTTTTTTTTTTTTTTTTTTTATAAGTGTAAAACTATACTTATCTTAAATTTATTAATAAATTTTCCTTTTTTATTTATTAATTCTTTTAATACCAAAATAAATGTATATTTGTTCCAAACCTATTGTATGTGTTTTCTTGTTTATATTTATATTTTTATTTAAATATTACATATATATAATAAATTTGTTTCATATGAAATTTTATTTAAGTTTTTCACATTTTTCTTTTTTCTTTTATCATAATTTTAGTCGCATATTATATTACTAAAATTTAATATATTTGAATGTGATTCCTAATGCACTCTTTAATTTGAAGTATGATAGTAATTAAGATGGTCAAAATATAGATTATCATTATTTAAAGAAAAATTATTAATGTTTTAATGTTATGATTCTATAATTCATAATGAATAAGTTTAATAATTCAAACATCTTTAAAACTTACTTGATTACTTGCATTTCATGTTTCTTTCATATTTTCTCTTATCATTTTACTTTTTTTTTTAAATATATTTATTTATAATATGAATTTTAAAGAATAAGACTTATTATATCTCCTCTGAGTATGTATACTCAAATTCTTCAATTTATGGGATGTTTTTATACTGTTAAGGTTTATTTAAAAAATTTGTTTTAATTCACCTTAATGTATAATTCTAGCTACATTCCTGTATACCATCATATTATAAATTTGAACTCCCTTTCCTTTAAATCTTAAATTATTTATAATAATTAATAACAATAATAAATAAATATATAACAATGTCAACTTTTTGGACTTTGGAGGTTTGGGGTTAGGTAATGAATGGTAGTCTCATTATTCGGTGATTCGAATTTTAATTGTCGTCATTAATGCCGATTAACTTGGTTTTCGTTATTATTATTTTGGAACCTTGCAAAAATGTTTTATTATAGTCGTTGGTTATATTTTCGTCATCTCTATTCACTTGACAGCAGCTCTTCTTAGATTTCATAAATCTGGTCACCGCTAAATTTATTATTTGATTATCATCAATAATATATACATATAGCTTCTACAGTTAATGTGTGTAACTGTAGTGTGTGTTATATGTTTACACATCATCATTTTATGGTAAGGACGTTCTAAATTCTAGGACGATTAATTTGAATTATATATTTTCACCGGGTCCCTTCATAGAGGTGGGATCAGTTGGAAATGAGTGGTTATTTATATTTCTTATCAGAAAAAAAATAAAAACAAAAACAAAAAGTGGTTATAATTCGTAATTGTGAAATAAAATTTAAAGACATCTTGATTGAAACCATATATTTATCTAAGTCCTTAAAAATACAGATCCTAATTTAAAAAATAAAAAGACTAAAATAAAATTAATCTCTTCCATTGCTACCTTATTAGTAGAAACATCATAGTAGCAGCTAAATTCTAATAGCAAAATATAATATCCAATCACGTTTTACACAAAACAATCATTACATACCAAATACTTAATTTTTAATATCTACTATCATTAAATTGTTATTTCTTCTTTTTTCAAGAATGGAAATCGTTTGACTCACAACCTGAGCAAGCTTGCTTTCTCTTCTATAGTTGACGTGTTGTTGGTTACCTGTGGATGTAAATGTTATTTTCCCAAGCTTTTTGGGTGCTTAATGAATGGCTTTTCTTAAAAAAAAAATGTTATTTCTTCATCAAGTATCTTCCTCATCGAGTATCTTCTTTTTCTTTTTCGTTTTTTGGGAAATCTCTTCATCGAGTGTCTTAATTTTGTGTAAATACTAATAAAAAATATCATGACACATGCTGATTCACGCTTTTGTTTGTTTTATAAGTATAAAAATTATTAGGAAAGCAACACCTTGGTTTTTTTTGGTTTTTTTTTTGACATTGGGAAAGCAACATCTTGATGGCAGAGAGTAAAACGTGAAAACTAGACCTGATTTCTTATTCACGTCCGTAATGGAAAATGGCAATAAAAATAAAAACTTTACTTAAACATATGAAATTTGTGATTTGTTAACAAGACACCATCAACAAGTTAGGTGTGTGTGTGTTTTTTTATGAGGGGAAGGGGGGGCCGTGGATGTTAAATTTAGTGAAAATTATTCATACCTTATATTTTACTATAAGAGTGAAACTTAAATCCATAATTATAGACTTTGAACCTTTAACTTTTTAAAATTAAAAGAAATATTCAATTCACTCAAACTAAGAGTGGTGTATATCTACAAATAACTAATAGGGCAAATTGCACAAAACTTGCCTAAGGTTTAGCGAAATTGCAAGAAAATGAGGATGTTAGCAATACTTACACTCTGTTTACTTAGCACAAACCTCCTCTACTGTTAGTCAATCATTAATCAATTATTGTTAAATCAAAATTATGAAGGGTGAAATGGTTAATTTACAACTAACAAATATTTTAATTAACAATAGTATTTTTAATAAATAAAATAACAATAATATAATTTTTTTGTCAAAAAAGAATTATCTTCATTTTCTACATCCATGATCATCTTCCTTATCTCCATTTCATCGTCTTCATCATTCATCTCTTGTTTTCATCAAAATCATCATCTTTATCATTTTCATCAAACCAGTATCATCTAAGTCAATCATCATCAAGTCAAACATCACCCAAATCAAACAAAAATTTCAAAGTTTATGAAATTAAAAAAAAAAAATGGAGATACCAGTCTCCAACGGTAGAGACCCTTTGGTCTCCAGTCACCAAAGACCAAATCTAGTCTCCAATGATAGAGACCAAAATTTGATATATATCGTGTCTCTAACAATGGAGACCATTTGTCTTAACATGAGGCCAGTTGTTCTAGTCTCCATCACTAGGGTCGTGGTCTCCAATGATGGAGACTATCGTTGGAGTTATAGTCTCTATCGAAGATCAGATCTAGTCTTCGATGATAGAGACTAGTTTTCTGGTTTCCATCACTGGAAACTAGAATTTGATCTCTTATAGAAACCATTTTTAAAAATTTTTAATTAAATTTTTTAATTTTAATTAAATTAAAATATATATTAATTAATTTTAAATTTATAAAAAAAAATGTTTTTAAATTTGGCTCGAAGGGTATTTTAGCTTTTTGCATATTTGGCTGTTGATCGTAAGGATTTAACAGTGGTTGACTAATGACAATAGAGATTTGTGCTGAGTTTGTGGAATCTTAGGTAAACAAAGTGTGAATATCTCGAACAATCTCATTTTTGTGCAATTTCGCCTAACATTGGGGAAGTTTGTGCAATTTACCCTAACTAATAAGTAATAACCATAATATTGATGCATATCTACAAACAGTTTAAATTGTTAATACATTTTCCTTTAACGTCTATGATGGTTTGATTCTCATCATGCCTCTTTATTTATGTGTGAGGAATTTTTACATCTTATTGTGTAAGTAAATTTCTCTTAATATTATAAACGTAGATTGTCAAGTTGCACATAGGGGTTATTTGTTTTTATTATTTTTCATTTAATGAGTTTAAATAACACCTATTAAGTGATTTTTATTTGTTTTCTTTAGTGGTAAAACTACTTAAAACTATCCAAAAATCACTAAAAAAAAAAAAACTACAATTTTTTATTTTTAACTTAATATCAAATCACTTAATTTTTTTTTTTTAAATATAATATTTCAAATCTATCCTCCCTAAAATAACATATTTTCAAATTTGTCATAATTTTATATTATACAGATTCATTTTAATGTTATTTTATATAAATATATAATAATAGTAACTCAACTTAAGATCGTTTTGTTTATTTTTGTTTAAATATATAAATTTAATTTACTTTACTATAATAATTTATTTGTGTATATATAATTTTTTTTTTTTAAAATACTTTACTATAATAATTAATTATATTTTAATCATGAATAAAAATATTAAAATATATACATAAAAATGTTTAGTGTTTGCTAAATAATTTATTATAATTGTTTATATTATATTAAATGAAATTACATAACAACTAATAGTAAAATCATATAAATATCAAATTATTAGTTTTCAGACAATTTTAATTTTAAAAAATAAATAAGATTACTATACATTCAAAAGTAAGGAAGAAAAAAAAACATATTATTTAGTTTTAGGTTTCGGTCACTTTCAGTTTTTAGATAAAAAATCAAATGACCCCTTATTGTTAAATCTCAACAAACGCATGACAAATTTCTAAATAGCTATATACTGATGCCCCACATTCTAGAATTGTAAAACTGAAATAAATAAAAATTTAAAATTATGGATAGTGTTTATTAATTGAGATTTTTAATGACAGTGATGAAATTTAATTGAATTTTCAGATTTATAGTTTTTCCTAAAATATTTAGGGATTGTATCATATTAAATCTTGCGTGCAATGTTTATTTAGCGTGTCATACTGATATTAGTGTACATTCCAATAATAATATGACACGTGATATTTTTATTTCATAAAAAATTAATATTGATGTAATCTTATGATAACATAATGACATGTGACATAACTCTTTTAAATGAAAATAGTTTTCGTAAATGAGAAAGAACACAAATATTTATTTTCATTAAAAGAAAAATATCATGTATCATATTATTATTAGGAATGTTATACTAACATCAGCATGACACATCAACTAAGCATATATTAAAGATTTTTTCAGTCAAATGACGTGAAAATTGAATTCTTGGAAATGGAAGTTAATACACTCTTTCATCACTCAATAATTTGGTTAAATAGCAATAACTTTAATATATTTTTTATCAGTGGAAGGGTATTAATATCAAACCTCACAGTCCCTCTTTCTCTTATTCTAATTTGTCCAAACTCGGTGATGGTCAAGGTGATAGGTATTTCGCTTATTATTATACGTATTCTTGGCTCTGTGACTATATATTGTAATTTTATTTTTCTTTTAAGTTCTTATCACTTGTACATAGTTATCTATTGAAACTTGTTGTTTTTTCCTATGTAAATTTAAATAATTATTTATTTCCTTTGAACTATTTTTATTAATGATTCTACATGTTATACAATCCAAGAGTATTTTGGTAATTAATTTGTTTTTAGCTTGAACTCTTGAAAAGTTAATAAATGCTATAATGGAATTATGTAATTTAATCTAATCTTTCTCCTTTCTTTGTCAATTTTCTTTCATTTTCAATCTCGATTAGCAAACTGTCTTTTGTGCTAATCGCTCTAAGGCCTTATTAGTTGTATGAGTTTAGATTAGGTTTAGATAATTTCCAAGTTAAACTCATGTTTGGTAAGAGCATGAGATTGGAAAATCCAATCTCATTTTTTTTTCTTTTGAACTTTTATCCTGCTATGGTGGGCTAAATGAAATCCACCATAACAAGTAGGATAAAAAGTCCACCACCAACCCTTACTCTCTCTCTCTCCTCCACTGTAAATGTCTGCTTTTCGCTTTTCCAGTTCTATCTCCTTGTCATCATCGTCTTCGATTGGTTGCATATTAGATCGATTTGTGTATGTGTGCAAGTTCCTCACCACCACCAATCCCCACAGTCTCTCTCCTCAGTTGTAAGTCTCTGCTCTTGCTTTTTCGGTTCTATCCCCTTGTCGTCATTGTCTTTGATTGGTTGCATTTTAGATCAGTTTGTGTATGTGTGTAGGTTCAACACCTGACGATGAGTTATTGCTCAAAAACAAGAGTGGTAGCAAAATTCTTGTTCGTTTAAGTTTGTACTCTATTTTTGAAAGAATTCATAGGATTATATAAATCCTATAAAAACAGTAAAATGGAACCCGAAAGCGTACCTGTTTCACACAGCAAAAATTCTTCTAGATCCAGATTGTTCAATTGGTTAGGAGTTCGGCCACCAATTACAGGACCAAACCTTCAAATCACAGTGTAAAAACCTTGTCATGTGTTTTCACTTTTCCCTCATATGTTCTGTGTAATATGATATTTGTGTAAGGTTTTTAGAATTGATTTTTCATCATTCTTTACAAATGAAATATATCAAGTATTTATAGGGGTGACGATTATTTTCTGATAACCACCAGCAACCGCCAACGGTTACTTGTTCCTATCCCAATCCATTTTATTTGGATCGAGGTTATGAGTTTAACTCATCTTGGATGGACCTGACCCAACAACCCAATAACCCAACAGTTTTGAATTCTTGTTTGTTTGAGTTTGTACTCAAAATTGAGTTTGTACACTATTTGTTTCTATAAATGATCTGCAAGTTTGTTTATTTTTAAAAATAATTTAATTATTGAAAATTGATTTTATCTGATCTCATATTGCACTAAATGCATCACAACACTAATTTATCGAATCTCATATCATGCTAAACACATTATAGTACTAATTTATCTAATTCAATCTAATAATATCAAATCCAATCAAATTTCATGAAAATAATTCAATCTAATCCCGCTTGCCAAACATGGCCTAAATATCTAATCATTATTGCATTTGGCCATTTTATGGAATAATTGAGAAAAAGGTTTTACATCAAGTACTACAATTCAATTCTATATCTCTCTTATTGCTTAAGAAAATGCAAATTTATCAAAGAGCGCCACATTATTTCATTATCAACTAAGATCCTGAGCAAGTATATAAATATAAAATTTTAAATAGAATTATTTTAAGTTTTTGAGTGGAGGAATGCTAGTATAAAAGTATTATATGAGTACTTCAAAAAAAAAAAAGTATTATATGAGTCTTTCAAAAAAAAAAAAAAAGAAAAGTATTATATGAGGACAAAAGTGTTTACTAGAAGTCCAAAACATGGATCTTGGACTTCCGTATGAGCACAACACAAATCAAATCAAAGAAGATCCGAATCAAGAGCAACACTGAGGAAAATTTTGTTGTTTTAATTATTAGATATAAATCTCTTCACGAGCCACATATTAAAAATATGTTTCTTTCTTTTATTTGTCAAAAAAAAAAAAAAGTTTCTTTTAATATTATAACAGTCAAAATCTTTTAAAATAGGGTTAATTGCATCAATACCTCTAAAGTATCTCGAAATTGCACTTGGTGGCAACTTTTCCATTTATAACACTAATGTTGTAATATCTCTTGAAAAATGTTGGCTAAAGGTTCGAGTAACTGCTAACTAATGGCATGTTCGACTTTTGAAGAGTGAAAAAGTCATTTAGTATTTAATAAAAAGATTTAATTAATTAATTAATTAATTAAATAATAAATATTAAAGAAATGAAAAATCAATTTTTAAAAAGAAAAACAATGCATACACATGGGAGGAGTATCCATTGGAGATTCCGGTTTAAACCATATCAACGATGGAGATCTATTATTTGAATCTCCTATGGAGATCCTATGCTTATTCCAATTCTCTCACTTCTCACTTCCCACTTCCTCCATTCATCATCGCTTATTCCTCCACTTTGGGTGATTACTCCTGATTTGACTATTTTTCTTTTATTTATTTATTTTTTTTCATTAGCTGATTGGAATGTTTTGGCTACTACAACCGGAGATGTTAAAGGGATTATTATTATTATTATTATTTTCTATTGGTTGAAGTTTGTGTGTGGATTTTGATCAAAGAAGTGTAGTAGATATTTGTGAGAATTGTGTTTGTGAAGTTTGAGAAAATAATTTATAGAAAGGGTTTACTTACCTTATTTAACTACTAACATTATCCCTCAATTGAAACCTTTAGATTTATTGTAAGAATGATTATTGAAGTCAATCTAAGAGCTCTTATTAAGGGGTAAGGTTAGTAGTTAGGTAAGGTAGATAGACCCTTTATAGAAAGAAAATAAAAGAATCAAGTTCTTCAGATCCAAAAATATAGAAATTGAATGAGTTATGTTGAAATATGAGTTGAAATTCCTTTTTAAAGTTACTCATCCAATTGAGAACTTTGACTAGGCTAAGCATAGGCGTGCAGTCCAACTTGAGTCATTCAATATTCAAAGGATTTGCTTATTTATATATCACGTGTTAACCTCAAGTCTTAAATATTATAATTGGACAATTTTTCTATCAGTTTAAACTTTTAAATCCGATGGTAATTAATATGACATCAGAGCTTGAAGGTCTCTAATTCAAACTCTAATATTCCCCCTCTATCTTAAATTCTTGTTACATATGTTATAACGGTACGATTTAGTATGTGTTTAATATCTATTATCTATTCACATTATATTTAAAAAGACGTATCACGTGTCAACCTCAAATCTTAAATATTATAATTAGATCATTTCCTTTCAGTTTAAACTTTTAAATTTGATAGTAACTAACTAACTAACTAACTAATTATATATATATATATAAGGAGAGTGAAAATGAAGATTCGCACTTGGAATATTATCAAGCTGAATAAGTGTTTTTGCTACCAAACCACATTAGATAAGGATAGCATTATTTAAATATTAATTTGCATATAATTTTGAATAAGTCAATGGTAAAATTAAGATAAAGTAAATTGAAGAATATTTTAATTCAACACATACACAAAACAAAAGTTACATCATTTCTATCTATTCTAATTTATATATATCCTATCACTATCACAACAAATACATAAATTTATTTCATAAAAGAAAATGGCAAATACACTAATTTAGATGCATTGACTATCATTTAAGCAAAAATAATAGAAAAATATAAATTTGAACTGCTCATTTGATTGATAAAAGGTGTATAGTTAATACTTCATAAGTGCCATCAATCCTATTATCATATTTTATATTCTATAAAACTATATATGATTTCAATATGTACTAGATTCCGTAGCATGGGTGATCGTGTAGTGGTAAACAACGTTGCTCACCCAGTTCCTCAGTTAGAAGTTGTGGGTTTCTACACTCGGTTGCCACTCAACTATCATGGATCAAGATTCCTTTGCTAGAGGTGGTGGTATAACTGCACGTTAATATTTTAGACAGGGAAACTTCAAGATCATTTTGAGAGATTAATAAATCTTTATTCTCATGCCAAGAGCTTCATTCTTTCACCATAGCAAAATGAAAGTTAATTGCTCATAATAGAAACGGTAAAAAAAATAAGAAAGAACACATAAAAGGAAAAACAACTAACAAAAGAAAATTTAGATTATAAATAAATTAATCAATGTTTATTCAAAATAATAATAATAATAAAGCAAAGTTAATCAATGATTTAAAATGCAAGACGAACTTGGACAATTGGAACCAAGCTACCTCAACCTCCTACAAGTCCCCTAAATTTCGTGGGTTTTTAAAGGTCATGGATGGCTGCATACCCAATTAATGTCTTGATTGAATCTGGCGAACTAATTTTGACTAATTGGATTGCTCCATACTTTGTATTATCGTGGCCATGAAATATGGAACTATTTGATTCAGAATTTGTCTTTGGTCTGAACTATAAAGTGTACATGTTTATCTATCTTTGCAGACTGATAAGGCTGCACAAAAAGCGAATTTTGTAGCCCAAGTTATAGCCCAAACACTGAAACCCGTCCAACCTCCGTGCAATTTTAGTCCGGTCCATTTGAAGCCCACATTTAATCTCCAAAACAGTCAAATCTCATAGCTCACATGAAAGATCACAACATTTGGATATTTGCATAAAAACTTATGCTTAATTTATTCCTCTTGCATCAAAACAACAATTTTAACAGTTAAGAGTAAAGTGAAAATTTGCTTAAGTTAAGGAAGTTAATGACACTATTAGTATGAAATAATGATTTTAACCTTTATTAAACATACAGCTTTATGTTCATCGCACCCCCCCAAACCCCCCCCCCCCCCCGACCAGCTTATTGCCAGTCCCTAGCAATTAGAGCTTTATCATTTAGAAATGATTTATTGAATTAATCTATAGCCAAGGCTGCCATCATTGTAGAATTATGGGGCTTGATTGAAAAGAATAAGGTTCATTCCGAAATTCCTTCCAAACTTAACTTCCATAGGCAGAGGTATTGCTTCTTCCCTTTTTCTTTTTTTAACTAACAAGGAAATTCACCATTAACCAATGTAATGAGTATTAAGCCAGTGACTCCCCAACTAGTTGGCCTTTTAAGGAATTAGGTGTAAGACACACCCCTATGGGCTTAGTCTGTCGGGTTGGGGATGTATTAAAATGCTTAATTTCCTTAAGCTTTGTTCTTAACCCATGTATCGAGTTTTGGGCCTATGAGTCCAGGATCAGTTGGCCTCAGGGCATTAGGTGTTACTACTCCCCTACGGGTTTAATTACTTAGTTTATGAAGCCTACAAAATCAAACTCATTCATAATTTATCATCAACCCTAGAGTTTTTTTTTTTTTTTCTAAGTTCCACTGCCCTTGGTTGTTGTTTACGCTAAAATAAAATAATGAAGTTTACCAACTTTCAATTTGCAAACTGCAATCATATGTCAGTGTGCGCGTGTGTGATAAGAATGATTTACAGATACTTACTTTTGGGTCTATGAGCAAAATTAATTAGCTATATAATTCAGTTTCAGAGTTTATATATGGATTTTTTTTTTTTTTGTTTTTGTTTTTGTGAAGTAGTTTATATATAGATTTGAATATCAAAAGAAAGGAGAATAATAAAACCTCATCATAAAATTTAAAAATCAAAACCAAGTAATAATACCCTAATTCATTATATTTATTATTATAAATCTTTTTTTTAAAGAAATATAACAATTATAATTAAATTCCAACAATTATCAACTATCCCTCCCCCCTACCAATTGAAGAGACTGTCTTCAATGTCTAAATATTAAGCTAGAATGTATGAGATATCACTAATATTGGGTTTTTTTTTTTTTTTTTTTTTTTTTTTTTTTTTTTTTGATATGACCTGTATTGGTACTTATTCAAAAGAAAACCTGCAAAAACTATTAGAACAAAAAAAAATATTGATTTTCATCTAATTTTTTAATCCTAATAAATTGAATTTCACATATTTTATTTCAGTATAGATAATTAATCCAACATGACACTGTTCCTAGAAAAACTTCCCTTTTATTTTTATTTATTATTATTTTTTTATGACTGAAACTAGTCTAGAAAATAACTGGGATCTACAAGGGATAGAAACATTAAGACACGGACCTAGAAAACTATTCTAAAATAAGAGAGATCCCCACCCACAAGAAGGTGAAGGAGAGATACACACAAGAATGAAGGACAACTCACACATGAGGGACAACCCACACATCAGGTGCGAAAACATATTATTTATTTACTTATTCTAGGTATCGAACCTTGCCATCGACAAGGGGCAACTGGCGCCTATATCGACAGCATCATCTCCGAAGCGACAAGACTTCCTTACCTATCAATGATTATTTCTTATAAAATTTATTACAACTAATTTAAAATTGCTCATCAAGCAAGCTCAAATAGATATACAGTCTCAAAGTACACATGTAAGAGGTCATATTACTTGATTATTAATCCTATCTTGTCAATAAGTTATTAATTAATTGATGTAAACAATTGTGAAGTTGTTAAATTGTTGAATTGCCATAATAATTTAATGCTAATAATTGAGGTGGACAAGCGATTTAGTTCCAAAACTGATGTGATACAATCTGATCGTCGTAATGAAATGCCCTTCACATCACATTAGACAAATAATTAGTCAAAATCGAGAGAGATCGATTTGGTCAACCGATCAAGTCAAATTAAAAGAGATTGAGTTGACCAATTAAGAAAGGGATAATTGTAGATAAACCCTCAATTTTAATGAAATACTAATCAAACTCCTTAATTTGAACAATAAAAAATAAATGAATAATACTAAATTATCCAAAAAATTTACTCAAATCCATGTTCAAATAATATAACATGTGAGTTGTTAAGATATTATAAATTATAAGATAATTAATAAGATATTGATAACTCACATACCACATCATTTAGGTATGAATTTGAACAAAATTTTTAGGACAACCCATTGTTACTCAAAATAAATTATCTATAAATATAAATGGTTAATTAACATGTAGTCAACTTTTATAAGGCCTCATTTGGTATTGTTTTTGAGAATTTTTTTTTTTTTGAAAAATTGTTTTTGAGAAGTTAAAATTTAATTATTTAATAATTTTGACATAAAAAAGATGTTTAGTAAAACTTCCAAAAGATATTATTTAATAATTTAAATAAATTTGATAGTAATTATAACAAAACAGGTGAAAAGTTATTTTATAAAGTGATTATTAAATAATCTGATATGTAATTTACTGAATATTTTAAATTATCAAATTACACACATTAATTTTAATAAAAAAAAACTTTTATATCCCAATCTTAATTATATTGAATTATATTTGTATCACATATAAATTATAATATTTTTTGTATGTCTATTTTAGGTATTTTAGCATTAAATCTACCAAACAGTATATAAACTGTTTTCAACAGTTTTAACAACAAAATTAACCTAAATATTAATTTGATTAACTTTATAATAGATTATTTTTTAAATACAGCTATAAGTGATTATTTTAAAATTTATAATAATACCAAATTGGCCCTATTAATAAAAAGGACATTTTATTATGTAATTAAATAAAATAATTATTATATCTTATTGTATCCAATCAAAGTCAACTCAAAGACAATCAAAGTTTCAAATATCTAAACTATACTTGATATTATTATGATATTTTCATAATTTAGGAAAGACGGTATAAATATGATGGAATATTCAATATCTTTTGGAATATTATTATGTATTCTAATATAAAAATCATCTCGATATTTCTAAAATATCCAAAATTTTTCAAATAAAAAGATTTAAACCAATATATTATGAGCTAATGTTATCAGTCTTATTAAAATTTTAATTTTAGACAACAAGTCACTTAAATAACATTGATAATACTTTTAATAATGCTAAAAATGTCTTTTCAACTGTATATGAGAATTTTTTTTATTTATTATTCAAACTAGAGTGTTTAAGTTGGTATTTTATTAGAAGCTAGGGAGTCATCTGCAATTCTGCCATTAAGAAATCTAGTGTTGACGCGTACCACATACGCCTAATGGTGCCATTTAAGTCGTTTCTGCATTCAAACAAAAGACATAAAATACCATTTCATTTCAAAAAAAGCCATAAAATACAACCACACAAAACGTGCCACGTGGGCATGAACAGAGGAGGACGTTTACGAAAACCAAGAGCAGGTTGCAGTCGATTAAAGCTCTCGAATTAAATTTTTTCGCTGCTCAGTCCCCAGTCCCCAGTCGATAGATCTATCAACCTGTCTCACTCTCTCTCTCTCCATCCATCAACATTTGCCGTTCTCGTTCAACAATGACAGCCACTGATACGGCCTTCGATCTCAGAGTAAGATTTCTTTCTCCATCAACATTTGCCGTTCTTGTCCTTGTCGGTCTTAAATCTAGTTTAAAACAACCACCTTGTAATGTTTTTCGCAGTCGCCGACCCAGTCGTCTTCGTCGTCTTTCATCGGGTGAGTTCGTACTTCTTTTTATTTATTTTTTAATTATTATTTGTGTGAAAACAGTGTTTAGGGTTTATGATTTGGTGTGTCCAGGGAGTACGCGTTTGCGGATGTGGGGAACCTGGAGCATTGTGCGAAGTACTTGAATCAAACGCTTGTTACCTTCGGCTTCCCGGCTTCGCTTGATCTTTTCAACAACGATCCTGTTCGTTTTCCTTTTCTTTTCTTTTATGTCTTTTTTTTTTTTTTTTTTTGGTCTTCTTTTTTTGGTGTTTATTGTAATGTGATGGTTGGTTAGGTTTCGATTGCGAGGACTTGCAATTGTATCTACTCTTTGCTGCAGCAGAGGCAGCGCGATGTTGAATTTAGGGAGTCTGCTAATGAGCAGAGACAGAGGTAATTAATTGATTCGAATGTGAATGTGTTTGTTTTATGTTAAGTTTGGTGAGTGAAACTAGACTTGTTTCGCTTTTTATATTATATAGACTGTTATCGGACATATCGAGATTAGAGGGTAAAGTTGAGAGGCTTGAAGGGCAGTTGCAAGCGAAAGATAGGGAGATTGCAACGATTACCCGAACGGTTAGTTAGTCACATTGTGATTATAAGAGTGAAACTTTGTTTGTTTGATAAATTTGTTGATACTTGTAGCAATGTGGTAATGTTAGGAAGCCAAAGCTACTGCATCCTTCAAGGCCCAAATCGAGAAGCTACAGCAGGAGCGAGATGAATTTCAGAGGATGGTCATTGGTAATCAGGTTGAGAGATGAGACTTATTGGGGTTTTTGTTTTATCTGTTTGTTGTTTTTTAAGTTGTTATGTTAATGAGTTCTGATGTTGTTTGCTTATGTGCAAAAGCAAGTGAGGACTCAACAAATCCATGAGATGAAGAAGAAAGAAAAGGAGTACATAAAGCTGCAGGTTAGTTTATGTTTTAAATGGGTTTAAATTTTTGGAGATTATATATGGTTGTCAAGTAGGATCACAGGAAGTAATCTTTAGTGAGTGGAATGTGATTTGTGATTTATTATTGGCTGTGACTTCCAGGAGAGGTTAAACCAAGTGTTGATGGAGAAAAAGAAGGAATCAAGATCAGGCATGGAGATCATGAATCTGCTGCAGGTATTGGATGCAATAGCACTAGTAATATTATTGGAAGAGTTTTATTTTATATTTTTTTCCTTAAATAAGTTTTTTTATGGGATTTATGAATTAATGAACAGAAAGAAGGGCGGCAGCGTGGGACCTGGAATGGGAAGAAGACTGATAATGACTTTTACAAAAAAATTGTATGCATGTCATGAATTATATAGAGTCTTCTACTGACTAGTGAACATATTATTCACAATGTGCTATTGGTAGGTGGATGCTTATGAAGCTAAAAATCAAGAATTGATAGCAGAGAATAATGATTTGAGGGCATTGTTGCGCTCAATGCAGGTATTTGTTTGTTATTCTTTGTCATTTTCACAATTACCATTTTTGTGAGTCTGTTAACCTCTCTAATAGGTCTTTTGAACACTATATACCAATATGGGTGCCTTGGGAACCTTGTTTAGTTTGAATGAAGTGTGACATTAGTTATTCCCATATTTCCCTTTTAAGAATGCAGTGAAATTGATTATAAATTGACAGTGCACTTTAGTTTATTAATTCACTTCTAAAATCATATTAGAGATAGAGTGCTTTTTATATGAAGTTACTGATGATTATTGGTATATCTCCTTCAAATTAAGGACACATCCCCTGCTGATGGGTTTAAAATTAACTTGAGTGAAGTTGGACAGAAATCTGATTAGTGGTGCTTATGCCTATATTTTTGCTGTAGTAACAGTTTGTTAGAAGAAAACCTGTGAGATACATGTATTGTAGCAGTAGGTTGTCAAGGGAACAACTTCATGTGCTTGAAACTATTATGTCCACCTGAGGTTAAATAACAGTTGGTCACATGAATTTATTTGACCAATATCGAAATTTCTTATGCTACTTGTCACCTCTTCGACTTGCAACAGTTTGTATTAATTGTCTTAGTCCACTTGGGCTTTATGAAAATACAGTTGTCTAATATAATTGCTTACTCATATAGCAGTTCATTGGCATGTCGATGGTAATGGACCTCTGAGAATTCACAGTTGTTAACGTTATTCATCCTCCTTCAAAACAAATTTTTAAAGTTCACGACTCCTTAGTATATCTTCTTGAATTTATGTCTCTAGGAGCAATTTTGTACTTTTTTTCCGTGAAGCAATCCTATCATGTTTGCTCACTGCATTCTAGTGTTTCAGCTTCACTTGTCATCATACCCCTCGTAGTCCTCCCTCCTTAGCTGTTATTCTTGCTCACCTTTTATAGCATGATAAACTGTTGCTAATGCTAATTGATAATTCTATTCTTGAGGTGTTTACTGCCTAGAACCAGTGGCCTCTATCTGTTCTAACTGCACAAGGAGGCATCTGACTAGCTGTAAGAAGCATCTGTGTAAACCATGTAAAGTGCAATGTTGCTGTGAACAATGAGAATTGTAGTGATAGTCATTCTATTATTTATTTTTTTTTTCTACAAATAGAATAACTTCTTGTAATCGTTACCTCATGCATACTTAATTTCCTTATTAGTTAATCTTCTTAATGGATCAAGCAGGAGAAACTTTTAACAAACCTTTTGTAGTATTCTGCCAAGCGAGGAACCTGTGAATATCAGTTACATTCTTGCTTCTCTCCCAAATTAGGATGTTTCAATCGTGTTGGTGTTGACTGCAATTATATCAAAAGAGATACAATTGCCAAGTAAATTAACCTTTATTTAACATAACTCACAATTGTTTTTAGCAAACAATTGATGCTGGCTCAAGGTGTTAGCTTATGCTCAGATGATGCTCATGTTTCTACTGAAGCTTAGAATACACACTATCAATGTAGACGACCATGATTTGGTGTAATGACATTGTTTGTTGAGAAAAGAATTATGTCATAACACATTGCGTGGTATACATACTTTAGCCTTCATGTATCCTAAAGACTCTCGTAAAATAGTGGAGGAGGTGGGTAGAATTGAGAGACATTTGAGAAGAGAAGTAATGTTTTGTACACAATTTTTTTTAGCTATGAAGTCCATTGAAGTTTAACCATTTTTCCTTTTCATTATTTTTTGGCATTATCATTTTTGGCATCTTCACCAAGTTTAGTTTAAAATTTCACCTCTTCGATTTCTAGTGAGAAATATATATATATATATATTTTTGTATGACAATAAATTATGTCCTTAATAGTCATGCCTGTATTACAGGTGGACATGCGTGACTTCTTTAATGCTCCAAATGGGTCGTCTAAGCAATCTGCGGCTGTCAATGAAAGACCTGAAACTGACCCCTCACAGTCTCCTTTGGGTGGGAGGACGGTATGGCGGCCCGTTATGTTGCAAAATTTTTTGTTTTCAATTGATTAAGTGCTGTCCACTTTCAATAGTTCATCATTTACAGGATGTCTTTGACCTGCCTTTTCGCATGGCTAGAGATCAAATAGAAGAAAGTCTTCGAAATAAGATGGCTTCTATAAAGGTAATTGTCATCATTATCATTTGTCATTTGTTTATATAATGAGTCTTGTTGAGGATGTGCTTTTCTTTTTAATTTTGAAGGAGCGCATGGTTCAGTTACAAGATGCACAAAAAGGAGCTGAAGTTACTTCTGAAGCAACGGAGAGAGAGCTTGAACTTGAAGCTCAACTTGTTGAGGCAAGAAGCATTATTCAAGAGCAGGTACATCTATAACATACTAGAACAAATGAACAATTCAAATGAATATTTTTGTCTTCATTTATGTCATTTCTATATATATATATGTGTGTTATATTTATGTTGATTGTATGAATTATGCTGCAGCATATTGGCCCCGAAAAAGTACGGGGAGATGAAGCTAGTTGATAAACCACTAATTATTGTTTTGGAATTTGGTGGAAGGTTTGCCAAAAGTTATCCTTAGAGTAATCACACAACAATGTGGATCATTTATGTAGCAGCCCACCAGCTTTTTTAGTTTAATCTAGCGCTATAATTTTGTTTGCCAATAGCTCTTTCTTATTTGGTTGTCAATTACCTTGTTGGAATCCTTTTTTCTTTGTTCTACCTTGTCCTAAGTTTCTTTCATTGATTATTGAATATTCTGAATGTTGTCAATGCACAGAACATTGTTGTTAAGGTTTTTGTTGATATATTCTACCCTAAATGTTTGAAGAATTTGTTTCACTATCCTCAATGCTTATATATATATATAGTTTATTTCTCTTCAGCGCGCATTGATATAATAAATTTAGTTTCTCAATTATTAGCCATTAGATGAACTTACTTTTGTTTGATTTGACTTAGTCAACATCTATTTATACTTAATCGATGGTCCATGTATTTTAGGAACCTCGTTAACAAGAAGCAATAATAGAATGATAGGGGAATTTTATTGATGAACAACGAAAATAAAATATAAATAAATAACCCTCAATGCTATACCGAGAGACCAAGGCTAGTGCTACACTGGCCTTACACAGAGCTCCTCTGTAAAAACCTTAACCAAAAGATGATATAAACTCCTAACAGCCCGCGCGCCACCACACCCCTCCCCTCGCTTTAAATTACAGCAGAAACCTAAAGAAATCCCACAAACCTCTCTCTTAAATTAGCTATCAATTCTAGTACTTGCCATTTAAGAACCAATCACATTAATGGGCTGCGCCTTTCTTTTATAGACCTTGAGATTTTTGACTTGTTTCTTCCTTTTTGGGATTCCTGTTAATGTTAAGTGATGATTGGGGTCTAACAATGTACAATTCACTTACATGATTAATTTCAATGCGCACTAATGTGAAAATTATTTCATATATTCATTTTTAACGTAAGATTTTTACCATGTTCTATAGCTTCACATGCAGGTTCTTTAAACCATTTAAGAAGTTTATGCAATCAGGATTATCACTGCGTTGCGAATTGAATAAAACTGTACTGATGGATTAATAAAAAGCTTTTCTTTGTGTAAATTGTTTCCCTTTGTTTTACTGTAGAGTTAAAGCCGTTTGGTGACTGTTGGCTTCGAATATCTGGTGGCATAACGTATAATTGCTTTATTTTTTCTTCATTTTTGGTGTAATTGCAGGCATCCATAATGTCAAAACATCTAGCTAAGTCTGAGAGGCCAAGGTATTCTGCAGCACACTTAGAAACTGTCTTCAATTAGATTGAATATTTAAGATTTTACATATATTGTATGCAGGAAACTGAATGGCCATTTTAATTCTGACAGGGAATCTATCATCTCATCTCCAGAGGTATGAAATTAAATTATGTTCTTTTGATCTTTATCAACCTTAATTTTTGTTTGGAGTCTGTAGAATTAATTTATTTTGAAAAATACAATGGCAGAATATGTTATAATTTAAGGGCAGTTCAAATTCCCTAATGTCCTTATGAGTTATTTATACAAATACTGGTTGGCTTCAGAGTCAGAATACAAGTCTGACGCCCGTGTTTTTTATTAGTTTCTCCTGTTTTGTACTTCTTTCCTTTCTTATTTTTGGCTTGATTGTCAGCTGAGAGTTTAATTATATATCAAGGTTGCTTGAATTAATCTATTTTTCGTACTTCCTCCTCTCTCTTTCCCTCTGAAACAAAAACACACACATGCTATCATTTTTGTGAATTTAAAACATGATTTTATATGTTGTTTTTTATTTAAATTTTTTTGATATTCATGAGTTCGTACCTGGGGAGCCTCTGACCTTTTTCATTCCTTAAGTTAGAAAAATAGAAAGCACCAAATAACTATATCTACTTATCAACTGATATATAACTTTGCAATGTTAATTGAGTTCCTCATCATTTGTGGTGTTGCTGTTGTCTTTTTAATGTTCAGGGTGTATGAAAATTAAATATGCCGGATAATACAGTTAAGTGCTGGCCTCAAGATTCCTTGAAGCCTGGCCATATTTGAGGATGCATGGCATTGATCAAGCATGTAAAAGCCTTTTGTACACATGTTCCTAATTAGAGTATCGAGTAGTTCGATTCATGCGGGTTGTTGTAGAACTTTGAAAGCTTATTTTAAAGCTGTGTTTTAGTGTAATTAGTGTCTTCAAAGTGATAGTGTATGCTGCAGCTATGCTTTAGTATATCAGATCTATTCTAACATTTTGAATATTTCATTCCTCCTGGATAAACTTAAGAAATGTATTCGAATGTATGGAGGAAAACATGGGTTCTGTCTAGACATAGATTTTATTCCTTGTGAATGACAGCTCGGAATGACAGAATTATACAGTCTGCCTGCTTACCATTACATTGTAGTAGTCCCATATGAGAACACTGGTCTATCATATTAAAGAATTCTCTTCATGGTTATATATATTATATACTTTATAGTTAGTTAATTACCAACTTTTCATATTGTGTATGACTGGAGGTGATGCACTGAGGTAAGTATGAGAATAGTTGTGCTTCCTTTCAGGTTTTAAGTTGGGTAAAAGACCAAGTGGAATAGAGCTTATCACCTTCTTCAGTATCAAATAAGTTTGGAAAATTTTGTAGTCAAGGAGTGGTAGAAAGTATTCTAAAGCTGTTTTACCTGGTATGGCTGGTAAGGGTCAATCTGTGATGGATCTTATAGTTAATGTGTATAAACTGTTGTGGGGTTTAAATTAGTGGATGCCAGCCACCTTGTTGCATAAAAGTTGTAGAGAAACATAAACGTTGTAGAGAAAGTCAATAAATTGTTTTTGTTTGAAGTGTTTAGTACATGGGGTGTATAACCAAGCACTCACTGAAAAATGGTTTCTCATACGGCATGAGAATTCTTAATTGCATGAGATACATCCGACAGCATTAATGTTAGTGGGTTGCGTCTAATAAAGTAAAAGCCCTTGTTTGAAGTATATGGAGTTCAAGTCGGAAACATAAATTTTGATATAATTTGTTGATCATCGGATGATAAAGATTTTAATGGTTTAGATCTATTTACATCTTTGTATATAACTTAATTTTACATTATATTTTTCTCTTATCTATTCATAATTATATCATCTTTCATCTCTCCGATTAATATTAAAAACCCACCAATTAAAAGCAATTGATACTGATATTGTTATCTTATTTTTCTCTCATATACTTAATCAATTACATAAAAAAAAGTTACATAATCAAAATTTATTATTATTATTATTTTTCTCTCATGTAATTAATTGTTTCATTTCAACTACATGTTAACTTAGAAAAATTTGGACCAAAATTGGATCCATACCTTTATCTTAACAAATTCAGAAGCAATTGCCGTCTAAATTTTATTTAAACTTTCGAGAATTACAACAACATTAATAATAGTAGGTTTTTTAAAACCGTCATAAAAATAATGAAAATAATAATATAAGGCTTTGATTAAAATATCCAAAATAAAATATATGGATAATAGTCTTGATCTATAGAAATATTAAAACAAATAAACAAATTTTATTAAACATGAATAAAGAAGCAATACACATCGAAAGACATGGATTGGATTGCAACTTTGCAAAGCAAAAAAAGAAGAAAGAGAGAAGGGTAATAGTGAAACTTTGCGAAATAGTGAAATAAATTGGTGGGTTTTTAATTGGTGAGTTTTTAATATTAAATAAAAATGTCAGCATTTATTGCTTTTAATTGATGGACTTTTAATATTAATTGGAGAGAGTAGAGATGATGTAATTATAAAAAGAGAGAGAGATAGTGTAAAATTAAATTGTATACAAAAATGTGAATAGATCTAAACTATTAAAATTTTCATTCTCTAATAATTAACAAATGGTGTCTAAATTTATGTTCCCCGATCTACCATATATATAGTGTTTTTATAATTAAGTATCCCTAACTTTAAAAAGTTTGAGAAAACCAATCAAATTCGTCAATTGTATTCACTTTCCATAAAATAAAACAAATTCTTTTTCATATTTAATTAAAATGAACTTGATGAATTTGATTAATTTTCTCTCATTTTTTAAAGTTAGGGATATCTAATTATAAAAACACTATATATATATATATATTCTATAATCATTGCATCATAATTTTTTAATTATTAGAATCACTAATCTTAGTCATCTATTATATTTAAATTAAATAGAAGAGATAAATATTTAGGTTTCTATGGTTCGTGCATTCTAATTTTTAAATTGTTAGAACCATTAATCTTAGTTATCTATTATATTTGAATTAAATAAGAGAGAGAAATGTTTTTAAGAGAAAGAAACACTGAATGATTGAGATTAGTGGTCTTAACAATGTAAAAGTTATGAGACCATAAAAGCCCATATATATAAATATATATATAAACTCCTATTTAAATAGTTAATAAAAGGAAAGAAAAAAACTTTTTAACTTCAAAAAATAAAAAATAAAATCTATATTATAAATTTGGAGGTTAGAAAAATGAGTAGTTCCAATTGATAATTCATTGATACAGATGCATATGATGCATACATTTTATCCATTTAATTTATATCTTGTGGTATGGAAAACTTATTTAATTGGTTATTTAAATACAAGGTATAAATTCAATAAAAAAAAATGTACACATGATGTATGCAAGATTTTCTTGTGATGTAAGAGGTTCATCACAAGTCCATTGTGCCAAAGCTATGTCCTAGCATCAACATGGCAACAACGTTCTACTTAATGATTAAAATACTGATATGGACAAAAATATCATTATTATGTTTGGTAAAAATATCAATGAAAATTGATGTAAAATTTACGAAAAGTACAAAAATTTGATTGAAAAAATATAATTTCTTAATAAAATTTCGAAAGAAGATTAAAATAGCTATAAACCTAACCAACAAAAAAAAAAACGCATTTTTTAAAACATATAATATCTAGCAACTATATAATATAAATTTGAATTTAATGCTTATAGGAGCTTATTTCAAAAAAAAAAAAGAAAAAGCATATAGGAGCTATATAAAAATTGAAAATATTCTATTAAAACTTAATTATCTAATAGTTTGTATCATAAGGTGATTGAAATTTTAATATCAAAACAAACATCTAGGCGATTAAAATATAGTTTGGCTACTATCTTGATTTCTACAATATTGCTGCCATGATATAAAATTTGATTAGGTTTCAGTATGCTAATGAATACACCACATGCAAGCCTTTTGATTTCCTCCCACTATCTGTATATACAAGAAATTGTGTAAAATAATAATTGAAGACCTAAAACCTTTGTTGCTAGCATCAAAAGTCCCTTCATACTCATGGATTCAAAATTTATTCAAACTTAAAATTCAAAATTAATTCAAACTTGACAGTCCCTAGCAAATACAAGAAGAGTAAATTATAATTTAGGTACCCAGTTGAAACTCTAATTCAGGCGAAGTAATTGTTTTGATATTATTGTAATTTATCCATCTCCCGTTAAAAAAATTCCGTTATATTCGATAGTGAACAATGTCAAATCGGAGAAAAGACGAAATTGTCATTGGTAATTGAAGTTGACTCAATTGACCAAATAATAAATTAAAAATTAAATAAGGGCAAATTGCACAAACCTCCCCTGAAGTTTGATGAAATTGCACAAATATTACGATATTTGGGTAACTCACACGGACACTACCTGAGACTTCAAAAACTCTATACAAACCTCCCATATCGTTAGTCAACCATTAGTCAACCACGGCTAAATCAAAATTTTGAAGGCTAAAATGGTCAATTCATAGCTAATAAATATTTTAATTAAAAATAATATTTTTAATTACTAAACTAATATTTAATATTAAAAAAAAACCACCATCTTCTTCTACCTCCATCATCATCATCCCCCTCATCTCCATCTTCTACATCTATGAAAATCATGAAATCATTCATCATCCTCAAACCAACCAAATCAATTATCATAATCAAGCACTCAAATCAAACAAAATTATATCAAATGATGAAAATTAAAAATATTAAAAAAAAAAATTTGGTCTCCCATGGAGACCGATAGTCTCCATTGCTAGAAATAGTTGTCTTTAGCGCAGCGTCTCCAGTGATGAAGACTGTCGGTCTCCATGGGAGACCAGATATGGTCTCCCATGGAGACTAGTATTTTTTTTTTTAAATTTAGTTTTTATGTTTTATTTTCAAATCAAATTTAAAAAAAATGTATAATATATTAATTTTAAATTTATTGAAGGGTATTTTAGTCTTTTTATACTTTTAACCATTGACTATGAGGATTTAACCGTTGTTGACTGACGACAGGAGAGGTTCGTGCAGAGTTTTTGAAACATCCAGTAGTGCCTGTACTAGTTATCCAAATATCATCATATTTGTGTAATTTCACCAAACCTCATGGGGGTTTATGCAATTTGCCCATTAAATAATTAAACACAAAAATTAAAGGAAACATTACACTAAAGTACCTGCACTTATTGTATTATTACAATCATGATGTGAGTTTGAACGAAATTACACATAAATACCTTTGATCCGGTTTGACTAACATGGATGTAATAGAAAAGTTAAAATTTGGAGGGTAAATAAGTCTTTTACATATTAAATAAATTAAAAAAATAAAAAAATAGTTTTTTTTTGAAACCAATACAAAATAGTTACACCCCAATTAAAAACTACCCTATTGCACTAAATTTTAAAATAATTCAATTAATTATTTTTTACATAAAATAATTTAATTAATTTTTTTAAATTAAAAAAAAAAAAATTCTTTTAAGGGTGGAGATCCACCTTCCAGTGATTACATCAAAATCAATAGAAACTTCATTCAAACGAAAAAAACATCAACAAAAACTAACAAAGCACCAGAAATATTAATCAACATGCCAAAAACATTAATCCGCTCATTTTCATCACAAAAATATATATAAAAAAAAATAAATCATTCATCAACCCACCAGAAACATTAACAAAACACCATCCTTAATGCATCATCATCAACTCATCTTAAAAAATATTCAAACAAATTTTAAGAAAAAAAATATTCGAACATCTGGGTTCGTAGAACCCAGATTCAACTGGGTTCGTCGTGAACCCAGTTGAATCTAGGTTGATGGGCTTATGACTGTGAACCCAGTCGAATCTGGGTTCATCGATCCAGATTCGATAAGGTTCACCACAAACCCAGTCGAACCTTGGTTCGACGAACCCAGATTCGACTGGGTTCGTTGTAAATCCAGTCAAATCTGCGTCGACGAAGCCATATTTGACTGGGTTCATGACTGCGTGAACCCATTGACCCAGATTCAATTGGGTTCATGATGAACCCAATTGAATCTGGGTTCAAACCTAGATGCCCAGAAGAAGATGATGATGAACAAGAAGAAGAAGAAGAGAAGAAGGAGAGGGAGAGAGTGACGAACCCGAAAACCCAAAAGAAGAAGAAGACGAGAAGAAGAAGAATAGAGAGAAATCGAGAGAGGGAGAAAGAAATTTTATTTTTTAGTTTTTAATTTTTTATAATATCCCAAATAATATTTAAACTAATATTAATTTCGTGAAACATGGCAGTTTTTTATTGGGTAAAGAATTTGATATATAAAAAGACCATTTTGCCCTTGAGATGTTTATTTTGCCGTTGATGGACTGTTAGTCAAACTTAGTCAAGAGCATCTTTATGTAATTTAGTCAAGGGCATCTTTATGTAATTTAGGACTCTCACATTATTATTGTTATAATAATGTGAGAGGTCCAGATACTTTAGTGTAATTTTCCCAAAATTAAATAATAAATTTATGTTTAACTTTTTCCTTCTCTCTCTTCCTCATCTTCTTCTCATCTCTTATCACAATCTCTCTCTCATTCTACTTCTTCTTCTCTTCTTCCGTTTCTTCTTCTTCTTATTCTTATTCTTTTCTTCTTCTTCGAACCCAGATCTCTTGTCACAGTCTTTCTCTCATCTACTTCTTCTTCTCTTCTTCCACTTCTTCTTCTTTGAACCCATATCTAGGTTCATTCAAATGAACACAGAGATCTAGGGTTCACTGAACCCAGATCTCTAGGTTCATTTGAATGGACCCAGATCTCTGGGTTCATGAATGAACTCAAAATCTCTAGGTTCATTCAAATGACCTTAGAAATCTAGGTTCAAACAATTTTATTTTATTTTTTCATTTTTTCAATTTTTTCTTCAATTTTGCTTTTGATTATTTAGGTTGAACTGATAATCTTCATTTTTTGTTGATGAGGTTAAATTGGTGATTATTTGAGTTGATGATTTTTTTTTTAACTGGTGACTGTTGGTGATTTTTTTATGGTGAACTAGTGAAGAAGAAGATGATGATGATGGGTTCAAGATTGGATTTTTGATGATAATGAAGAACTGTTGGTGATTTTTTGAACATATAAAAAAGATGATGATGATGAGTTCAAGATGAAGGAAATCGGAAAGATGAAGAAGATGATGATGGGTTCCAGTTGGATTTTTTATTAATATTTAATCTTTTATTTTGTTTTTATTTATTTTATTTATTTTTTTAAATTGAACTCCATTGTCTATCTCAAGATGGATGGTGAAAATGTGGTTAATTTTTTTTTATTTAATTAATTTTAAAGTTTTTAAAATTTATTTTTAAAAAATAAAAAGATCAAATGATAATTTTATCCCTCACTCAGTTGATTTTAATAGAGAAATGTTAACGAAATGGGGGTAAATTGCAATAACATCGAAACAGTTGTTTCGTTTGAATTAAAGTTTTAATTGGGTAGCTAAATTATAATTTGCTCGTACAATAATCAATCTAAAGGTAAGGAGATGGTGAATAGGTTGTTAAAAAGTATTTAACTTTA